>JAQFVV010000127.1:749684-837184 GCA_028023455.1 Epiperipatus broadwayi | reverse complement strand
TTAAATCTAGTGAGAACAAAGAAATCTGTCAAAATGTTAGAGGAGTGCAGGGGAGTTAATTAATTGATTTTTATTTATTAAATTAATCAATCTTTTTCTTTTATTAAGTTATTTTTAATTTAATAGTTAAAATTGGAAAGCAACTTTTAACACCAGGAGATAAAATTTTAACTCATCTGAAAATCCTTTTATAATTTTATAGGGGGAAATCAAAAGAAAGTAAAAAAAAACAATACCAATTAATTAAATTTAAAAAAAAAATGTTAAAATCTTATATATTTTTTCTTTTCTTTTTAAAATATTAATAGACATAAAACTTTATCTACCTTATCTCACTTAAAAAAATAAAATTAAAAATTGTTGATAATTTACTGAAGAGAAATTTTTTTTTGCTCTCAATAGTTTTAAGAACTAAAATTAAACTGGTAATTAATTATAATTACTGAAGAGAGAGAACAAAACAAATTGTTTATTTGATTGTAAATTTTTGTCTCTGTTTAAAAACTCTAAACACATAATAATAATGTTCACATTATGTTCAAAAGAATATTTGAAAAATTCTCAAATTATCAATTGATGAAGAAAAAAAAGCATTCAATTAAATCAATTCTTATTACTTAAAAAAACATAATGCTAGATTAAATTTAGCATTCTCCTATTAATTAAATATTTTAAATATAAAAATGGCCAGGATTGACCATTTTCAACAATTTTATAATATATATACTATATTTGTCATAGTATACTAAAATGCACTTGCCTCTCAAAATATACCTAAAATATGGAGTACATTTTTATTCACCAGTTATCAAAATTATGAGTTAAAATTTAATATATACTGTAAGAGATGGCTTCCAACTAACTTTCACACCTGTTCCAATTTTTTTTACAATGTTTTGAATTTAGACCAAGTGGTAGGCAATAGTAGGCAAATAAAATATCTTATAGACTTGCTTATACAAATGTAGAATATCCATATATAAACATACAGATAAACTAATGTGTTTGAAATAAAATATCTTATATACTTGCTTGTATAAATGTGGTATATACAGTTATAGACATACATGTAGACTGATACATTTGAGAAATTAATTATTCTTTTTTGTCTATTGTCAGGAAGCAAACAAATTTGCTATTCACATGAAATAGATATATGCATGTAAATTGATCTGTTCACCTATTGGTAGAAATTAATTGTTTTTCTATTTTTTTTATTCATTAATATCATTAATTAAAAATACTAATTGACTGACTTATAAGACAAATAAAATATTAAAATTATATGAGGTCAAAATTGTTGAGAAATGATCCGAGTTTGGAGTGGGGAAAATTAAATAAAAATAATGATTTTATAAATTGATTTTTTCTTTTATAAAGTTGTAATAATAGTGTTTTTAGCAAGCACATGACAAGGCAGCATTTCTCTGGACTGGAAAAATTGACAATTAAATCAACAGAGAGTAGCATTCTTGACTTGGAAAAATCTGGAATTGAATGGATAGCAGAAAAAGTTAAGTTTTTATTTCTTTTAAAAAAAGAAAAAAAAAACTATTTGGCATATAAAAAAAATACAGTAAAAAATTTAATATTTGTAGTTTCAAGAAGTTAAACTTTAATTTAAAATTAATAGGAATGAACTAGTGACTTAAGATATTCTGCAGTTAAATTTCAGTATAATAGTAATAATGTAAAGGAAATATGAAACTACTAAAAATTAACTGTTGTTTTTAAAAGCTATTTTTATATATAATTAAGCCAAGTTATAAATATACTTTATAATAAAGGAAACATTATGATGTATTTGGGGTAGAAGGACAATGCTGTGGAATTTCCAGTTAACTTCTACATCATTGTTTAATTATGAAATTATAAAATTTTCCATCAAGATAGAACACTGGTGTGCAGCCATCTTCCATGGATTTATATACGGTCAGGAAAGATATTTTATATGCATGTGTTTCAATTAGGGAGCATGAAATATATAAATAACAACAACAGACTTGGTGACCAGGAATGTTAGCTATGGATATTGACATTTTCTTGAACTGAATGCTTGCTTTACTCAAGATAAATTATATATCTGATTCATGTGATGATTATTTTAATTTTTATTGCTTTTGTCATTTTTATTTGAAAGTTTATATATTGTAATTTTTTTTATTGTGTATTTAAAATTCATTTTTCAAATTTGATCACCTGCAATTTAAAAGTAGAACTAGTGGATGGATAATGTCAGATTGATGTAAATTAAGAAAGAAATCCTCTTCAATTAGTATGTATTATTTTTTTTTAATAAAAGTAAATTTTTAGATTCCTCTAGAAGTCAACATTAATCCATCAAGGTGACCTCATATCAAGTAAGATTTTTTTATATATATATATAACATTAAGGGCAAAACTTTAGGACAACAAAATTTTTATTTTGTTATTAATCAATTTTAATAATATTTACTTATAATTTTGTTTATTTCTGAATGCATAATTAACCCACTGAGTAAAAGGTCTTTCTTTGTATTTCTCATTAATTTCTACTTTGACATACACATACAATAGAGGTGAGTGCAGCTATATATATATATATAATTTTGTTTCTTTATTGCATTGCCTTAATTAATTAATTAATCTGTTTTTTATAAAATCTTTATGTTTTGTACATCGATGTTGATGGGTGTTATGTAAGCATTGAGTAGGCATTAGATAGGGATTTTATGCACAAGCCTTCTGGCATCCATTGATTACTCTGTTTAGCACAGGTGGCAATACTGTATGGAGAGTTTTGCTCTGTTTATCATTGTACAAAAAATAAAGATTTTATAAAAAACGGATTAATTTATATATATATATATTTTAATAAAAAAATAGTTATAAATGTATTTACTCTAGCCTAACAATATTTTAATAATTACATTAATGGAGTAGTTTTAAGAATGAGTGAACTATCATTTTGCTTTTCTTATTCTTTTTATTTTTTTATGTATATATTTAATAAGTTATATAGTATAATTTTGCATATAATGTACTTCAAATTATTTTGTTTCTATTGTATGAAGCCATCAAAATAATAGGAGAGTCATTCTTGATAACCAAATATTTATCTATTTTATCATTTTTTGTTTGTAAATTTTATTTAATATGTTGTTAATAAATTAAGTTGTTTAAATCAATCTGATCTCTGTTTGATCATCACCAGCATCACTGTGCATTGATGCCATTAGATGTTGATCATCATCATCACATTATGAATTTACACTATTGAAGTTTGATGATGATCATCATCATTATGTATTGCT
This sequence comes from Epiperipatus broadwayi, assembly GCA_028023455.1. Classification (NCBI taxonomy): domain Eukaryota; kingdom Metazoa; phylum Onychophora; class Udeonychophora; order Euonychophora; family Peripatidae; genus Epiperipatus; species Epiperipatus broadwayi. The sequence continues at coordinate 833,891 of JAQFVV010000127.1, read as the reverse complement.
CTTATAAATAATTGATCATCATCAATACTTTTCTATATCTATGCTTATATATAGGCATATTTGGTTTATAATTGAGTAGGTCCACCCCTGAAGAGAGCTGATTGCAAGAACTCCCTGAGTTCGAATTCCGTGGAGTAATGGGGCCTAAAAAGGGAGTTGGAATGATTATGCACTGGTCTAAGTTACATTGAAATATTGTTAGTAAATTATAAGTTAGTATATTGAAAGTAAATGTGACTTGGAACTGGGCATTTCATTGTGACATCTTTAGCATCCTATTTGTCAGACTGAGGTCTGACAGTAGTGATATGCGCTCCCTTTGTTATATGTCATTCTTGATTTAGTAACATCTGACACACCCAAATGTGCTGCTGAATCATGAATTTTGGATATGACTTGTTGTAGGTTGGTTGACACATTTAATTGAAATTATCCAACTACTTAGCCATATTCATGTTGCCATATGGTGTATCCTGCAGTTCCCGTATATCTGGCACCATCAACTTTGGGGTAGCAGGTTCTGTTATAATATATATATATATATATATATATATATATATATATAAATATATATATATATATATATGAACTAATTAAAGAAAAAATAAAAACATAATAAAAACACAGAATTACTACTGCTTTATAAAACTGCTTTAATATTTCAACTAACAGACTGGTTTTCATCAGAAAGCAAAATGGCTATTTTCAGAATTTAAGCACTAAAATATTACAGACAGGTTAAAAATCCTTAAAAACTTTGTACAATATATATATATTTACAAAACTTTGTATAAAAGATACTAAAAAAAATTCTTTCACAACAAACTTATTTTAAAAACTAAAACCATACATACATTATTATTATATATTAAAATATATCAAAAACAATAAAAAAATATTATTATATATGTACACACCAAAAAACTGTATATATATATTCTACTATATGTATTTTACTATATTTTACTATATATATATAATATTTATTCCACTTCGTGCTAGTCCACCTATAAAATAATTATTTAGGAAACAAAAAAAAAAACAAAAAAACAAATTCCTAGGAAACCAGGTAATTCAAAGATGTGATAGTACATATATTCATATTCATCCCATGAGGATGTAATGTCTTAAATTTAAAAAAAAAAAAAACTCTCCTTCTGTTTTCTTTCTCTCATGGAAGAAAAATTATCTTCCAATACTTAAATCATCAATCGAGTGATCAGGTAAATTGAAATGTTTAGAAACAGGTCTATCTTCATTTTTATGTAAAACATCAAAACTATGGTTGGTCATTCTAATATGTATACTGTTTGCTGACTCATCTATGTAGCAACTCAAACATCTATTACATTCTGTTAAATATACCAAGTTTATACTTTTACAATTGACATAGTTGGGGATATACCATTTAAAATCATGAATGGTATTTCCCTGAACCATCTTTGTAACAATAATATGTTTGCATGTAAGACATCTTTTAACCTCACATGAAAAACATCCGTTTCCTGACACAAAATTAGTGCCAAAAACTGTCCTTACAAGTCTATCCCTAAGGGTTCTATGTCTATGATATACAACTTTAGGTAGATAGGGGAAAACAGATCTCAGATAATCTGTGAAATTTAATATATTAAAATGTTTCCATAATATTTGGTTAATATTAGGTAAATCATCACTGAAAAGAACCAGTGGTATATTCATCAACTGACTCTTTCTTTTCTTAGATAGAAAAAGTTCCTTCCTGTCAAGTCCTGAAGATTTTACTACTGCCCTATCCAACAGTCCTTTAGGATATTTTGTATTGATAAATTTATTATACAAAACATTGTTATTTTGCTGAAGAAATCCCTGATCACTGCAAATTCTTATGATTAATTAATAATAAAATTAATAATCACATGATCACTATCTCTTATACTAGCACACAATTGTTTATAGGTGCAGTGCTCTCAGATCCAAAGCTCCTCACTGATGATGGCCATAAGCCAGAAACTAGTCTGGGGATATTGGATGAGTAGGCATTAGATAGAGATTTTATGCACAAGCCTTCTGGCATTCATTGATTACTCTGGTTGGCACAGGGTGGCACTACTGTATGGAGAGTTTTGCTTTGTTTATAAATAAAATTAATAATTTAATGATAATATTTTTGTAATTATTAATAGTAAATTTGAAAACTGATATTTATTATTTTAAAATCATTTAATTAATAATAAAATAAATGATGAGATATGGTAATAGATGTGCACACACGCATTTATTTAATAATAAATGAAATTTACTTCCTGATACACTATTCAAGTTGTTAACTATAAATAATAAATGTTATTGTTTAATCATAAATTTTATTAAAATTTCATAAAATCAATAGTTACAATAATAATGTAAATTATAAAACTTATGTGTCAAAATTTGATTTTAAACAAAGAGTAGTTTATTATTAAAAGAAAATTTAAAAGTTTGCAAATATTAAAAATTAAAAAAATATTGATTTAATAATATTAGTAATTCTTTTTAAAATTGTAGACAGCAATTAATATTCATTTTTTGCTAGACATCTGAATGCAATTAACAAATCAGATACTGTAATTTTTTTTCTATAAATAGAAAGTAAGCAGGTGATAAGAAGAGATAAATCAAAAAATCATTAGAGGAAAAAATCATATTTTGTTAATCTAAAAATTTGAAATGTATATTTATTAAAATATTATTGTTTTAATATTAAAAGTAATAATAATAATTTATAAACATATGAAATCTATTTTAAGATGTTTATTAATTAATTTCATCATCAAATAAGAAACAAACTATTCTCATTGGTATGGAACATGGCTAACTACAAACTTATGATAATGGAAAAAACAAAATCTCATTCAAAGTAGACACAATGTATTTCAATAAGAAAAACTGCAGATTATTAAACTGTTTTTCCTTCATAAAATGAAAAGGAGATGTAAGGGATTTATTTCTTAATCATTTTTATATGCGTTATGATATAAAACATTTTTTGATAAATCTTATTTTTTGTAATGATAAATGTAATTAGTTGTATTCATTTAGACTAGTGATATTTAAAGATATGAATTTATCTATGACATTAGTAAGATGATAATTGTTTTAGAGCAGAAGAAAGTGATGAAAATTAATTATTATTGACAGGTTTATAGTACTAACTTTAATATCATTCATATATTTGTATGTCATTAATTATTTTTAGTATTTATTTATTTGAAAAAATATTATTAAAATTTTCTAATTCTACCAGTATATATTTTGGAGCTTGCAGAAAGAAATAACTTTTTTAAAAACACAATAAAATATTTTTATTAAATGGTAGATTAATCATATAGATATCTTATAAAGAAGAATAACCTTATACTGCAAGTAACTATTATTATAGCCAAATAATTCTTATTTAGATTTGTATTCATATTTTTAAATTATGATAAATAAAGGTGAAAATGGTGAAGGAAGAGAAGGGGAGAAAAGAAAGTTTTTTTCTTTTTTCTCATGTGTCATAGCATCGGCCGGGAAGCGAACCCGTTAACCCGGGACAACTGCTTGTAAGGCAGCCATGCTGACCTCTCGACCACCAATGCTTGACGTTTTTCTTTCAAGCAAAAATTGGTAATGTTGTCATCTAGGTAACAATATATTCCCATAGAAATTTTGTGGGTTTTTTTTATATTTATTTCAAGAAGTTGAAGAAAACTTTTTATTTATAGTATTTTAGTTGAATTGACTATAATACTAAGATAGTATTAGGTAATTAGAATTATTTATTTCATAATTTATTTTTTAGATTTAAGTTTCTTAGAATTTCTTGAATAAAAAAAAAATCAAAAAAATTATTTTCTTGATTATAATTTTAAAATGGCAAAAAGTAATATTTCGACTAAACGTCACATGATCACTACTGTATGGAGAGTTTGCCTGTTTTAAATAATAATACTCACAAGAAACTCATCAATAATGATCATAAAATATTATTATTAAGCTAATATATTATTTTTTAATGAGATGTTATTGGTATTTATTTTTTAAGCATGGAACCGAGTAAAATAAATGTGTGCTGTTTATAATATGCAAATTTTCATGAAAGTATATGACAAAGAATTGAATACATCTATTATAATATTAATATGAGTGTATAAGAATATGTATGATTGATCTCTTTATAAGTTAAAGATAACTAATTTTTATATTTATGATAAATTACATCATCAAATTATTTGTTTTTTTTTTTTTAAGCTTTCTTGGTATGTCAAAAATATTAAGGTGATAAGGATAAGTTTAGATATTATTAGAGAAATAATCAATAATGTTTTATATGATGTTAAGTATTATATATGGAGTGTCAGTTTTAAGTAGTGGTAGGGGAAAGTAAATTTATTGGAAATCTTATAGTGTTGGGGATGTGTTGATTAAGGTTAAATATGATACAGTATGGAGTAAATCAGAATATTTATGATATAATGGATGGCGACATTTTCTAATATCTGTAAGAGCTTAAAATAGTAGCCAAGATAAAAAATTCAAGTAGACACAAGATAATATGTGGCCTTAAATTATATTTAGTCCATGGTATCATTTATTATAATTTTATTAAGATATTCATTCCACATTTGTTATTATGAAAAATCACACTGGTATATACATCATACAATGGAATTAAAGATTTGAGTAATGGTAATAGCTAGACTTTTAAGGGGTGATAAGGTAAATCCATTTATTGCAAGGATGATGAATCACAAAACATAATAGTTGGAGGCAAGTATGAATTATTTTAGTTTATTATAATTACTTATTTAATATTAGTTTATAAAGTTTTGTATAATTGTTAGATATGAAATGTGTGAAAATTATTTTAAATTTTGTGTAATACTACTATAATAAATATTAATGTTTGTTTATAAATTAATAAAATGTTGAGAGTCTCTTTTTTTGTTTTCCAATCACTGTTCATCATTCTTGCCACACATATATTATAATAATTGAAGATATTTATTAGTTTTGCACATAAGCCTGGAGAATATATATATATACTACTACTCATTTTGACAATAGTTCTGAGTAGTAGTTTTGCACATAAGCCTGGAGAATATATATATATACTACTACTCATTTTGACAATAGTTCTCTCTGACCTTACTTTCAAAAAACTGGACTATTTTCAGATCCCTATCTCTAAGGGAAAACATTCAGATTCAATGAACATCATTGCTTATTGGTTTATTTTTTCCATTGGCTATATATTATCTCTTTGTATATGCATTGGTTAGAGGCAATACATGCTCAATCTGATGTAGATAATATGGTATCTAAGCTAGTTCTTTATTTAACCGTCTGATACTCTGACATATTTCTTTGTCCTCACTTGCTATAAGCTTTCAACTTTCATTTTAATATTAAACTATCATTATTTATCAAAATATAATAAATTTGACATCATTTGATAGACAATCTTTTTACAAATTAAATAAATTTTAAAAAGTCTCATTTGATTTTGTGAATTATTTTAAAAATTAGATTTTAATCAAAACAAAGCATCATTTCATCATTTAACTTATGGGAAAAGCAGAGTGAATTTGCAAAATGAATAAAATCTTTCTTGATTGATGTTTGTTTTTAAAATCTCAATGAATAATTATTAATATCTAATAAATGTGTCTACTAATGCTTTAAAATTTTAATTTTTTTTAATAATTTTTACAATATTGCTATACTTTTAACAGAATGTTAGTGACAACATTTTCTAGAAAAATCATATTTTCCATGAACATAATTACCATGGTAACATTATTCAGAAAATATAATCTTATATATTTGAAAATAAAACATTTCTATACAAAATAAATATGCAATAATATATATTTTTAATTTATAATAATTATCACACAATTATTATGCAAAAATAGTCATTTGTAATATTTTTTTGAAATGATATTGCAAAGTTCAAGACTGACAAGAATACAATCAGTGATCATTAATGTGGAGCTTATGATAGTTTGTAATTTCCACTTTTTCGATAATCCTAAAATTTTTAGAATTTTTTTAAAATTGAAATGTAAAAAAAAAAAATACATGAATTTTAAATTTTGAAAATAAAGGGTTGCAAAATCTCTCAGTAGAGGGTGAAAAAAACTCAAATTCTATTTCTTGACTTTTAGTTCAATAAAACATCAATCTGCTTAATGGGTACATTAAAGACAAGATGAAATATGACAATTTTAATATCTAATTGATTAGAATTCAAATAATATCATTTGAGAAGGGCTTTTGTTTGTTTTTAATTTTGATAATGTTTAAAAAAAATCAATATCAATTAAAATTAACTTTATGAGATTCTCTGTTGTTAAATTTTTCCACTTCTATTATAATAAAATTAAAAAAAACAGATTAAATCACCAAGAGTAGATTCAAATCAAATGGAATATAACTAAATTAAAGTAAAATGGAGATTTCCAAACAGACATTATTTTATAGGATATAATAAATTAAGTATGTAAATTCTGAAACATTTCTTTATATGAAAATAAGTGAAAGTTAAAAAAAAATTAGAAATTTTTGAGTAGATACTTTTATAATACTTGATAAGATGTTGATGAAACTTTTAGATAAATAGTTATAAAATTCATTATTGCTGGAAGCTCTGCCTGAGAGTGCAAAATAAACATCATCATCAAAAAACTGATAGCACACCAGTTTTTGATCAACTGATCTTCCGACAATAATGTTTGTGATCCTGGAAGAAAAAGTATCCACCTATATCAACAAAAGTGTCTTTCTGCTTTTATTTATAAATTGTAAACTACTGAAAGAAGTATATATATATATATATATTGTAACGATCCGGAGAAAGCGACTTACGTAAACTGCACTACGGGGCCCATCTAGGCATTTGAACCTAGAAAAATTTATAAAGTAGGCAGATACGTAAGTCAAAAAAAAAAAAAAATTTTTTTTTTTTTTTAAAATTTTGATTCCGGTCGTTAGCCCATGTCACTAGCTCAGTGGAATAGCAGAGATTTAATAAGATAATCTAAGAGTATATATAAAAAAAGGAATAAAATAAGCCACTGCCAGTAATTAACATACAAACATTTATTTATGCACATATATATAAGATTTAAAATTATTTTAGTGTTAATTTTACATTTTAACATTATTTTTAACTTTACCTTAGATTTTAATTTACATTTTAATTTCTATTATATTATAAGTTTACATTTTAATTAAGTTCGCACAGATGGGATTATAAAAGCTTGTTATAATAAGTTGCTATAGATCGGTTACATAGATTACACGGTTAAAAACATTCCAAAGTAAACATAAGCGATCAAAATATAAAATCATTGATTACTGACAATTGCGGAGGGAAATTTATATGTAACCCAATAGTATTCACCATAAGATACTTGCATTGTCACCAATAACTTAAAAGACATCCGAATAAATACATTTTAGATACTCACCGTGAGGTATCATTATTTATCGAATGTCTATATATTTTGATCAAATATGAAAACGCAAACATAGTTAACCGATAAACAATCCATGCAAGCATCTATAAACAACTTAAATTTAATGCATTTTTTATTTAGAATCGAGTCTGAATACTACATAGATTTGCATTGAAATTAAAAATATTCTATCCCTATTTAACCTTAGGCTAAAATTCGCAGTCAAACTGGCATCAATCCATCTGATACATCGATGTATTCAATGTAATACGAAATACGGCAGCACCAAAAGAATTAAGAAAAGACATTGACTCTCAATCAGATAGGAATATTACATCTATCTAACGAGAAGAACAATAAAAAAAACTCCATAGAAAGGAACTCGTTCTCCGTCTTATAATTCCTTCCATAGGCAAACGGGTGAGTGCGCGTATATATAAACGATTCTGCGTGGCGAATCTCCGATTACATCTACTAACTACATCAATATATCCAATCCATTGACCCAATCTAACAACGACATAAATAACCTAAGATTAGCCTCCCCTAATATAACTTTACAAATCTATACAGCCATTTATGCCCGACTTAAGTTTAACATTTATATAATTTAACTTATCGGAAAACAGAAATCATAATAAAACTTAAAGAACAAAAAAAGTAAATAAATAAATGGAAATGATTTTAAATATATATAAAAAAAAAAGAAATACATCAAATAACATTATTAATAAATTAAATTGGTCAGATAGGATAAGATTGCAATCATTTAACTCTGGAAAGTTTAATTTAATGTTCATTTTTTATAAAGTTCTTACGGTTTAAAATGTTCATCTTTTACAGTTGCCTGCCATGAACATGAATTCCCACGCTGTCCTAAAATTGGTATTCTGTTGCCGTTGTTTTATTTATTCATTCGGAGGTTTTTTTAATTTAGTTGGTCCTCAATGTAGGAAACGATAGTTCATTTCTCCCTTCTTTAACAGCTGAAGGAATTGACAGACGCACGGTCAATTCCTCCAACTCCAGACTACTACATATAGTCACATCGTAATAATCAATTTCCAGTCACTGATTAATAATTTCCAAATTTTCCTTTTATATTAATGTGAAGGATTGAATTTACATTACGTCACCGATGCGATGGTCCTTTCGCTGCAGTCCGATTCCATAGGGATTTCTTATTTGCTAACAGTTTCTATTGTTTTCTTATCTGACCGGTGTTTTTACATTTAAATGCCAAGGCTGGTTTACATTTAACTAATTAACAATCATTTCCATTTCTGATTAATTAACCTGTTTTCCAAATCAAAAATATGTTTAAAGATAAATTTAAAGATATGATTTTATCTCCAAATCTTTTTAAAATTTAGTTTTAAAATACTTTTTCTTTAATAAATTTTTATTTTAATAATTTTTCATTATCTGTGCGATTTAATATATAAGAGTTTAAGTTGATATTTAATTTCAATTTTTAATTCTTAAAGAAAATTTTTAAATGCGAACTTTTTAATTTACTTTCATGTTTAATAAATAAAAATAAAAAAACAACAATGTAACGAACGTCTGTGCTCGTTACAATATATATATATATATATATATATTATTAAAAAACCAGTCAAAATATCAATACAACAATTTCTAACTATTGCCAAGGCAACATCCTTTTAACAATAATATAAATGAATATTTATAAGTACAGTAATCAGATATATTTTAAAATTTTTATCTACTTAGTATCACATTCAACAATCCTTGTAGCCTTTGTCAAGTAACACTTTGAAAGGCTAATTTCCCCACAATTCTGTGATCTTAATGTTTGCTGCCTACCTGTTAATTAAGTCATGTTTGTATTTGTATATTAGCATAGCTTCTTTCATTTTTCTTTTGTTGTTATTTTTTTAATTTGCAATATTTTAATGCTGTTGTAATTGAAGTTAAAACCATAAATACATGAATTATTATGGTTGTAAAAACATGCTGAAACATTATTATCTACTGTGCAATTTTGGATTCAAATTCTGAACTCTTTTTAACAACAGCAAGCACTCTTTAGTTTTTTTTCCAATGTACATCTTGATTCACCTATATACACACGACCACACCTACATATCCATTTATAAATAATACAATTTTTATTTATATATAAGGTTTTATCTTTAGAATTATTAATTTGTTTAATGTAGGGGGTGTGTAAAATGCAATATCACATATACTTTTATAACTCTTCCTTATAAAATTTACTTGAACATTCGAAATGTATGGTATTGATATCCATATTTTTTATTAGCAGGAAGATCAATATTATTATTAAAATTTTTATTCTTATATCTTGTATGAAAATCTTTAATAACATTATATATATATATATATATATATATATAATGTTATATAAAGATATATATATATATATATATATATATATATATATATAATTGTAACCAACATTTAACAATTCATTCAAATATATTTCAATATTTTTGCCTTTATCCGATAAATATCTGCAAAGACTATTATTTTTAATTAAGAAAGACTACAAACCTGCCATTTTATGTGACATTGGCACTTTTGATTTGTCTGGAATATAATCTCTTTACTATTGGTTTAATGGTCATACAGTAATCCAGCATACATTGATTTCTAGTTTTTTTAAGATCAAGAAATTGAATGCACATTAAATGTTCATCTGTTTTTATCCATTTTAAGCCATATAATTATTTAATTCTTTGAACATCTCTTTTCCCACCATATACAAAAACATTATCAGCATAACGATAATATACAGTAATGTTTTTTTGATAACATTCCTTTTTTAGAATATTTTCTTCATATGTAAAAATTACAAAATTACATATTTGAGCAACAGTCGGTAAATCCATAGGCCAGCTATTACCCATTTTATAAAAATCCTTCTTATAAACTGCATAAATATTTTGGTCAATAAAGCTTAATGTTTCAGTTATAAATTTTATTATTTTCACATTAACATTTTTTAAACTTAATGCATATGAAATAATTTTAATAGATGCTATTTGATCAATCGATCCATGTCTAGAGTACACATTATGTCATTAATACCAATTATAACATTACAGATTTTACAATAAAATCAAATGATGAACATATTGTTTATTTTCCAAAACCAAGAATTTCTTGTAGCATTTTCTCAATTAAACATTTTTTATAATATTCCCCCCACATTCAACCATTAAATGTAATGGTTCATTTTCTTTATGCAGATTTATATTTAAAAAAAATCTTGGGACATATTGAAGCAAAAGGATAAATCTTATCATAAGTACTACTATCAATAACATTATGTTTAGCTTTTTTTTAAAATGTTATTAATAAATTTAATACATAAATTTTTTATATTTACTTTATCAACTTTCATAAAATTAAGATTATTCATTTGATGTAATAACTTTGTTTTCATAATCAGATTTTAGTAATAATCACATTTTTAGTCCTTTATTTTCTTTTATATAAATTAAATTATTATCAGATGTAAAATTTTTAAACATATATTTGCACGATCCAATCATAATTCGTTTTACAATTAAATTTTTTTTCTTTCCTTTTACTAAATCTTTGCAAACTTTTAAATCACATTTAATTACTATGTAGTTATTTCTTTAAATGTAATAAGGAAATGTTAAAATTATTTAATAAAGATTGTTCAGAAATTATGAAAATCAATGAAAGCTTTGGACCATAGATATATATGATGACCCAGAATTTATAGGTATGTGGGGAAAAATATCATAGATCTGAAATCCAATGCAGAATAAACAAATTATTTAAATTAGATCTACCAAAAAGTCATGCTTTGATAGCACTTGTCTCTATTAAGACTCTCATTTGATTTTAATTTATATATTCATTTTAAAGAATTTTTAAATTTTAATTTCATTTTTTATCAATAGATGGATATACTTATGAAAAAATATAGTTGGCTGATGTAACGTTTTACTTTTATTTTACTGCAATTGTTTTTTTTCCATCTGTCATAATTAGAATAAGTGATGCTTTTTTATGCAATTTTACAAAAACAAGTAAATATACTTTTTTAACTTTAATTATAATTAGTATTAATTAATAATTTATTATTTTATAAATTTATTTTATTTATTTATTTATTTTATTTTTAATATTAATTTTAAAAGAACAAATACTCAAAACTTTTATTTTAATTACAAATGCTTTTAATTTTTTTCTCTCAGTTTTAATTTCAAGAGATATAAATCATAGAAACATAATATGTATATATAATTTGACAAATACAAAAATATTTTGTGAAAAGGTCTATAAGTAGCAAGAATCTATAAAATATAACTAGTCATGACATAGAGGCATAAAAACATGACTTGCACATACATAGATCATGCGAGACCTTTTAAGGATCTTATACTATTTGGTACAAACAATATATACTCTTATTGAAAAGAGTATCATTAAGTAAAAAATAAAAACAGGCAAAACTCTCCATACAGTAGTGCCATTCAGTGCAAGCCAGAGTAATCAATGAATGCCAGAAGACTTGTGCATAAAATCTTTACCTAGTACCTACTCATTCAATATTCCCAGACTAGTTTCTGGCAATACTATATGGAGAATTTTGCCTGTTTCAATAACAGTTATGAGTTCAAGCATAAGAAATGGTGATCATGTGATGTCAAGTAAAAAAAATTCCAATAATACAATCAACAAACTGTTGGATATATTTTTATATCTAAGGTTATCAGAAATTATTGTATCCAGTAATGGTCTGAATTTCCAGTCACAGTTTTAAATAAAATAAAAGCAAAGCTTGTATACATAATATACCATCTTATTACCTTCAGTCATATAGACATTCTGGAAAGATGGTTCACAAACTCAACTATACAATAAAGTAGTAGAAAGTAAAATGCAAAAAGTATTACTTTTGTATTTTTTATCCACATGGAACACCTATAGAGAAGAAAAAGAAATTATCTATTTAAAATTATTATGAGATGTAAATTAAATTCAAAGTTGAAATATTTATTCACTATTAATATGAATGAAAGAGTAACTGGAAACTTTATGGAAAAATTTTATAAAAAAAAAACTATCTGGATGAAAAACAATTTAATATTGTAATGGATTAATGCCATCATGATAAAAGATAACTTGAAATAAGAATGTCTGGATCTAGTGATAAAGTCATTCAGTTGTTCAGACATATAAATCACTTGTTAAAAAAGCATAGAAAAAACAAAAAATGTTTTAATAATAATATAAACATTAAAAATGAAAGTACTTACCTAAAATATGTTGACAGAAATGGATTGTAAGATGATCACTCAGAGAAATAGTAGGCAGATAAACTCAGGTGGACAAAAATTTAGAATAAAATTAAGTAAATTCAAACATCAGATATAATGTTTGCCATTGTTACCAAAAACCTACATATTTTAAAAACCTCCAAAAACTCTGATTTCTGAAGTAGAAAGGATGGTATATGTGTTAATTTAAATAAAAATAGTTAGTAAATGTGACCTCTGTTATATAAATAAAGCCATATCCACAACTGAGGTGAATTTATGTGCAGCAAATAATATGACTGGTTCTGCAGGCTGGAAAAACAACAGCAAACCTGACCAAGCTCCTACTAATCAAAAGAAGTGGACATGTTTGCTCTTGCTTTTTTTCAGCCTGCAGAAGCAGTCTTATTGATTGTTCCAAGTCAATATAGCATGGCTATGGATTTAAATTTATTTATATAACAGAGACCTCCCATTTTATAATATATTTATATATTCATTGTTAACAATATTAAATTTAAATGTACACACACACATATATATATATATATATATATACACACACATATATATTTATATATATGTGTGTGTGTGTGTGTGTACATTTAAATTTAATATTGTTAACAATGAATATATAAATATATTATAAAATGGGAGGTCTCTGTTATATAAATAAATCTCGAATTTTGTAAAATGGTGCGGAAAAGAGTTGAAAATGATATAAGAAAGTATAACTGCGAACTAGCAAGAAAAGCTGTAGAAGAAAATAAAAGTCTTAAGAATGTAAAACAACATTTTGGTATTGGTAGGAAATTTATATCTGCAATAAGGAAAAAAGATGGAATTATTACTAAAAAGAGGGATGACATTATGAAATTGGTAGAAGATTTTTATCAAGAATTATATAGTAATAAAGAACAAGTACCTCCTATATCTATTACATCTTCCGAATTGCCCAGAATTTTAAATGAAGAAGTGAGAAATGCAATTAAATGTATGAAAAAAGGAAAGGCTCCAGGTAATGATGGAATTATAATTGATATATTAAAAGAAGCAGGTGAAGAAACAGAAAAAATATTAGCAAAGTTATATACCAAATGTCTAAATGATAAAGATGTACCGGATGATTGGAAGAATGCAGTAATAATATTAATATTTAAAAAAGGTGATAAAGAAGATATTAGAAATTACAGACCTATCAGCCTTTTATCAGTTTTATATAAAATTTTTACCAAGATAATTACAACTCGTCTACAGAGAACCTTGGATTTTCACCAACCAAGAGAACAAGCTGGATTTAAAAGTGGTTTTAGTACAGTAGATCATATTCAAGTATTGAGAGAAGTTATAGAAAGGACAAATGAATATGAGTTGTCATTATGTTTTGGATTTGTAGATTATGAAAAGGCATTTGATTCTATAAACATTTCTTCAGTGATTAAAGCATTGGATCATCATATTCAGGATATTGTCATATTTTAAAGAATATTTATAAAAATGCAACAGCAACAATTAGATTACATAATGATACTGGGAAAGTCAACACTGAGAAAGGTGTAAGACAAGGTGACTCCATATCTCCAAAACTTTTTACAGCAGTGCTGCAAGAAGTATTTTGTGGATTAAAATGGGAAACTAAAGGAGTGAAAGTAAATGGAGATTATTTAAGTCATTCACATTTTGCAGATAATGTAGTTGTTTTTGAAAATAATGCTTCCGAGCTGCAGGAAATGTTGCAGGAGTTATCAGATGAAAGTAGGAAAGTAGGACTAAAGATAAATGTTAAAAAGACTAAAGTAATGTTTAATCGATTTGCTCAAAATATGAAAATAAAGATTGATTATGATGAATTAGAAGAAGTTAAGAGTTACAAATACCTTGGTCAGATTATTAATACAGATGGAAACATAATAGAGGAAATTAATCATAGAATTAAACTTGGTTGGAGTGCTTTTGGTAGAAATAACTTGATATTAAAAGGAAATATGCCTATGTGTTTGAAAAGAAAGGTTTTTAACAAATGTGTTTTACCAGTTCTTACTTATGGATCTGAGACTTGGACACTTAATAGAAGATCAATACAGAGACTTCAGACCACTCAAAGAAGTATGGAGAGATGTATGTTGGGAGTAACAAGAAGAGATTGAAAACGCAATGTATGGGTAAGAGAACAAACAGGTGTTACTGACCTCATTGAAAAAATTAAAAGATTGAAGTGGAGTTGGGCTGGACATATTGCTAGAAGAGATGATAATAGATGGACAATTGAAATTTTAAACTGGATTCCAAGAGATTGTAAAAGACCCAGAAGGAGACCACATGTAAGATGGATGGATGAAATAAGAAAATGTGTAGGGGTGATGTGGAGAAGAGAAGCTAAAGATCGGAGAAGATGGATTAAACTTGGAGAGACCTTCATCCTGCAGTGGATTGATAATGGTTGATAATGATGATGATGATATATATATATATATATATATTATATATATATATATATATATATATATAAGTTATACCTATTGTAATTTGAGAAGTATTTTAGCATGTGGTAAGATGTCAGCCATAATCTTTTTATCCTTCTTTGTTGTTTGATTTTTGGATGGTGAATATGTTAACTTATAAAACATTGAACTGTGTTGCTATGATGGCAATAATATTAATATAAAGTTGTTTATTATTAATTGTGTTGTAAGATTGTAAATTGACTTTATTCATTGTAAAATATAAAATAAATATGTAAACAATAAAATATATAGGTTGGATAATATTATTATTTTGATGTATGTTTTATTTTAATAACTGAATTCACAAGAGTAAATTATAAAAAATAGAAATAAGTGTTTAATATTTCAAATATATTTGTTCTTTTTATTTGTATGATATATATATATATATATATATATATATATATATATATATATATATATATATATATATATATATATATATATATATATATATATATATATATATATATATATATATATATATATATATATATATATATATATTTGTGGCCATCTGAATGGGCACTAGGGTTTAAGATACTTTGTATCTTAAATAAATAGTTATATTATACTAAAAAAAAAGAAATAGCCTTAGAATTTTAAAATTTTTTGCTGGATTTTGTTTAAAGCTTAAATATGGGTTGCTTATGCAGTTTATTGACTACTTGATAGGTATTCATTATTATTAGTGTGGTTAATAAGGTATTTAATGTAAAAAAGGGGGGTGGTTTATTAATGGAATTGATACATCTTGTTGGAAAGATGCAAAGTTATCCTGTGTTAGTATAATATTATTTGAGTGGTTTCAAATATCCTTTATTCATTAATTCTTATTCTTTTGTCAACAGTTAATAGCAGTTTCAATTATATTTAGTTAAGATGGTTCAATATTTAGGTTGTAGTACATGTGTATGCATGTATGACTCTGCATTATGTTTCATTTCATTTTCATCTTTAATAACAGCAAACAATAATACATTCACAATAAAAACATTTAAATTACAGTAATTAACTTAAATAATTAACAAATATATATTTCTTTCCAATGATTAATAGATAGTTAGATCAATCAATTATTTTATAAATTGAATAAGTTATTAATCATTTTTATTTGATAGTTAATTAATATTCATTTTTCTTTCAAGTTTGTAAAAGCTATTTATTTTATTATTTGTATTTTTTTTCTTGTCTTCATTTAGTTTTAAAAATCAAAGTGATTTTTTTTGAAAAGATTTGTTTTTGCATATGTAATTAGTTAGTTAGCAAGATGCATGGGAGTAACCTTGGGAAAGGCAAATGAACTTTGCTAAAGAGAGTTTTTAACAAAAGATCTGATGTAGAAAATTGGCTCTTTGTAATGTAATTGTAACCAGTAATCAGTGGTTCATGTATTGTAAAAATTAAAGCCAGTTGCTGAAGTCAAATTGACTTTGAAAAGACTTTAGAGTAAAAACTTTTAAAGGAGCTTCAGAACTTTATTATGGAAAAAAATTAATTAAAAATGCAATTCTAAGGTTTTAAAAAGGTATGTCGGTTTGATTTACTCTCTTCAATTTAAACATTTCTGAATTAATCTCTTTATAACTATTACTCTTTTAAAAATGTGTGTTAATAACATCCAGTCTACATTATTTCACTTAATTGCCATTTTAAATAAGAATGGTTTACATAAATGTTATTGTTGTACCATTAAGCAATGTGTTTTTTTTGATATATATGGAAAACGCATGCAGAACTATACTACGGAATATATTCTAATTTCTCACTATTTTTTTGCATTGTGTTTTTGTGAAGATTATACATAGACTTAAGGATATGTCTATTTTGATAGATCATACTATGTTTAAGTTCATCATAAGGAGATAACAGTATTCATTTATTTGATATTTCTGGAACTAATACACATTTTTAAATTTAGGAAATAAAATGTAAGCTAATTCTGTTTAAATTGAATAGAAGGACAGAAATGCGGGGAATTTTTGTTCTCTTCAATAAGGACAGAATATAAAACAAAGCATTATTAATCATGGAATTACTAAGAACAATTTAAAATGTTAAATGCTATTCAGAAAATACTAAGGATAATTGCGTATTTAATCCAGAACTACAATGGAGAATTTGGTATATTTTCAGTATAATAAAGGAGAAATTAACTGCTTGTGTGTGATTTGGTACCTGAAATAGATATGCTATGAACACTGAAAGGTGATGGGCATATTTAAGTTATGCTTATAGTGTTTTTTTTTAAGTTATACTGCAGAAGTGCATTTTAGTTTAAATTCAGTTTGGAATGCGTCCCATATTGTTTTGTAAACCTGGAACCAAGCTTTGCAAGTGAACTTTTATTTTAAGTTACAAAACTAATAACTTTTGTTTCTTTATTTTTTTTTATTGCTTGTCATAATTAATATATATAATAAGTAGACAGGCTTATTTATTATTATGTCCATTTATAATCTGTGTTATTTTGATATTCGAGACTGTCTCTGAAGCGTATCTGAATGAGGAGTACGCTGGTAAAAATTGATTGTATTCAAATAAGTTGAAGTTAAAAGAAACAAGTATTTTTTTTTAAATATATTATTAGAGAGGTTTATATTTATTTTGCATATTTTATTGTCTCAAAGTGAGAATTATTTTCTTTTTTTTTGAATCAACGAACATATAATAGAAATAGTTTGTTAGATATAAAAGAAAGTTCATTCATAATAATTATAAGATGTGACATGTTGAACTATTTCCATCATTTATGAGTGAATGTTGAATGTATAGAAAATTTTAAACTTTATTTAAACTTTTCAAATACAAACAACTTGTTAGTAATAACACACAAATAGACAATACAGGTTAGTAATTACACAATGTTTCGAGTAGTATTATTCTCCACTCGTCTTCAGGTGTTGCTGGCCTATATGCACAGTGACAATATTTGCTTAGAAGTTGAACTCACACCTTTAGATTCTTGTATATTGAATTTAAGGCAAACGCTCTACCAACTGAGCTATTCTGTCAAAGGCAACATATAGTAGAAGTTTGATATATTTATATATGAGGGTTGGTAGAGCGTTTGCCTTAAATTCAATATACAAGAATCTAAAGGTGTGAGTTCAACTTCTAAGCGAATATTGTCACTGTGCATATAGGCCAGCAAGACCTGAAGAAGAGTGGAGAATAATACTACTCGAAACATTGTGTAATTACTAACCTGTATTGTCTATTTGTGTGTTATTACTAACAAGTAGTTTGTATTTGAAAAGTTTAAATAAAGTTTAAAATTTTCTATACATTCAACATTCACTCATAAATGATGGAAATAGTTCAACATATCACATCTTATAATATACCATCATTACAAACCTTCAGACAAGTAATAATTATAAATATTAAATTTTAAAAAGTAACCTAAAGTTTATTAAATTAAAAGTTATACCTTAATGCAATATTTAATTATCATGTTACCTGCTTAGTGTGTGATTTAGAGTTAATATTATATATACTTTTTATTTGCGGGTGTGTGTTTGTTTTGCACAATTATAATATTTGTTTGATAAAGTATAGTTTGTGAATAAATTTATGCATAAATTTCGTACACTGTCATATTCTACTGAGTTGAATGGATTGGTATATTATCTGTATGTATTTATCTGCCAGCGTGTATTTGTAATGTTCGATATTTAGAGAAGCTATGAGAATAGAAAGAAATCTTTGCATTATAATGTCTGTAGGAATAAAAGATCTTGCTTATTTAGCATATGTTAATAATTTTCCATGAGTAGAGACTAGTTTATTTTATATGCGTATGATTAATGATATTTTTTTGATGTTCTTAGGGCCCTGGTGATGAGGAATTAAATCCCCACCAATAATGTATTTAGAAGTAGATGAGTTATTGTTGAAATATGATTAAATGATGTTTAGGAAGTTGTGTGACGTTTTTCTTAGATTCTTGGTAATGAAGAATTGTAGAAGTGTTCAGTAAGAGTTATCTGCTCCTCATGTAGATTCCCCTTATAACGTATAGTATATATAATCATAAAAAAATATACCTTTGTGTTAATTAATATGTGGCTAGATAAAATGTTAGATTTACTCTTGATGTAATATTAGTGTTGTATTTTATTAATGAATTACGGCATTATTCGAAATAAAATAATCGTATGATATTTCTTAATGAATGGAGAGTTTGCAGAAAAGATTGTTTTACATTATTGCTGCTTGAACGTGCACACACACACATAATATAAATAATATCGCGTATATAAAGTATAGAATTATTGAAATTAAAATGAGAAATAAATGCTTTTGAAATATACTACATTCATTTAATAGAAGTATAAAGTATTAAGATTAAAACGGGAAATAAATATTTTAAAATACAGTGTATTTATTTAAATAAATGTTACAAATCATCAAATCATCAGAATAAACATGATTTTGTTGCTATCAATGAAAGGTATATGTAATTGAAAGTGATTATTAGTCAATTAGAGAAAGTTGCTTTGCTGAAAGCCAAATATAAGTAATTTCATTTATTTTGGTAATCAAGAGTAATATCCTCTCAAAAGTATTTTTTTTTTTTGTGCTAATAATATAATATGTCATTTATTTATTGTCATATAGATGAAACATGTAGGGAAAGTATGTGTTCAAAGTCAGGATATTTACGTTTGTTATTAATTTGCTTTGATAGTAGGGATAATCCCAAACTGATGTTAAAATTGTTTGATAATTTAAAAATCTGTAAAACAAATAGTCCATTTGTTAATATCATATTAAACCAAGTTTATTTTTATTGTAATAAATGATTTGTTTTAGTTATTTAAAATCTTAAACTCTTTGTCTTGAGTTATTCTTGTGTACATTCGTGTTTTCCATTTCCATACCTCCACATTTCATAAATCTATTACAAAATAGATATATTGTTTTAGAGTTATAATATTAAATTTGCTAGTGTCTGACAATATTGTTTTTCTTAATCCAAATATTATAAAAGAACATTTGCCACTCAATAAACGTATTAGAAAGGTTGCCAAGTCAGTATATTTGTTAGATGATGATATGAGATTAAAATACCCTATTTCTGTCATTGTCTTATTATTGAAACACAGTAAAATATTTTAGTCCCTTTGTTTTATTACATTTTTGTCATACTTTAGAATTATAACTTATGGGCCAATGCAGTTATTTAATTCAACTGTGTTTGTTAAATTCCCTGAGATCTTATTGTTTATTTCTTGATTGGCATTAAAGTAGATGTTTAGATTATAATATACCAAGTCATAGAATTGTTAAGAGTATAATTATAGCAAGCTGATATATGTTATACTTGGATGAAGGAAGAAATTAAGTTTAAAGTATATTTTAATAGACTGTACCAAATAAACATTATGATTCTTTATCATACAATTAATTAACAAAGGAATTTACATTATATTGAATATTTTATAATATTTCTTCTTTTATTCATTTATTATCATATATCTTATGAACTGACTATAGCCTCCCACTGAGCTGAGCTGAACATAAACTTAAATATAGAGTCTCAGTAATAATTTTATATTATATATTTTGTTATATTGTTCTATTCATTAATAGAACTGGCACCTGGGCATTTTGTTCATGTAATGTATATGAGCGGTGTTGGGAGTGTAGGTTATAATATATATATATATTGTACCAGTCTAAACACGTTTATCCATCTAACATGAGTTGGAACTCACAAAATGTACTTCAAACCCAGTCAAGCCTGAGATTTAGGTCAGGGACCAGCCTGGATTTAAACCCACTCTCTAAGCCCCAGATCAAACACCTAATGAATAACATAATAGTGATAGCACATGAAAATTCATTTTAATCCGGCCGACTAGCAAAGCTGAGCAAAACAATGAGACATCTATTACTATGACTAAACTAAAATGTATATAAGCATGGCTGTAATATGTGGAAGTGGAGGAAAAGGAATTCAAACTACTCAAATAAGTTAGACAATAAAAATATTGTTTAATATAATGACATTATTATACATTGTAACTTAATTATATACATTAGTGTGTGCGTGACTGAGCAAACAGTAGATAATTACATAGTGTCATTCACGCTACTATCTCTCATATGCTCTTTTATTAATTAGCTAAATATTATATTATAAATAAATGCACATCTTTGGTGGGTCCAATATTAAGATGCCAATCAGTTATTAGAAAGAAGTTACATAAAACTGCCATTAACGCTTTGATTTACGGTTCAGAAATATGGTGACTAACATATATTTTCTAGGAGCATTCTGAAATTCATTATACATGTGATATAAACTATTTTCATGCCATTGAGGTCATGAAAATAAACAAAATACATTTGAAAGATTATATTTGAATCTACGACAAAATATTTAATGAAAAATTATTTTAAACAATAGTAAGATGAAAGCTTTATTTTTCCCAAGGCATATATACTCTTAAATACAGAAATAAGTTATGATGGTGGGACCATATAAGACTGAAATAAATTTAATTAATAAAAATAGAAGTAGTTGGCATTTATATATATTTTAAGCAGAGCACAGTTTTAATATTAGAACATTAAGACTCGGTCATGAAGCAAAAGAAATAATAAATACGAAGAAGTTTGCGGTGCTGACATAATAGCCTAAAAAATAACTAAGAGGAAATGGTTGTGCTTCTGGATGAGAACGAAGTGGATAGGCATGCCATGGTCATCACCGATGTGCAGGCCTTTGATACGAAGTGAATATGCATAGCGTGTGCCAAACTTACACGATCAGTGCCAGAGGCATTTTTATACGAAATAAATGTGGATGGGCATAGCATGTGCCAAACTTAGGGATCACCACCAGAGATCCTTTAATACGACATAAATGGTCCTGGGTAGCTTTAACTATCCTCAGAACAAGACTTGAGAAGAAATATATGGGTTCGAACTTGTCATAATTCCCAGATTAAGAAGCACATATATATAATCATGAAGATCGGCTAAATGTCAGTAACGCAGTATGAATTAATGTCTTTAACGACATTAAATAAATTTTACTGCTTTAAAATAAATGACCCTTGTTTGAATACTAGAATTTAGACAAATAATACGCTATGCAGTTATAATATATGTAGAGAAATTTAGATTTCGTTTATTAAAATTTACTTGAAGACTTTATTTAGCAAAAGAAACATTAAGATTTAGATTTAAAATTAATAAAATATATGTTAAGATTTGATTTAGTAAAAGAAACATTAAGATTCACCCCCTTCCCTTTTCTACTATTTAAAATAATTCAATCCCACCTTCGTGGATTTTACAATAACTGGAATACATAGCATATATTTTAAGAGTATAAAAAAAGAAAATAACTAGCAGTTAGATATATAAAACAATTAAGTCACCTTTTTTTAGAATTAAATAAATAATATTTTATAAGATTTCAAAATGTTAATTAGCTTGAGTTCTGGATTTACCCCAGGTAGAAAATCCAGTGTTAAACAAATATATATTTTTATATTAAAACATAAATAAAATGTTTACTCAAAAAAAATCTGGCGAGTATGTTAATTAATAACCCATTATATTTTTAGGGGACGTTAATAACTTGCTTCATGAAGGTTTACTTAAAAATGACAGAAAAGATTTTTATAAATTAAGCTCACCAGTTTGTTTGAGATTGACAAATTAATAAAAAAAGCATACATATAAAATCAAGTAATAAATAACTATAAATAAATGACCGCACCAAGTTAAGAGCATTATGAGAGAAAATTAGATTTATAAAATCATTTAAAAGCAAATTACATTTATATATTAATTTAAAAGATAGAAAATTGAACAATACATTAGGAATATTGATAGCAAGATTTGAGATTAGTGAGGCTAGATTGACTATTAGGTGGCAGATTGGAAATTTACCTTTCAATTTTAAGAGTCCATTTTAAAGTATGGCATGTGCACAGTGATTGAAATGCAAGTACTTTGGTGGCAGAAAACTTCTATTAGCATTCTAAAGTTCTTTTATAGACCTTTCTTTATTTCAGGGCAGCAGGATATTATGGTAGTGGCAGATGATGACCCATAGTGCTGATGAAGAGTGGTGGATTTACTGCTACATCATTTTTAGTTTCACCACGATGTTAACAATCATTTTCACTAGAGTAGCTAATCTAATCTGTGACTCAAAATTCAGCCATTTTGTACTTTTTCTTTATTGGTTGTTTTTGAAGATGCAACAGTAAGATAACATCCAAAAATAAATTCAAATCTATTTCCAGATTAGAAATAGATTTGACAACATGTTTTTAACAAAAGTATCTTTAATCTTAATCCCATTTTAAGTAAAAACGTTAATTAAAAATACCTTCCCCAGATTAAAACAATAGTGTTTCCAATCCTTAATTAATTTAGACAATCAACTGTAGCATCTTCCATATTGGATTTTATAAAAATATACAGTTTAATAGAAAAAGTACTTTAAAAAGAAAAAGTTTAAAAAAATGACGTATAATAAAATATTTACAAAAAAATCAATATTTTGTTAGTATTTTGCTTATATATATATATATATATATATATATATATATATATATATATATTTGAGCCACACCTATGTATTTTAATAAAAAAAATTAATAATCATAAAATTAATAATAATAAAAATGTTAATTTAAAAGTTAAAATTTCATAACCTAGGTGAGCATCTCAAATATATACATAAAATATATATACACGACAAAAGGAGTGAGATGGGATATAGGGTTTAAATATACGTTAGTAAGTAGAAACATGAAGCACAATCTTAAGCTAAGATTGACTGCTTCGATATATATATATATATATTTCCAGTAAAATATAGTGTAAATTCTTTAATTTATTTTAGAATGAAAAATAGTATTTGTGTATTAAAAACTTACATATTTATTATATGTAATAATTGTGAAATGATTTTTTTAAAATTGATCATTATTGTGTAATAGGATCTTTTATTTATGGAATATTACCAGAAATCACTTGAAGAGTGAAAATAAATGTTTTCTGTAGTGACTCTGATATCAATAAAAAATCTTACAAATAAAACAATAATTTGAACTCACTGTCTTTGTTTTTTGTCTTTAAACAGAAGTATGTATACATTTTTCTATATGATTTTATTTTTATTTCCTTTAAAGTAGATAATTCACTCAACAAAATGAAGGATAAAAAGTAATATTATCTTTCCATGACTCAGGCAGCTTATCAAGAAAACTTTTTAGTAAAATGACAATTTATTATAAAAGGAAAAAATTATTCTAATTGAAATATTACATTATAAACCATCAGAATATTTTTATCCTTTAAAATGAAGGTTATCTATATTTAAAAAATTGAATACAAATATCAGAAGGTGTACAAGAGTCACATCTACCTGCTTGTGTAATTTTATTAGATCAATTGATCAATTATTTTAAAAATTTGAATCAGTTTAATTTCCCATTATATCATCCTATATAAAGCTAGCATCTATTCATTTGTAATAATTAAAAAT
Organism: Epiperipatus broadwayi; assembly: GCA_028023455.1. Classification (NCBI taxonomy): domain Eukaryota; kingdom Metazoa; phylum Onychophora; class Udeonychophora; order Euonychophora; family Peripatidae; genus Epiperipatus; species Epiperipatus broadwayi. The sequence continues at coordinate 809,113 of JAQFVV010000127.1, read as the reverse complement.
AGTATTGGTTTATGAAAATATCTCTTATCATTATGAATATAAGCTAGTATTTAAGTGTGTAATGTTATGTAAATTACATAATTATTATTTGAAAGAATAATTTGCATATATCAAAATTGATAAAATGTACTTTGTATTTAAAAGTTTTCACAAATATATTATGTTTTTTCTGGAACAAGGACATACTATTAATTTGTAGTTTAAAATAGATATCAGAACTATGATGTCATTTTGGAAATACTGTACTTAAAGACTCTCATTCAGATCATTTGTTTATGTTTTCCAGTATATTGCTATATATTTTCTTATTTTTCTTAATTTAAAATGTATAATGTTTATCAATAAATAATAAATAATTTTAAATTAAATAGTAATCTATTTATATACCAAAATATAAGAGAGTTATATTTTACTAAGTTTAAACTCATATTTTTTGGCATAGTAATTATTATTTTAATATTTAAAAATATTCATTTTATTTATTTATTGACATTAAATTAACTTCAGGTATACCACTAGCTATTCATTTTATTTTCTTCTTTTATATTTTTATTAACATATAATTAGATTTATCTTTGTAGAGGTATTTTTTAAATATATATATATATATGTTGTAACGATATATAAATATGTCGTTACATTAATTTAAAATAAAAACTTAAAAGTTCGCAAATAAAAGTAAAAAACTAAACGCTAAAATTAAAATGTTTGTTAAATGTATATACATTTGCACAGAGGCCAAACTTTAAAAATATTTTTAAAAAAAAAAAACAAATAAGTATTTGAACATACTTTTTTATAAAAAAGTACAAGATTTAAAAATAAAAACAGGTATTAATTAATGTAATCTGTAAATGGAAATGATTTGTTTATGAATTATCGAAAACCAAACTGGCCCTTGGGCTCTTGTATAATTAAAATGATCTGATGAAAGATAGATAAGAAAATAAAGAGAAATTAGCTTGACCAATGGAAGCACTAAGCCTTGGCTCGGACCCTAACGAAAGTGATGGATTAGTGTTTTGTTGATTGAATCCATGTGGATAATATAAAAAGGGAAATACAGTTTTTTCTGACAGTTCCAGTGTTTTGTGTTTGAGAGATGTGGTAGGACGCACATACCACACTCTCTATTTAAAAAAAAATGAAAAGACTGTGATACCTTGAACCAGCTATTGCCATCTCCAGAACATTATCTTCCAATGGAGGCATTGTGGGAATTAAAAGCAGAAACCTGGACTCTTCTACCATGAGCTATGAACTTTACAAATTAACAACAACAAAAAAAAGTAATTAAGAACATTCGTCATTTTTTTTTTAAAGATTTAGCTAATTTAAATTTTAAAATGAACTCTTATTTGATTTTCAAATTAATAATTGATTGTTTAAATTTATATAGTTAAGTTTTGCTAAAATCATTTCCATTTTATTATTTTTATTTGTAGTAATATTTATTGTAGAAATTATTAAATGCATTACATTTAAGTTGGGTATAGACGTTGCATAGATTCATTAGCGGTTGATTATGTTGTGGTTTTCACAGTCGATTAGAATATATAAGTCAACGATGTCACTGCGGTGTCTTATGATGAACACCAAAGGGTCTCCTGTATTCCCTCAGCAATTGATGTTATCGATTGACTTTGTATTTTGATCAGTTGTGTTTAATTTGAAATGTTTTTGACTGTGGAATCTATGCAGCCGATCTATACTTGACATTATAAAACAAATTGTATAAAAATAATCTGTGCGAACGTATTTAAATGTTAAATTTAAGTCGGGTGTGAATGGCTATATAGTTTTGTAAAGTTATATTAAGGGAGGGTAATCTTAGGTTATTCATTTCGTAGTTGAATTGGTTCAATGGATTGGATATATTTGAGTAATTGTAGATGTAGTATGAGATCCGCTATGGGAAGGATTATATATATACGCCACACACCTTCTGTTTGCCTATGGATGGGTTTGTAAGATGGCAAAGGACCACAGTCCATTCCTATGGAGTTTTATGTTTATTGTTCTACTCACCAACAGATGTCGCATTCCTGGTTGGCAGAGAGTCAATTTTTTTTCTAATTCTACTTGCTATTTAGACGTACATTCCTGACAGTATAGTATTTTGTGTTGTCATATTTTCATGCTACATTGAATACATAAATGTATCAGATGGATTGACGCCAGTTTAATTGCAAATTTTTTGGCCTAAGGTTAAATAAGGGATAGAATATTTTCTTTTTAAATGCAGGTCTATGTAATCTATTCATACTCGACTATCTAAATAAAATATTAAACTCATTGAAACTTAGTTAAATGTAAAATTAAAAGTTAATATAAAAATCTAAAATGTTAAACTTATTCCTCAAATTAGAATGATTTTATATGTGTGTAAATAAATATTTTTATGTGTTAATTTCTAGCAGTGGCTTTTATTTATTTATATTTAAGATATAAATTAAGATATAGATTTTTATCTCTGCGTCTCCACTGAGCTAGTGACTTGGGCTAACGATCTGAATATTTAAATAAAGTGGAATCTTAACAGTGCATATCTGCCTACTCTATAAATTTTTCTAGGTTTAAATGCCTAGATGGCACCCTGTAGAGCAGATATCGTAGTTTGCAGTTAGATTCGATCTTCACTTTCATTTCGATTGTTATAATATATATATATATATTTAAAAGTATAGAAAAAAGGTGTATATACTAAACTCTTTTGTTTCTTGGAAAGTATGAATGTCCTGCAATATATTTTGTTTTTCATAGGTGTATATGTTTCATAATTGTTAGCAAATAATTGGAGAATAAAAGGCAATTACATATGTAATATGGAATTAATGTCAATTGATGATTTATTCTGCATGCAATTAGATTGTAGGTGTACATATCAATTGTTTACAATCTATTCACCATATATTATATAATTGATTCATTTATTAATATATTTTAATTTAACTTAAATCAAATAAGCTTATCTAATTATTTTTCAATTGTGCAAATGAATTCATTGATTAATAACACTAGAGTGAGACAAGATAAACTGTCTATATGATACCATTTATTTGAAATAAATATATCACATAATCCACAAATCAAATCCCAAGATTAATAACTGAGTATGGTTATATATAATTTTTATATTGAATTCTCTAGTTATTATCTGATCAGATATAAATGATATAAACCTTATGTGGTAATCATAATCAAATATTACCAAATTCACCACTTTTTATTTTGCTATAATATCATATATAAATACAATTTATTTGCTGTATATTAAGCACTTTTAGCACAAATATTTTATTGTACATATATGCAAACACCATTTTATGTTTCAACTGTCCTTCAGTCTTATTCAGAACCACTTTTACTTTAATTTTTAAAAGTAAAAAAAACTTAAAAAAATAAACAAGACATTTATTTTATATAGCATGATGTTTTATAAACTGTAATACCAATAAGCCAATAATCTAATGCACATGTGCTTTGTAGATGTCACTATATAAATGAATAGTCCCACTTTTTCAAACATAAGATAAAGTTTTTGGGAAAAGATAGAATGAATCCATCTATCTTTTTGACCCAAATGTATATGTATAGGCAAATCTTAAGTGTTTGAAAATGAGAGCATGAAGTTGTTAATTGATCACTTTAAATTTCTTTTTTACTATGTGAATGAATGACACTTGTGAAATTTTTAGAATTTATGATATGTCATTCTTATTAAATTAAACATATGTAAACAAGACATTTATTTTATATAGCATGATGTTTTATAAACTGCAATACCAATAAGCCAATAAGCTAATGCACATGTGCTTTGCAGATGTCACTATATAAATGAATACTCCCACTTTTTCAAACACAAGATAAAATATAATGCTATATAAAATTAATGTCTTGTTTACATATGTTTAATTTAATAAGAATGATGTATCATAAATTCTAGAAATTTCACAAGCGTCATTCATTCATATAATAAAAAAGTAATTTAAAGTGATCAATTAACAACTTCATACTCTCATTTTCAAACACTTAAGATTTGCCCATACATATATGTTTGGGTCAAAAAGATAGATGGATTCATTCTATCTTTTCCCAAAGACTTTATCTTGTGTTTGAAAAAGTGGGAGTATTCATTTATATAGTGACATCTACAAAGTGCATGTGCATTAGTGTATTAAAAAAATAAAGTAAAAGTGGCTCCGAAGAAGACTGCATCACAGTTGAAATGTAAGAGTGTATATGCACATATGTACAATAAAAGGTTTTTGCTAAAATGTAATTAAACTACAGTGAATAAATTGCAGAATCAAATATTTGTGTGTTTTATCTAAATTATTATTGAGTTGAAAGGTACTGTATTGATTTCACTGTTGGTCAACAAGATCTTAATCTCATTTACTTATAAAACTGATATTAGTATATTTAGTTCTGTTATAAGTCAGAATGATTAGCTTTAATTATATTTAAATTTAGTTGATGTGGATCATTGATCCAATTAAATATTAAATTTTAATATTCATACTTGATTATAATAAATGCAATTAATTCTTGTTATATATTTTGATTGTTATAATATGCACTTTTAATAATTTAATTATAGGATATTTAAAATAAATTAATATGATTATTTATATATTTAATTGAATATCCAAAAAAATCTATTGTTGTTTTATATTCTGGTACGAATGGATATTATACATTAAAGATTATCTTATAGGTTTATTGATATTACATCATTATCAAATATTTTATCTTGTTATAAATAGCAAGATTAATATTGAATATAGCATCATTGAGTTAGTGTTATTTATCATTTTATTCAATTAGGATTTAAAATTAATTATTGGAATGTATAATTATTTCGATATTATGAATATTGTAAACTTATCTTATTATAAGCAATGTTTGATTAATTAGGTATATTAAAATTTGGTTGTTGTCTGATTTTTCATTATTTTCATTTGATTAAAAGTGAAATATATCTTAAGCATATATCATTGTTTTGCGACTGATATTTGTTTAATTGTTTTATTTTAATCTATTTTAAGTAAGGTTTATATTTAAAGTATTTGAAATGATGATTTTGTTCATTTTCTGTTTATTCTAAATGCTGTTTGAATTCATGATGTTATAATAAAGATTATCACCACTGTTTTGTTTTAGTATAGGTAACAGTAGATATGTGATTATATAAAAGATTATTTTAAATACCGAATAATTATTTATTTATTGGTATTCATTTAGATTAGTTTATTATATTCATTCTATTATAAATGATACTATTATTCACAGGGCATTATAAAATTAATATTATTTTTATTTGACTCAAATTTTATTCAGTCACAAATGATATCCAACTTTGGGTCTCATTTTCATTCTGTTACACAGAGTCACCAACTACTGGGTTATATATTTATTCTGGCTATATTAGAATTATTATTTTCCATTGCCCATTTTTAATATGTTACAAATGCTATCCAAATCATTGGGGCTATAACTGACATTAAGCATATACACATATTTATTCATGTTACAAATAGCATGACAATTTTAGGACATAATTAAACAGAGTCATTCTATAATGGCCTTGTCATTTTAATCTATTACAATTGCATCCTAAATTTAATGACAATAGTAAAGCTTATTTCGTCATTATTTTTTCATTTCAGTTATAAAAATGCTGTCTAAACATGTCCACATGCAAGTCCCCATCTATTTCGCTGTAAAAAGTAGAAATAACAATTAAACAGAAAACTACGCATTACAGGTTATTACAAGATACTATTAACATATAATAAACTTTTTTGACATATGTGTATTAATTATTTATTGTTAGAGTTATATTATTAATAATTTTAAATGATTATTATATTATTCATTGGCACTGCTGTTATTGTCAACATTCCTTCTCACCTTAAACATAACCCATATGTATTATTTTTTTAAAATGAATTATTATGTGATAATGACAAATGTTAATAACCTTTGCGATTTTTCTTATCATGAAAAGCAATGAATTTATTATTAAAAAGACAACAGAAACTTTAGTTGTAAGAATAATAATGAAAAATCCAAAAATTAAAAGTTTGCGAAGATTGTGATTCTTTTAGAACTAAACTGTTGGTCTTTGTTTTAATAAAATATTTTATAAATGCTTAAGCCATATATATCTGAGTGTGTAAGATGATGATTGGGGCCACTGTTGAGATCCACGTTTGAAATATAGCATTAATATGCAGATAATAAATAGTGATAGAATTTTCTGATTTTTTTTTGGGGGGGGGGGATATATGAAATTGGTTCATCAAAAAGTTAGTAATTTTCTATTACAAACATTCTAAACATTCTATAATGCATCTTTTCTATGATCTTTAATTTATTCCTTTTTTGATTTGTTTTTTGATACTTTTAACATATTGTTTTTAATTACCTAAATCTTAAAACTTTTATACCACGATCATTTTTTCAATTATTTATGATAAATGCAAAATGCACGTATTTACTTATGCAACCACTTTTTTTTAATTATAAACAAAATATTTGTAATCTCCATCTTTTGTTTGTATGTATAAATACAAAAGATGCAAAATTTTCAATTTTAACTTTAACAGACTGGAAATATTTAGTTGTAATCTGGTATAATAATGCTGTATAATTAATAATGATTAATTTTGAAACTGAAATTGGAATAGAAGATGAATTGGCAAATAATTGTAATTTACTTGCTCTGTTTAAGAATCTCAATATCCTGCAAATGTAAAAGACCTTGTGTTAAAAAATTTTCATTAGTCAACATGTCTGTTAATTTGTTTATTTATATACTAGAAATAAATGTGAAATTAATTATAGTAATTGTGCTATGGTAATAGGAACAGATTCTGCATCCAGAGAAACTTGACATTCCACTAGGTAAAAACTAAAAACCAAAATTCATTTTGTCTTTGTTTTTAATGCCAATGCATTTGTGACTACATTTAATTAATCCAATGTAACTGTAGGCAACAAAAGCTAGATATTTATTTATTGACTTTTATTATGGGTAATTATGTTTTGAAAAAGCTAATAAGACTATTTTTGGCTTTAAAATATATTTGGGGTTAACTAGTAGACTTGAAATTTCATGCTGAACCAGCACTCATCAGTTGGTTTAGATTATCATCTCCCACACCCATATATAATCAGTGCTCAATTTATATTAAGATAGCAAATCTTTATACTTTAATGGACAGGTTTCAATTTACTCCAATCTCCAATTCCTCAGCCATCCATACCATTGAAAATCTGATGATAGAATGCCTAAACCCTATGCTTATGCCAATATTGTTGTAATGCCCACCCCCTATATTTACAACTAAGTTCCAGATATAAGAGTGCCTGCATTTCAAATCTTAAAAACATTCTTACAAATTCTAAATATATCCAAGTTGTATTTAAAAAATTGCACAAAATATATATTATTTATAATTGGTTACTGATTTGCTATATAAATATATTAAACCTGACGTTTATATATTATACCTAGGATATGAATATATTATTAATATATCGAATATTTTCCTTGGTTATGTACATATGTAAAGGAAAGCTCAAAAAGAAGTGCAAGAATATTTCATATGATTATCTATAAAGCATTAATGCAGCACCCATGAAGATAATCACCACTAAGCTATAAAGCATTTCACTAGTTGTTATCTGTCAAAATTTGCAATCCCTTTTCACCATCTTAAATCAAATCAAGTATATATATATACATAGTATATAAATAAACATAGATAAATAAATAAAAAAGTAAAACAGCCTTTAATATCCTATAGAAAAACAATAATCCCTTCTAAATATGTATAAATGGTGGCGGGAATTGGAGTATTTTTTAAATTAGTTTTAGTTTTTAGATAAAAATATATACATATTCATTTACCTTAATATTGTACGATAATAGGATCAACCAAGTTATCCGATAATTAAAAATAAATTTAAAAATAAAAATCTAATCATTCTTGTACATTTCTTCTGGACTAACCCATGAAAACAATATTGGGTAACTCAAATCAGCTCAATTTTTTTTTTAGATTAAGAATGCTTCTACACTTGTCTGTATCATTTTGTGGATTCAAGCGGACTGAATTGGCTACCCTTATTACGCCTTAAATATTACTTTTTACATATATGTCTTTTCGTAATAAATTATCAACAGTTTCGTATAATTTAGAATCACTGTGACCTCTTCTGTACATTCCACGAACCACAATCACATATATTATCGAACGCCCATTAGTCCATCGAATTGAGAGTTAAATAAAGAATGGCTTCAATTACTATTTTATAACTATATATATTATCGTTATCATTATATTCTTAAAAAATATTAATAGCTACCTGCATACGATTATAGATTATTTTTTAATGTCAAGTAAAAGTTTGAAACAAAGAATATTTTCATGCTCAAAGATTTAACATTCGTTTTTAAACATCCCTGAATTATAATTACACTTGATTACAGATTTAAAATTGAGCTTAAACAAGTTTTCTATAAACTCTGCTCTACTTAGTAATAATTTTCAATTAGTACAAAAATAAATAGTAAGAACAATAAATAAACCTTTGTTTATTTCATTTAAAATTTAACTTCACTTCCGGATGTTCGACATAAAATATAAATTTATTTAATTATGCTTAACCTGCAATCTAATATACTATTTTTTCAAGCAGCTTAAATTTATATCCGTATCTTTTAAAAATCATAGCAAAAGTAATGCGAAAATTGCGCGACATAATACTTTTTATTTTATTAAAAACGTACAAAAAGAAGTCAGATACTTAACAGCTTTTAAAAATAATTCAACTATACAATAAAATGTAAAGGCAAAAATAGGTAAATCGTTCTTTAATAAATAGCCTACTGTAGGGCAAAGTTTTTTCATCAACCCTTCTAGAGAGAATGAATGAGGAAGCATTATTCAATAGGCTTGACAATTACAAAGTGTTAAATATTTGAACGATTTTCCATCCGCGTTTTGATCTCTAGCTAAATATTGCTAGATCTCTATTAATCGACCAATGTTGCATGGTTAGATGAGTTAGCAGTTGGTTATCAGGATTGAGACCAAAAACTCATTTTAAGCTGTCATCCAATCTGGATTCAAACCCTATTGTAAACATAGAGTTCTGATACATACCTAATAAGATTAACATTGATATCTGATATGATTAACATTGAATTGTTTTAAAAACTATTAGATATAAATGTGTATGCGTACGCACACACAAACATGAATGTTTAGTAATATTTAATAACATACACAAAGATATAAATATTTAATAAATAAATGGTTAATCTCTTCATTTAATGGGTTCAAAATAATTACAAAATAGTGCAATATATTTTAATTAAATAATAACAACAACAACAACTGCTCAGGTAACCATGACAATCCAAGCTATGTAAAACCCTTGTAACTAATCCACAGCATCTACAAATTCTTGTAATCTTATGTAAATAAATAAATCAACTTGTACATACATAAACCTGCAACTACAAATTGCCTATGTAACCACAGCAATCCTTGCCATGTAAAACCCTTGTAACTAATCCACAGCATAAAAAAATATTGTAATCTCATGTAGTTCAATAAATCAACTTTTACATATGTAAATCGACATCTACTGATTGCCGATGTAATGACAGTAATACAAGCTATGTAAAACCCTCATAACTAATTCACAGTAAGTAAAAAATCCTGCAATCCTGTGTAAACTAATAAATAAATTTTTATATATGTAAACCTACAACTACAGATTGCACATGTAAACAAGGCAATCTAATCTATGTAAAACTCTTGTAACTTTCTAAGACAAACAAAGTTTATCTTTGAAGCATCATCATCATCATCATCATAATATGAAAAAGTGTTTGATTGCTCAAGAATTCATAAAATGTTTAGACATCAGAGGAGATATAATTGAGCTACAGAATCAGCTAGTCTATTACAGCAACCAACAATGCAAGGCAACATTTTAGTAAAAAAAAAAAATAATATTCAAATAATTGCATATCTTGCAACCAACTATATAAATTATATAATAGCCAGAGGAAAAATTCCACTTTAAAAATTTATTATATATTTTAGGTGATTAAAAGACATAATATTTTATTAATATAATGATATAATAAAAATAATAATAATAATAAATCGAATAATTAATTGCTTGGGTGGTCACATGATTTGAACACCATAAGTGATAATTTGCATTTTGATCCAGATGCACAAAACTAATAAATGATTAATTACCCTAATTAACCCTACTAAATTTCGCTATTTTTGACATATTTCTTTGTCTCACACATCAACATAAAATATATAATAAAATGATTATTACTTATCAGAAAGTAACAAATTTAACTTCATTTCATAGATATTCTTGTTTACTACTAAAATAAATTTTAAATGTTCACATTTTGTTTTTGTAAATGTTAAAAATGAGGATGTAATCAAAACAAAGAGTTTATAGATCACCACTTCTAGAAAAATTATTTTCAGTTTATGTCAACATAAAATATATGATAAAATGATTATTATTTATTAGAAAATAACAAATTTTATTTCCTTTGATAAATATTATTGTTTACTACTGAAATAAAATTTAAATGTTCACATTTTGTTTCTGTAAATATTTAAAAAATGAGATTGTGATCAAAACAAAGAGACATTATATGTCATTGTTTCTATAAAGATTATTTTCAGTTTATAAAATCAACAAAATCTTCTTTGTTTCTGAATATTTTTAAAAACTTGAATGAACAATTATTTATTTCTCTAATATCTAATGAATTATGTTTTAAAAGTTTAATTTTTTTAAATATCTATTGCAAAATTGTGATAGCAAATCTCCAAATTTGCTTCAGGACATATTTACATTAGCTGCTAATATAACACTATATTTTTGAAAATAAAGTATTTCAAGTCAAAATAAGTTATTAATAATTTATATTTATTGATATCTAATAAATATAGTGTAAATTATTTTAAAAAAATATATAAAATCATAATAAATTCGCAAATAAACAAGTTTTTGCATCATTGGAAATTTCAATGTTGTAAAATGCTGAACATTTTACAGACTTGGTAACACATAATGGCTGATCATGTCAGGGCAGGGCTTATGTCTATTGTTAGAGTGGGAATTTTGAATTTCATGGTTTTTTTGTGGAAATTTTGGGAAAAACATTTATTACAATAAAATATATCATTTTACATGCATTTTCATGTATAATACTTATGGAAAAATTCACCAGAGGGAAAATTGGCCAAAAGATGTTTCTCTGTCATTTGAAGTATAAGTGAGCTAATTGTATAGAATAAACTCTAAGTTTTAACAAACCAATGTATTTTACAAGTAAAGTATCTACTGGTTTGACATAGTATACATTTCATTATAACTAGATTTTCTCTAATTGCTTTTAGAGCCAATATTAAAAATAAACTCATTGGATAAACTAAAATGTTGAAGCAATATATTTAAATTATTTAATTTTAATCAAGTGTAGATAATATTCCAACACACACGTCTTAATGTGCTTTATATAAATCAAATAATAAAGAATGAAAATTTAACTTTTCACTTTTAAAATCTTATATACTTTTAAAGAATAAAATATATAATACTTTTTTTATATGTCAAAGCATTGACTGAAAAGCAAAACCAGGCCAGCTGTTTGGAAGGCAGATATGCTAATTACTAGGCCACCAATACTTGACAAATATATAATACTTAACATTAGAAAAACTGATTTAGATCACAAAGTAAATCATGTGAACTTTTGATCACAATGATCTCCAGAGGCATTTTTCTAAAAATAATTACAGTTTAATTTTTAAATTTAATTTAAAAAAATGGTACTTTGATATTAAATGTATCTTGTTGGGGAGATAGGAGACTTTTCACATCCACAATGACTCTTGTAATGATGCTCAGCACTCAAAATTGAAAGAAAGTAATCCATTTTTAGAGGTGTGAAAATGTGTATTTCTTTATGTGTGATGTTGTGATGATGGAATGACCAATGGTGCTCACAATTGAGTAATCCATGAGAGAGGTGTCAAAACGTGTCTTTCCTTATCAGTGCAATCTTTTTGGATTCATTAAAGTCTCCACATTAGATTTTTCTGTGCTCTCTATTTTTTTTTTTATTGAGCAGGTGTCCATTTTGGACTCATGTAGAAGACATACAAATAACCAGATTTCCCTGTTCAATATTTCTCAGTAAGTATCACAAAAATGTAGTTGATCCATTTTTAGAATTCTTTACCAATAATGGCATGTTTTTTTTTGAAAATGTGTCGCTTTTAAAAGTTTTTAGATTTACTCATATTTTTTTTTTAATTTTGTACAATATTTGTTGAATTTCACTACAATATTATCTTGATTTCTCAATAATTATCTACTGAATATATACCACAGTTTTTGTTAAAAGTCTTCCAAAGTATTGAAATATCTAAAACCATCAATGGCATAGCGTTTGATGTTTTTTTTTGGAAATGCTTAGTTTTTAAAAGTTTTTAGATTTACTCGTATTTTTTTTTTTTAAATTTTGTACAATATTTGTTTGAATTTCACTACAATATTACCTTTATTTTTCAATAATCATCTACTGAATATATACTACATTTTTTGTTAAAAATCTTGAAATATTTATTTGAATTCCATTGTATTATGTGTTACAATTTTTTTAGAATGTACTAATATTTAGAGCTGTGACACAGAGCATGTATTAGACCTGCTGGGCCTGTTGACATTTGTATCAACCACCTCCTGATAACTTTAGAGTTGTTGTCAAAAGAGCTGTGTACATGTCCTTTTTTGCTTTTTGACAAAGTCATGTACACGTCATTTTGATGACATCACAAAGTTGTTGCAGATTGATATGAATGTCAACAGGTCCAGTAGGTCTAATACATGCTCTGTGTTGCAGCTCTAATACCAAAGTACCAAAAAAATTAAGTAAAGTGATTTATGTTTAAATGGAGGAATATAAATAATTATTTATTAGATATTTTTCTTCATCGTATTAATTTTACATACAGTACATTAATTTGTCAACCCAATGATAAGTTGATCTAAAAAGTTATGTGACAGTTTAATATCTAAATGACAAGTTGATCTTCAATTCATTAATTCTAGAGTCTATCCCTCTACGACTATCTAAACCATATAGGCCAATATTTTAACATTTAAAAATATGTTGTAAAGTTGTTAAAGGAAGCTTACATTTTTTCATTACTTACTTCATATGACACATTTAAAAATTTAATTATTAAATATTATTCATATCTTGATTAAAATACTGCAGGATTAATTTTAAAATATTGCATCTCAATTTTTACATAATTATTGAGTTTCTAAAGATGAACTCCAGATCCCTGAAAAGACCTTAATTCAGGGGGGGGGGTTGTTGACAATATTATTTAATTGGGCTAATGTTAATTAAAATTTAAAAATTAGATATTTTATAAATATATTGAATAGAGAAATTGCCCATTATGTATATACATATATTGTTGGAATTTTAAGTTTATATATATAAATTAATCAACTTTATGACTTTAATTGTATAGCTATAACTGAATAATCTTATCAAGTTTAATTTTTTTTTTTTTAGTTTTCTTTGTTGTATCCTTCCAGTCAAATCATCCATAAGATTGTGGATTCTTTATAGAGTTTTTTATATTTTGGAATTCAATTTAAAATTTTGATTACTCTTTTATTGTCAATGTTTCTAGCAACATTCTATTTCAATTACATTTCCTCACTAAATTTTTTCAATAATATTAAATAAAACTGTCCATTGTCTCATTCAAATACTTTACTCATAATACTTTTTTGTGAATCTTAATACTACTTTTCTATACATTGCTGTATGAATTATTTAGTTATGTGTTATTTTTCTAAAAGCTGTTCGAGTTTCCAGCCTGGAAGATAAGTTCTGAGATATAACAATTGTTTATCATCAGACTCACTTAAAATTTACTTCCAGGGATCTTTTGTCAATATTTTAAGGTTATTCACCTTCTAGTATGCAGATATTTGACATGTAGATTATCATAAGTATCTTAACCGAATATCATTATAATATGTCTTAACTTTCAACTCTATTATATTTTAATTAATTTAATTTTTAATCTATCTATTAGCATATTTCAGTAAACCAACACATGATTAAAACTTTCTTTTGATTTTCAAAAATTCTTAGAAAGAGAATTTTTACTTTTTCCAAGCTTGTTTTTATTTTCAATATATTTTTTTCACATGTAATATTCTTTTTGTGGGCATTAATATTCAATTTCCCTTAAAAATTCTATATCCTTTTATTTTTTTTTCTATATATCATCTGCTTACATTCATATTTTATATATATATATTAAAATTTTAGCTTTTTTAGAAATTGATTCATTTTTATCCACTGTTCACATTTTATAATTTAATATATCAAGCACAGAGTTCTTCTTTTCAAAATAGTTCATAAATATTCAAAATAGAAATAAAACACACTAACTCCTTTTTTTTAAAACTTGTTTTTATATGACTATACTCATGTAAAAAAAAAAATAAAAAAATCCCACGTTTCGACTATTTTATATAGTCTTTTTCAAGGCACACTAAAATAAAATAATATATATATATAACAAATAACACATATTCGATAAAATAAATAAATAAAAAATTACAAAATATATTCATAACCAAAAATCTACCTTATCTCACTCCCCTTTCCTATTACCAACAAACACAACTCAAAGAGAAATAATTTCCTTTTATTAAAAAAAAAAAAAATGTATATATATCCTTTAAAACATTTAATTAAAAATCTATTATTTTCTTTTCTGTTTAGGGTGTTAATAGATAAACAGAAAAAAAAATAATAGGTTTTTAATTAAATGTTTTAAAGGATATATATAGATTTTTTTTTTTTTTTTAATAAAAGGAAATTATTTTTCTTTGAGCTGTGTTTGTTGGTAATAGGAAAGGGGAGTGAGATAAGGTAAATTTTTGGTTATGAATATATTTTGTAATTTTTTATTTATTTATTTTATCGAATATGTGTTATTTGTTATATATATATTTTATTTTATTTTAGTGTGCCTTGAAAAAGACTATATAACATAATCGAAACGTTGGATTTTTTTTTTTTTTTTTACATGAGTATAGTCATATAAAAACAAGTTTTAAAAAGGAGTTAGTGTGTTTTATTTCTATTTTCACATTATATACTAATCAACAACATTCCATATCTTAAGTCAATTTCTATTATTATTTAAAAATATAATATTTTTCTTCTGATATCTAGGTCAATGAATAAACCTATATTTGCTTTATAGCTTCATTAGAAGTGATATTTATTAAGGCAATAAACCTTAAGCGTGTGCACTTGAAAATGCAAAAGTAGAGACCTCTACAGGTCTTAACCATAAGCTTATGCTGATTCAAATTTTATTATTAAAACTTAAATCTTTCATTGCTGGAATCAAAAAATAAGATGAATTTGACTTTTGCCAATTTTATCTAATAATTTTGGCTTCTAGATATATATTGTCAATGAAAAATTTCAATAATATCCAAAAGCATATTAAATCTTTTGATTCATCTCTATTTCCAAATGAATATCAATACTGCTTTTCATTTTTAACTTTTGTATTGCAGTTACTATCATTGAAAGTATATGTCTGTACCTGATTAAAAATGTTTGCAATTTCATTCACTCATAGTATTTCTAAATCAATGTCTAATGATGTCCATAAAATCGAAATGATAATCAGTTCCTCATCATCAGGATTATATCTAAGGTCAGTCCTTGCAGTATTATTTTACACACCCAATTTAATTTATATTATTTCACTTCTAAAATATCAATAAGTAAGATGACTATATTTTTTACATCGCATTTTCTATGGTTCATAGTCAACATGTTCTATGTTCTAAAATTGTTCTTCTTTAAGTTGCATCAGTTTTTTTATTGCCTAAAAAATTGGACAGCTAAATGATATCAAAGTGACTTTATTTTCAATGCCTTATACATGTCAAAAATATTGGAAAATGTTTTTAAATCTTTTTTACTAAAAGTTCCAGCACTTTCAATCATGAGAATCTGAACTTTTAATATTATAGTTTATTTTTATGCTAAATTTAAAAGGATGTTTATCTTGTCATGATTATGATCAAGTGCTACGCATGCACAAAAATAGAAAAAAGATAGCATTACTAAAAAAGTATAGACGGGCGTTATATAAATATTAGAGAAAGAAGATAAATTTCAAATTGTTTTATGTACAAGATGAATAGTATAATCAATATATATATATATGATAAACAAAACAAGTTATAAATGTCGTAACATGCTTTTAGCTTGCACTTTATGATCACTAGATGGGCTTTACCAATAGTTCCTAACAAGCCTTGTTTACATAAACGCCGCCGAGAGAGATAGAATTCAATGTCTCTTGGAATTCTATCTCTCTCGGCATTTATGTAAACAAAGCTTGTTAGGAGCTATAGGTAAAGCTCCATTTAGTGATCATATATATATAAGATTACATCTAAAAAAGGTATTTTTGTTTTCTAAATCTGTACTCCTAATTATCATCTAATCTCAAGAACTACCTGTTTTCTAAATAGCTACGTAAATATAGACTAAAGAAAAAATATTTTGAAAAATGTTATTGATATTATCAACTTCTCACAAGATGTCCAAATATGGCACTTAAAGTTTGAACAATACTGGTAAGAGGATTGAGAAAGTTTTTACAAATATGCGATTTCTTTATCATGGTACTCAAATCAACAAATGATAACAAATCTATTAATATAAGAACAAATTATTATTAGATGGAAGGTGAATTTAGATAATAAATAATAAAAATTCCCATACATCACATTTCCTCATAAGACATAATACTCAAATCAATATTAATTATAATAATTACAGCATTAAAAATAAAATAAAAATGCAATAGCTTTTCTTAGGAGTTTATAAGAACAGCTGAATGCAATACATGGAGCTTAAGCTTCAAACTGTCGCTGGAATACTGGAATAAACCATACCCTAGCATTAAAGTCCTATTACCTTGGAAATTATTGTTTTATATGGGAATATTTTTTCGCTTACAAAAATGGTTGTAATGTATTCATGAATAGTAATTAATGAATGCAATATCATATTAGATCATTAAATTCTACTACCATGTTCAACAAATCAGAAAAAATTTAAATTTCTCTTGTATATAATTATATCAAATTTGCTACTATAAAATCAGATTTTCACCAGACTGAGTATATGAAGAGAACAACTGACAAAAGACTTTTTAAAACATACAAATAATTTTTATGGAAAATGCAATTTTGTTTACATAGAAAAAAATTAAACCATTCTAAAAATGGTTTCATTGAAAAGATATGATAAAATCTTTTAGAAAAAAAATGTTTGTTCCAAAAGCTAAAAAACAGATAAATTCAAAAATCAGTTTGTGAATATAATAGTGATTCATACAGTTGGTTTCTATAATAATTTCACAATTCTTAATTTTTTTTATTGTCTGAAGTTTAATTGTTTATAACTTCTAATAATGATGGTATTAATAATTGTATTAATAAAAATTATTGATATAATAAATTTGTGTAATATATTTTAATAAATATAGATCAAAGATCTTGAGCTTTTGAAGAATTGTAAGAGTCTTTAGCTAATTAAATATACCGATTTATCATAATGAATATTAGTAATCATTAGCATATATTTTTTAATGTTTCTAACTCTATGACTGAAATATAAAGTGAATATTATTTGTGATTTTCAAAAATGCAACATCATGCTCTTGGGTAGAAATAGGTGATGTATTAAATAGAATAGATCATAATACGTCTATGTAAAGAATTTTGTAGACATCAGAAAAGATGTAATCTTATACTGATATATGCAATTCGCACTGAATTATTTTTGAAAAACAAAAAATATATGTAATGATAGATTTTATGTTATGAAAAGACATGTTTTATTATTATTTGTCTTCTTGATTTTAAAAAAAGATCCATGTTATGAGTTAATATAATATGTAGAAAAAATATATGTTTTAAATAAATATAATGTAAAAATTGAGAAATATTAATTATTTTTTTGATTCAAATAGCTTGTGGGAGAATAAATACTTAACATTTTTTTGGTAAGAATATATTTTTAAATTAAACATTTCATTAAAGTTTAGATTGCAATTAAATACTTTTTTTTTTTTTTAATGCGTTCCAGTAATAGAATAATTTATACATTTTAATAAAAAAAACCTTTTGACTTTTTTTTTTTGATTTTGGAGATAAATAATTTAAGGACCTGGTTTATAGCTTAGTATTTTTATTGTGCTTTATCTCTGGTAAAAAGCAGCACTCTTATGGAAATATATGTATAAATATATTTTGTATTAGATGTCTGGATTAGTTATACATTCTTCTAGAATATTACTAGGTTAAGGGAAGATGATTTTTGCTTTGTCATAAAAGAACAATATGATGTCATTGCATAATGATAATTAACTATTAATATAATGGTGAACTGTGTTTTGGGTATCATTTGATCTTTTAGAACAATGTGAAAAAAAAAGATTAAAAGTTAATTAGAATTTGATAAAGCCTGATCCCAAATCAGGTTTCACATTGTATTGATAGATGATTGTCAAGTTTTTATATAATATAATGCATTTTAATATTACATGAGTGAGAATTATATTTAAAAGTAGTTTTAGGTAAAATTTTATAAATAAAAAAATAAATTATAACCATAAAACACAACTCTATAATACAATGACAAACCTTTCATCAGTAGGGCCACCCAGTGCAAACCATAGTAATTAAAGAATGCAATAACATTTGTGCATAAAATCCCTAACTAGTGCCTACTACATCCAATATTTCCAGCCTAGTTTCTAGCTTGTGGCATTTATCAGTAAGGAGCCTTGGATCTGAGAGCTCTGCACTTACTTCTTAGGATCTAATGCAACCCTCCAGCAGCCACTTTTTATCTTTTTAAGATCTGAACCCAGCTCAGTATCAGTATATATATATATATATATATATATATTGTACCGGATGCATTTGGAAGATGTTCCAGTGTACTCTATTTGCTAGGTTTAACTGGGTTTAAACCTAATTTATCATAATTTTTTATTTTTATATTATAAACATTACGTGAACAGATCATCCCTTCTAGCAGAGGGGAGAATACCTTTGATAGCAGAGCTATCAATAATCCCCATGATCAGACCAAGCTATGCAATGCATAACATGATCACATTTCCAGACCATGGTCCACCTTGACTGCTAGATTCAAACCCTCACTATCCAAACACTTTATTTGTTTTGAGGTAAACCTCAGGTGCCAGCTAGCTACAAGAACTAACATGTTTGGACAGTAGACCAATAATCCAGTGCACAAAATATCCCATGACCAGATCAATCAAAAGAATAATCTAATACATTATTGCTTTAATTAGTGGTAGAGAATTGACTGACAAAATTAAGCTTAAAGATAATTTATTTAACTAAATATTTATTATTGCAAAGTTTAAACTACTTTTATAAAACTTAATTAAATTAGCCAATGATAATTGCATATAATGACCACACACATTCTTAATTCACACAGTAAACTAGAATATAACAAAGCATTAAATAATACATGGCATTTAACAAACATGCACATCAATAGTTATTTACACATGCTTGGAGTTCATTTATTAATTGACTAGGATTGCAATGACTACATTAATTAAAAATGGAAATAAGATAATGTTATTTATTACCTAGAATTTCAGAACATGGATACATCTTGCTGTTTGTTGTACAATTATTTTCAATATGATTTTGTCTTCTTGCTGGTTGCTGCTTCACATGAAAATCTTTCCAACCAGTTGGGTTTGAAGTTATTTTCTGTTGAGTGCTGTTTCTTGCTACTTCTTATTGGAGACAGTTAGACATTGGGCAGCTTCAGATTAGTAGGTGTATATTACTTCCATCTTGGGCAGGCTACTGGCAATTAGGAAAGGCTTGGAGCTCATCCTATGCTTCTAAAAGCTGCTCAACACTGCATGATCTTTATTAATGAGTACATGAGAAAACTGAGTGAGAACTGATTGACTGAACTGAACTAAAAAACTGATTTAATCCAATTGATCTCAACTGATAAATTGAACTCAACTGAACTGATCTGATTGTGAGCTCAACTAACTATCTGATGAAAGAACTGGGCTATTTATTAGGATGACTTGTTGTCATTTTGGTAATTGATTTTTATGTCTGCTGACTATCTCTGTTGTTGGAATTCCTCCACTGTTTTTGAATACATTCCTTAGATAAGCTTTTGATTATGTGTTATCATTTGGTAGCCATTGCAAATTTATTGTTTTGTGAATTTTAATTTGTAGCCATGGCAAATTCTTTGTTTATATATCTTATGATTATACAATATTTTTAACTTTCATTTATTCTTTATTATTAACATTCACACACAGACATATATATATATATATTTGTAAAATCAATTCATTATTTAGTTTTTAAGATTACCTTTTTTTTCTTTAAATAGTTTTAAATGAAGAGAGAGGGATATTTTTAATTTTCAAGTTGTATAAAAGATTTATATCTTAAGCTTTTAGTTTTTTTTAAAGTTGTATTTTCTACCCACTTCCCATTAATTAATTGTAACTTTTATTTCCAACTACTAATAATAGGAAAAAAAACTCTTTAAACTTTTATTCTTTCTATTTTCTTTTATCAAACTATATTTTATTTAGACTACTAAAACCTTTTTAGATTTTTAAAAACAACAATCTCTCAAACTGAAACCTTTGCATTATTTATGATAATTTTATTTTAATAATTTTTTAGACAAAAATTTCACATGGATCACTTTTTTCATAAGCAGTAAAAAAAAAATATATATATATATAATAAAATGTAAAAGTAAAATACCCATTATAGAAAATATATATATAAAACAAGTAATTAATGGTATACACAATATTATAGTTTAAATTCTTTTAAAGCACTTTCAATTATGTAATAATCCTTGTCAGCTTTAACTGAATTTCAAATTTTTTTAAACTTAACATTATGTATGTTTCCGTAAGCTGTGTATGGCCATATTTGTAACTTACCTATTAATAATATCATCATGTGATAATCTTTACCAGTGCAAAATTAGAGGAGCCATTGAGATACTTAAAAAGCCAGATTGTATCAATAAGTGAGATCATACATGTAAACTTCCTCCTATTTGGAAAGATTTTTTAAAAAATCAATTTAACAGTTTTTGCTACTGGTGGAACTTTAATGTTTTTGTCAAATCAGTGATTGTTCTGCCTCTACAACTATCTTTCTACCTTTTATCACCCAGTAGATGACTTGTGTGATCGGTAGATATATCAATATTTAATTTTTTTTTTAACATGGATGAATGCAAATTTTATAAATATATATAAACTGTCTTTGGGACTGATTTTGCAGAGTGTTGTGCAAGTCATTTACTACAGACAATTTATTTTTACAAATTATAATTAAACATTTGAAATGACTGGATTTATATTTATTTAGTTGATGTTGCAAGTTCTAATGTGATAGCTTTTTTTTAGATTGGCCAATGTTGTGAATCAAAATTGATAAATAGACTTGTTCTTGTTCGTTATAAGATAATAACTCATATAAATTTTTTTCTTCAATGATCTATATGGATTGCTTATATATATATATATATATATCCACATAGATATTCTGCAGCAGTTGGTCTTAGCAATGGTTCATCATTATTGTAATCATGTATGAGTCCCATTATTTTGAAATTAACAATTTTTGAATAATAGATTATGACCAACATTACCTTTTCCATATACAAAAAATATTTTTCTAATATTTTGTAAAAATAGAAAAGATAAAACAATTAAGGCACTGTCATCTCAAATAGATTTCTACAGAAAAATTATAATTGAGAAGATATTTCTCAAAGATTAGCTAATTACTAGATAGTGGTGGTTTGAACAGTTTTTCATCTTTGTTAATCTCTAATTAAAATATATATACCCATTCACTGTTATATTGAATAGATTTCTAGGCTGACTATTCAAACAAAACCCAAGTTGTATTTTGTCTCAATTAGAAGTTGAACTAAGAATCTGGCAAGTTTTTTTATCCTACTTTAATTTTCATAAAGAATGTCACTATATGTAAATCTGAAACAAAAAAAAATGTAATAGGTAAAACTAAATTCTAATTAAAGTTACAATAAATAAATTTAAGTTAATTGTTTTTGAAACAAACTTCTGGAACATATTCTGTATAAAACAAGTTGATCCTGAAGAAGATAATTAACCAACTGGATATAACCACTTTTAAACAAGAACAAGTTTTTTTAATGAGGAGCATTTAATAAAAAATATATATAATTTTAGGAAGCTATGCAATCTCTAATTAAATTTTTCACATAAACACTTCTTTCAAGTCATTATCCGATCGTACAAGACCTACGAAAATGAAATCTGTATATATATATATTGTATATATATGTTCTCATTTTATACATATATAAATATTCTTTAAGTAAAAAAAAAATTTTTTTCTTCTATATAGAGATTTATGTGTGCATGTATTATTATTATATAGTTTATAGATGATAAACATAAGCAGTTGTAGAGAGAGAGTGTAATAGGAAGCAATATTTAATATATTGATTTATTATTTTGTCCTTAAATAATGTATTAAATTATCTAGCTTTTATATTTTTGTTAAATAAAGCAGACCAGAAAAAACTGATAATAAAGATGTGAAAACAATTAATCAAGATATAAAATGTACATGTGTGAGAACAGCTGTATGAACAAAACACTTTAACATATATTTCTAATGACTATAAATTGCAAGATTTATTGTTTGTGTTATCATGGATTATCTTATATCATCTCAGAAAAGGGGAGGTGCTTTGACAGGATAAATAATTGTTGATATTTTATCTGTTAATAACTTAAAATCGTCTAGGTGAGATTTAATTGCTATCTCTAGAATCACAGTTATTTTTGGAATAAATTTTTTTTCTCTTTGATCAGAAATTGAAATATATAGAGGGGGGCAGTTTTTGAGAGGCATTCAGTTTTAATTATTTTAAGAAGGATCCCATAACAATATGTAGTTTTGATGGCAGAGATTCAGTTAATAATTTTAAAAAAGAGAGATGTGGTCATCAATATGCAGTTTTTGAAGGATCAGTTAATAATTTTTTTTAAAGAATATGCAGTCATTTTAAACTAAAAGGAGTTGTTTGATTTGTTATTTCTCTCTTTTAAAGAAAAATTAAAGAAGGAAAAATGACTTTGTTTTAAAGTTACCAGCATAAGAATAGATGTGCACCTATATATATATATATATATATATATATATATATATATGAGTAATTCACAGCAATATTAATATAAAGAAATGGAACAAATTTGAATTTCTTGGAGGAAGTTATTGAAAATTCTGTAAAAATGGTATTAATATATTTTATTTGGGCTGTGTATTATACAATGAATTTGCCTTGTTAAATTCACTGTTTCTGTTTTTTGAAATCCGACATAATGGGTTAGCTCACTGATCTATCTATGGACTCATATACCAGTCCATAAAAAAACCAAAGAAATGGCCAAATTCAAAACCAACTGCAGATGCTGTCTGAGAGGTTTTCTTTGTTTTCCTGGCCTGTTAAAGGAACATCATCTTAGAATAGGCAGGAAGAACAAGAAAGAAAATGTATAAAGCCAAGCCAACCTTAGTCAATCTATAAATCAATTTTCTTTATTAAAGCAATGTTTTTTCTTCATATATCTGCAGAGTGCCTATAATAACTTTTAAAATGATGAAGCAAGCAAACTAACCAGTTCAGAATTATCAAAAAGTATCTACAATAACTCATTTTGAAATGATGGGATCAAGTAGACCAACTAATTGAGATTTATCAAGCAGTATCTACAATAACTCATTTTAAAATGGTAGAAACAATCCAAAACAACCTGTGGAAAGTATAAAATAGGAAAGTGGTCTGAAAAGTTAAAGCCTGGGACAATTTTAAGAAATGAAAATGAATCTGGTAAATTTTAAATTTAATTATCAATTTTTTCTTATTTACTTATTAAAAGTAAACTTTTAATTTCTAAAGTCAAGCATTTTATTTATTTATTTTTTTGATATAAAAACATTAAAGGCTTGTTTATCGATTGTTATTCTCAATATCACATGACATAACACAAACACAGTTTAAATCTTTAAACCTAATTTTTTCATTATTTTTTTTTGATTTTCTTTATAATATATTGTAATATTAAAATGTTTTTTTTATTGTTCTTCATTCATTATGATAATGAGCAACTTATAAATATATGCATTTATAATGTTTTTTTATTTATTTATCTTTTTGCATATTAAATTTTGATATAATGTATTTTTTTGGCTCAAGGTTGCAATAACACTTTTTATATATATGTGATTTATGTAATAACCCATAATATAGAGGTACACATTTTACCATAATATATATGTTTACATATCACAGGGTGTGTGTGCATGTGTAACTGCTTGTACAGACCCATTAAAAGAATAGGTTATGCATAGTTAATTTAAATATAGTAAATTGAAGAGCAGGGTTTTACATATGAATGAAAGTGAAAAACACACACATTACATAAATGAAATTTGCTCTTATGATGTGAAATAAATAGAGAAAGTCTTAAGTAAGCATTCAATGAAATATTTTTTTTTGTATCATTTTAAGCTAACTTGTTTGGTAATATGTAGTAATAAAGAAGAAACAGATATGTAAAAAATTATTGAGTTATGCATATAGTATTAAGATATTTTGTTTAGTTATAAATATTTAAATAAAGTCAATTGTATAATTAGCAAATTTGATTTAAAAAAAAAGAATAGTATTAATAAATATAATTATATCTTAATTGGTTGTCGAGTTATTATTGTTAGTATTATCACATGTTGTCTTCTCTTAATTCTATCGTTTTAATTGATCATCATCACTCGTAAATGTTAAGTAAATATTAAGCTTAAGTAAATATTAAGCGTGGGCTATTGCTTTACATATGAGGATTTAAGGATTATGCTTCACATCTGACCAAGTTTTAATAACTATAGGTTAATAATAGAAAGTTAAAATTATGTTGTGTCCAAGAGTTATGATCATCATCTTCATTGATTAAATAATAATCATTACATCAAACTTAAAGTTAATACTTAATATGTTTAGTAAATGGGGTTTATAAAAAAATAAATATCAAGTGGTAAGTTGCGTGATGATCATTCATCATCGCTGGTAAACATTAATGATTGTGTTATAGTTTTAGCTATAAAAGTATTTTGAGTAGTGAGGATTATGATGAAATTCCAGTTTAACATAAGATGATTTAAGAGAGTGCCTATAGGTTTATGAAAGATAAATTGTTGTTGCGAATTTATTATAAAGCTATGACTGGTATCATCATCATCATCATCATTGTATTACAAAGTATAAGCAATTTAAGTAACTAAGTTTAAGGGCCATACAGCTAAGTAAAGTTCTTCATTATGTGTGTTTGGAAGCCATTAGCAAGGTATAGTTGCATCTCTACATCAATATATATGTTAAGCTGAGCTAGTAATATCCATAAGAGTGTTGAATATGTAAAGTATAGTATTGCGATCTTATAAATTTTTATGGACATGAATAAAACATAAAAATGTCATTTTTTGTTGTTGTTTGTTAGTCATCTAAGCCATGTGTAAGAAAAAGTGTAAAATGGGTTTGAACTCAGTACACTATGCACAGATAATATTTATCTAGATTTAAAATAATCTAGTGGCACCCGTGGAAAACCATATACTTAGCTAAGCTGAATAAAAGTGAATTAGACCTTTTTAACTTGATAGTATTAAAATTATATGATATTGTTTTAAAGTTATTATAAGTAGCACCAGTGTGTGCATGTGACCATGAAGGGTCTTATACATATATGGAAAGAGAAATGGTAAGGATTCTTGGTTAAGAGAACCTATTATTGGAGATAAGCAAAATGCACTCCATAGATTTCACAGTAATTTTATTCAGTTGTTGTAGCTAGTATTAATTTATCTGATGACAATGGCTAGTATATTTTGTGTGTTAAAATGACTTCCCAATATCGGAAGATCTTAACTCTCCAAATGTTATAAATGTCAAATGATGAACCGCTGGGGCATGTATATCATGTTTAGTTAATATAAATTCTATCATGTCATCATTCATCATTTCTTTTATATATTTTATTTTCTGTTACAATATATATATATACAAAATCAATTATCCGTTAAGATATATTAGTATATGTAAATTTTAAATTATAATAACAGTAAATAATAAGTTCGATTACATTGTAATCATTATCAACTGATGTAACATGGGAAAAAAAAACAAAAACAATATCATCATAGATAACACGTGTTTTCCCAATATTTGTGTATATCGTTATTACCGTAATTGATTATCTATTTATCAAACAATCTTTAAATTTATTTGTAAAAATTGCCTTTTAATTTTTTTTCTTTATATAGGCCGTATATATATATGTATGTATGAATATGTGTGTTTAGAAACATAAGTAAATAGCATATAGATACACATCAGCTATAGGTAAAAGAAAAATAAATTTTAATTAGACTATTACAAAGCAAACCCTCAAAAAAGAATAATAAAGAGGAAAGTAATATTTATTAGGTTTGATAGTAAGCTTCAGTATTTGTTCCAGTTATTACAAATAAATACCATCACTATTATATATATAAACAGGTAAAAGATAAAACCGTTACATATAGTCTACTCGAGGGCAAAAGTTTTTTCGGAAGCTATTCACTGAGGATCAATAAAGAAGAAAATATATATGCTAGTGCATATATGTGGGTGAGGTGTAAAAATAAAATTGGTGATTTGGAAAAATATTTTGTGATACAATATTAGATTTAATCATCGGATTTTTATAGCTTTATTATTATTTATTTACTGTTAATTATCTGTATTTATAAAAATATGTATAAATAAGTGTATAATTATTTTTCTAAGATTTATTGTATTATTTTATTTGATAATCTTTGATAATTATTAATTCCGGTATTTATTAACACATTTTGAATTTGTTTAATTAATATAAACAAAGAATTTGAGAAAGGATAAAACAAATCTTCTTTTCCAGAAATATATTAATGCATTGTGTAACCAAACTTGTTTTTTTATGTATATATAAGTACAAATAGATTTGTTTTAATTAAGCTAATTGCAGATGCTCCATATTTAATTTACGCTTCATTTAATTTTAATTCATTGTTACTATTATTATTTTTTATTGCCTCCTTGAGGCCTAATAATATAAACTTTAAAAAATTCTTTTCTTTTAGTTTTAAATATATAGAAATTACTTTTTGTACTAGTTATAATTTCATTATAGGATGTTGCAATTATATCTTTTAATTTGTTGAGGAAAAATAAAAAAGTTAATTTCTTAATTTCATTTCTACTTAGGACTTTGAGATAAACGCATCTTGATCATTATGATAAGTTTATTCATTTTTTTACTACATTTTATTATAATCGTTAAATCTCAAATTTTCCCTCCCAGCTTGAATCACATCGCTTCCCAGTTTATAAATCAACCTACTGATCCTCATGCAAAAGAACTGAACGACATTAATTTATCTTTCCGTCTCTATTTAGGCATAGAACCTGTGCATTATCGCCTTCAGATTCAACCATTTTACGAGAACTGTTCCTTCAACGGATCTGTTGATATTACTATTAGGACATATAGACCCTTAAATGTTATTAAATTAAATACGTTAGATTTAACATTTGAACCAAATTCGTTTGGATATCGACTTCGACATTATCCCAATACTCCTGGAAACATTACTTCGACAGCTATTAATATTAATGATGAAACCATAATTCTTAACACTGACAAGTATTTGGAGAAAAATGAGGAATATATTTTAACGCTGAATTTTTCTGGAAAAATTCGTAATGATACAATTGGCCTTTTTAGAGCTCCCTACAGGGCTAATGATGGAGTGATAAGGTAATTTATTTTATATATGTATATTACTAAGTCTATTGAGTAGTCTGCCTGATGACAAATTGAATAAATAGCTAGGCAATAGAGTAGAATATTCAGATGATAATACTTAATCATCATCATTGAAAGATTATCATTTTCCGCAATTCTCTTAGCACAACTTATTATAGCATATCAATTTTAGAGAAAACTCAAACTGTAATGAATTTCTTATATCACTTAAATTCTTAATTTTTATAAAAAAAGTAGATTAATACTAAGAAATTGTATATATGTGTATGGATGTGTACTATTATAATTTAGCTAGCCACTTTGGTTCATTATTATTTATTTTGCAGAATTATATTTTTAGTCGCGATAAATAAATGATTGATTTTTACAAATATTAAATTTAAAATAATGATTGTGCAATACAATTGATCACATAGTGAGAAAGTCCTACAATTGTGTTGAAAAACATAATTCGTGAATAAAATTGAGACTAGCTTCCAAATGTATATCAAGTAATTTGTCCAAACGATATTTAATTAACCTGCTAATCAAATAATGAGTAATTATTTCAGTTAAAGCTTAAAATGTCCAGCAGAACAACTCTCCGAAGACAATTGTTTCATGATCTAAACATCATCCACCAGTTCTTACTTGATATGCAAGTCTTTGTTTTTATATAAATACCAAATTCAATAGTGCTTGATGTTAATGTTGAAATAACCACAAGAGGATCTTACAAGTTTTAGCATTCAAATACAACAGCAAAATACAAGAAATTAAATATATATTCTACATACATATAGCAGTCACTTCTAAGTGAGTTTGGTCATCGAAATCGAGGAAAAAAAAGAAAGGAAACTGCTCTAGAAGTGAGACTGTTATGATTATGCAAATTACTCTGGAACTACAAATACTTCCACATATAGCACATGCAAACCATTTTTCTGTTTATTTGATATTTTGCCTTATTTTTAACTTTCTCTGCAGAAAATGTTCTTTTTGTAAAATAGTTCAACACCACATTTAATTGTAACATGCAAGAGTATTCTATTCTCTGCTATATCTTCCCAAGGAAAAACCATCAATGTTGCATCTCTTTAAAATATTTATAAGATAATCCTTATAACATAGATAAGCTCTAATTCTCCTATTAAACCTATGCTCAAGTGTACCATAAAATATTTTTTAGGATATCTTGCATAGAATGTTTTATTTTCACAATCCAATAAAAATTGATCTTATAACAGTAGACTCTATAGAAGCACATCCAGCAGGTTGAAGAATGTACTCACTCGTTTTATGATATTGTTACAGCATTTTAAAAATTTTACTGAAGCATTTTCAAATGAAATTTTTCTAATGCCTTTGGCACTTTTGTCAAGCATAGGTGGTCGAGAGGTCAGTTACAGCTGCTTTACAAGCAGTTGTCCTGGGGAAGCTGATGCTATGACGCATGAGAAAAAAAATAGTGGCACTTTTTTTTACAATAAATCTGACAACATAATAACTTTCCATAAAGGTAATTTAATTGAAATAGTTATTTCTTTATTATAAAATATAATATCTTTTAATTTGTTAAAAGAAACAGTATATTGGAGTCTGTGTTGCATCGTAATATTAAAATCGACTTTTATACTTATAAACCTACCAATATATTTAAATTGATTTACATTCTTAAGATGTTCATACTAATAGTTGTTGAGGATTTTTCTTGTGGTTTGATAAATAACATTTTTTGACAATTTTATTAAACCTCTTCAAATGTAACATTTAAAATATTAAATGTTTTAACACCATTAATCGTTAAATCATTAAAATATATACTTATTTGCAATTCTGTTTTAGAATATTTTGTTGTAATATTTAAATGTTTAAGTTTGTAAGCTGGTTGTAAATTTATTATTGAAGGAATTTACATTTCATATTTAAATTGACAAGGCTTTGCATACTATACAAACGAGTAGGTAATTGTCACCTGATATCACGAAACAATTTTTTTGGGGAAATCTGTATGAATGGTAATTGTTTTTAAAAATGCTATCAATGGATGTAGATAAACATTTACTATGATTTAATTGATTGGTTAATTAAACGTTATTTGAATAAATTAATTTATATACTGTATTAGCTCCAGTTTGGAAATATGCATATTTAGATTATGTATATCTTTTGTCGGTGAAAAATCTTATGTTTTGACACACACATAATATATGGACAATTTTAATATGTGCTTATGACAGAACACCATATTTACATATTTGCTTAAAAATATATACATAAAAGCTACTAAAAATATGTAAATAAATAAATTATGTCAGATAATAAAAAGAATTATAATGTAAATCAAAAAGACTCAAATACAGAGAGTATTTTTGGTACACCATAAATGTATCAATTAAGCAATCAATTTCAGTGATTATATTCTAATGCAAAGTGATATGTTCCATAATTTCTTTTTTCCACATTATTGAAACAAACTTCCTTACATAATTCATGCATCTGATATATACTTTTTTTCTAAATTTCTTACAACCTTTTATGATCTAATTTAGGACTTAAAATTATTTATTTATTGTCATCTCTTTTAGAAATATGTCTAAACTCATTCTGGAAGTAATAGATGAAGTTGAAAATGTTATATACCCAGTATGTAATATTCTTATTTAAAATGATGATAATGTTTTGAGCATGTGAAGATATTATTTTCAATATCTTTTGAATAATTTAAGAATTTTAATAAATGACTCCAATTAATAATATATCCATCTCTTTTAACTTGAATATTATTATTAGATTACATATTTCTTGTAATTTTAAAAATTGATTCCTCTAAAAATTTTAAATTATAGCAATTATATATTTTCTATAAAACTATTGAAAATATTTTTATGGACCTTAAAGATATTTCACGTAATCATAAAAATGGTTTTATTGCAGCAATTTATACAAGGAAAGGTGGAGAAAGAAGTGCAGTAATTATAAATAAGTTCAGTGTTTTCCATCCAAATTTTTTTCAAAGGAGTTTATGGAATATTCTTTCACAAAACTCAAAAGCCATGCAAAGTACCATGGTTTATATGTTGCTCAGATGGATCTAGTAAAAGCATTTATTTTGTTGATCAAGATTAGTGGCAATTCATGACAATAATAGGTTATCAACCTAAGTTTATTAATATTATATATCTGGCACTCGATAAGCAATAAGGAATTCCACTAGTGCTAAAAATCTGAAGCATTGAAAATAAAGACTATTTTTCATCCAAATTATGTAGATTGTCTTCAGTTTCCTACATCATTTTTCTATAGTATTCAGATAAGTTTATAATTGGCTTTATAAAATGAACATTAACATAGATTATAATTTGAACCAATTAAAAACAAAAACAAAAATATTGGTTTGTTTTTGTTTCTAGATATTCAATATGCCCATAATTATGTTATTGTTGTCAATTTAGAAAATGTTCTATGAAATATTCTTAATATTTTGAAACCAGTCTATAAGTATTTTTTTTTCTGTAATTAATGTTAAAAAACTCTGGTGTTTTAACAATCAAAAATAAGGGGGAAATTATTAGTATTTTCTGACTTGGATAGTAATCAATGAGTAGATGTCAATTTGTTTAAGGAATTTGGATAGCTTTATGTAAAACGAGGTAAAGCTTGATGTTGACATACAACACACGCTCTGTACAACGCATATTCCAGTATACTATTGTTGAATTAAAAAGTATCAATTTCTAAACAAGTAATCATACATAAAATAAATAAAAAATATATATACATTTGAATATTTGTAACGAAATAGATGTGAAAATAATTGATACTGAAGAACATAAAAAAATATAATCGCTTCAGTGCAATGGCAGAACTGGTTCAATTAAAATTAGCAGTAAAAATAATCTCAATTCTTTAAGAAAATTATATTACATTAAGTGCAAAAAATATTAGTATTTGTAGAGTGTTTTAAATTTGGGTTTATAAGATTAAGAAAGCAATTCACTTTTGCAAAGCATTCCTAGTAACAAAAATTTTCTATTTATTTATTTTGCAAATTCATAAAAAGAATAATTAAAGGTAAGTTTAAAAAAGTATATTGATGATATAAAAAAAAATAGATAAGACTAAGAACTGAAGAAATAATAAATAACCCAGAGCAAATATTTCCGTTTTTTAATTTTTAATTAAAAACTTTCTATTTGAAAATGTATTTAAAAAAAAAAGAATTGATTAATTTGAGATAATATAAAACAGTGATTAAATAGAAAAAGGTAACTATGTTGTTGCCAACACAACATATTTTGATCCACCCCACTCCCAACTTATTGCAAAAGCAGATCTTTACTTTAGCACCATTTATTGTTAAAAATTCTTCCTGATGAGATAGTAGTGCAATTTAATTCCTATTTTCAGACCAAGTTTTGTCTTTATCCATGATTAGGATTCAAGATGGAAATCAACATAATTTTGCATATACAGTCATCATTAACATTTTTAGTATTTTGAATTTAAGCCACATTTATTGTATAGTTAGTAGATTTGATATCAGGTCGATGATCATAAATTTTATTAACCTCACTTCTATTTTAACTGTAGACCCTTTTTTCTCTAGCTATTAATATTAATACCAATAAAATAATTCTTGATACTTTAAGTTTACTATGGTATTATAAACAAGAGTTACCTAATCTAATGTTAACAAGACATTTATTTTATATAGCGCGATGTTTTATAAACTGTAATACAAATAAGCCAATAAGCTAATGCACATGCGCTTTGCAGATGTCACTATATAAATGAATACTCCCACCTTATTTATTATAAAATTGAATAACCTTGATTATCAAATGAAATTTAATTCCCATCTCCAGATAATTTAGGATTCAAAACTGAATCAATGCAATTACATATCTGAGCAGCCATTTTTGATCAACTTGGTATCATAACCATGTAATTATAGAAGCAGATTGGCTTGAATTTAAAATTTTAGATCTTCTTAAATTTCAGAAAATTAGTTTGATATTAAAATGGAAATTAAATGCAGCTGTCAAATGTTCAACAACTGTACTGGTTACAATTTTGAATCCAAAGTCTTCATTAGCAAATACAAAATCTAGAAACAGTTTAAGAAATCGGCATTAAATTACAATAGCATCTGATACCTATTGATATCTAAAACTTATAATGGACAAATTAAAGTAGAAAAGGGTTTTTATTTAAAAGCCTGTTGATATAAAAACTTATAATTTATGTGTTTGATTTTATATATTTATTATATAAAATATATTTATCTTAATGTCTTTTAAAATATTTGATTTGACAAAAAATTAATAGATAAATAGTCTTTCAATACCTATAAAAGCAAAAGTCCCTAAGACAATATTTTTGATTGACGAGTAGAAGAAGCTTCTTTAAATCAATTTGTTTTATTAACTCCCAGCTTAGTAATATTTTTCCTTCAATGTTTGTTTAGGCAATTTACCAAGATTACGAATGTTTATATCCATAGGTGAACTATGATTAAAGATTTTTCTGAAACTAATTACAATTTTGTTTGGGTTGGGAAGTTTCTGTCAACTTTGGTGATAGATGAAAGCAGTTAGATGTTTACGTTATTATTTGTTCAACCAAGACATATCTTTTGCCTTTGTTTAAAAAAATTTGACTTATTTTTTTTTTTTTTGCAATTAACATATTTATAAAGATTTAGTAAAGGAATCTAATACTTTTATAGAGTGTTCAATTATCTAAATGAGATTTCAATATTGAGAACTGTCCATTAATAATTTTTTTTTTACTTTTTGCTTCATATTTTCAGAATAAAAATCTTTTGGGATTTATAGTATACTAAGTGTTGACTAATAATTTTTATTAGGCATTTATTAGAGAGATTATACACTAATGTATAATATATCCAATATATCCGACATGTAATTTTTACTAATCACACTGCACTGAATTCTTTCAGCTTTTAACCGTTTGTGGAGGAGTATGTTCAAAGACGTAAAAAAAATGCTTCCAAGATGCACATTTTGTCGAAACAGCACTCATCAGCTGGCCTAGATTACAATCTTTTACACATACCTTTATCACTGTTCCATAAATATAGGTATCCAATTAGTACAATTCATTTGATGTGTCAAACTTACTACCCTCACAATTTTGACACAAACCACTTAATGGAAATATATTAATAATTTTTATTAGAATTCATTAGACGAGATTATCCACTTAGTAAATATTCTTGTAGTGTAATGTTGACTATACCACTCTTATCCGAGATAGGGACTGGTGGGACTGATTTCTATTCACTTTTAAAATCTTGGGGAGGTGTGCAATCATAAGTAGATGACCAAAGGCATGGAAAAAAAAATATGATCCCCAAGATCTGCATTTATGCCGAATCAGAAATCATCAGTTCATCCAGATCACAATATATTACATATATTTTTATCATTGTTCAGTATATATAAATAGCTAATTACTATAGTTTAATTTATAAGTGTAAAACTTATTGTCTTCACAATATTGACACAAAATTACTTAATGGAAGTATATTAATAATTTTTATTAATCATACCTTAGACTAGATATCATCCACTTAGTGAATAATATTTTCACAGTGTAATTTTCACTACACCACTATCACACAAGATAGAGACTGGTTTATACTTGCTTTTAATGCCTTGGTGAAGGGGTGTAATCATAAAAATATAGCCAATGACATGTGAACATATGTATGATACTCAAGATACACATTTCATGCTAAACCAGATCACAATCATTGTTCATATATATGTATAAATAGGCAATTACTACAGTTTAATTGATAAGTGCCACATTACTGCTGTCACAACTTTGAATCAAACCATATAATGTTAGTATATTAATAATTTTTATTAATTATTCATAAGACTGAAGATTATCCACTTAATGAAACTACAAAAATATTATTCATTCGTGGATAATCTCTAATCTGATGAATGACTAAAAAAAATATTAATATACTTCCATTAAGTGGTTTGAATCAAAGTCAGTAAGATCGGTAAGATTGATACTTATCAATTAAACTGTAGTAATTAAGAACTATATATACTGAACAATGATAATGATGTGTGTAAGAGATTGTGATCTAGGCCAATTGATGAGTGCTGGTTCAGAGCAAAGTGAACATCTTGGGAATCGTAATTTTTTTACATCTCTCAGCAAGGTGTTAAAAGTGAATAGAAACTAGTCCCTACCTTGTGTAAATGTGGTATATTGAAATTTACACTATATATTATTCGCTAAGCATTGATATTTAATAATAAATGTAAATATATGAATCTGATATCTGAATAAAAAATTTAAAAATGTGTGATTCTAATGAGGAAGACTCTATCAGTAAAAAGCCTATGCATGTGATTATCATTATGCATCATCTTATTAGTAAAATAAAATATCCATAGAATAACTCAAATGTAACGATAGGAGGAAAAATTACAAAATATTATCATACCTATGAAAAAAATACATGGCTACAAACTGCACTGAAATTAAACTTCAGGACATAAGCTGTAATTATATTAAAAAAAATTAATTAAAAGCTGGCAAGTGGTTTTAAAGAAAAGTAAAACCAATTAAGATATAAAGCTAATATACAACTTTTCTCAACAAAATTTTCTTTAATCGCATTTAATTGTTTTTAATAATAGATGTGTTAATAATTATGTATTTACCTTTACTGAAAAATAGCGATCACATTAAGCTGCAGAAATATTTTGTTGAAGCTAAACAGATTGAAAAAAGATTATAAATAGTTATTTGAGATGGTAAAAAATTGGTTAAGAATCTTTAAGTCAATTTTTCATGTGTAACTACTACTTAGATACGTTTTGTCTAACAATTTGTGATAAATTTAACTTAGAGATTCTTTTACAACAGAAATCAAACGATTTTCTGCTCTTAATAGAAAGTATAAGTGACCTACTGACAAAGTCAACAATGACTAATAAAAGTTGGATGTGTGCCTTATAAAAATTTGGTGAAAAAAATGTTTTAGCAAATATCTCACCTACATTAAAACATAATAAGATATATCTATTAAGGGTGTTTTATTCTATTCATTAATTTTTAAAATATTTTTTGTCTTTTATATTTACTTTCTGAATAATACATTTTGCGCATGAAAATATTTTTAGTAAGGTAGAAGAATGCTTTTAATTATTTATAATGGAACTTTAAATATTTAAGTACACAAATAAATTGTGTGAAAAAAGGAAAAACAAATACAATTTCTCTTGATGTTGATTAAATATTATAATTTGCACATGAATGAAAATAGGATCGATAGATTGATAGTCAGTAACAATATTTAATAATATTTTCTGATGATGAACGAATATTAAATTAGATTCGATTTTGACTTATGATAAAATGAACAGGAAACTAATTTACTTCGAAAGTGTTTAGCATACATAAACTTATAAACAAAATTAAACTTCTCTAACAAGCGTGTCAGCACAAAATTATTAGTCTTATATAATCTAAGAAGTCTATAAACAAATAATTTGTTAAAGTTTATATAAATAATTTACACTTTCTTATTAAATATCGAAAAACACAAATAATTTAATGGTAAACATAAAGGAACAAAAATAAACAACGTCTAAACCTATTTGCAAAGATTAGTAATACATTTTCTTTTCGCAAAAAGAAATTAATTTTTTTTATCCAGTAAAATTGGTAAATACATTAAAAAATTAGGTATAATTTATAGCAGGTTCATGTTAAGAATAAAATGGATTAACTGAATGCTAATCAAATAGATTCAATAAAAATATGTAACTAATTAAGTACTGTTTTTGGTAAACACTGATTAAATTAAGTTATTTAATTTACACAGTTATAAAGCTACTATTCTTCAAGTATAAAGCGTGATAAACAGAGTAACTAAAATTCAAAATACATTAACTACAAAAACTATTTGCCAAGTGCTTTCGGTACCGCATACCAGAGTCATGGCATCAAACTCTATTTATCACACTGAATAATTTTCCTTACTTGACAGAGTTTTCATATTATTTATAAGGCTACTAGAAAAAGTAAGACTCATAATGGTAGAAGTGGATGGTCTTATTGAATGGCATGATACAAATAAGAGATGAAAAAAGGAGACTTCCCTTAAAAAACAGAAGTGAATTTGTAGAGAGAGATGATGATCCACGTTTAAGAATAGTTAATCCTGACAAAATTTAAATATACCCACTAACTTTTCAAGTGCAATTCATCCTTACCAATATTTATATCAAAAGTGAAAAGGCATTTTTTAGTGTAGTGATTTAACAAAGTATTTCTCAGCATAAAACTAACATGACAAACATGAGATTTTATATGATAAAAGCTGTGATATACTAGCATTACTATTGGATGATTACAATTATGCATGAATGATACTACATAGAACAAATGAGGTGCATATTGGGAGTTAGCAGTAAATAGAGATAGGATATTATTGCAGATGAAGTATTCAGTAACGTTATTCCAATTATAATAATAATTATTTGCTAGAGATTCATTATAATATTATGCCTAAGTATAAGAATAATAATTACTGTAGTATTCATTGTAACTAGCATTTAATTTGATTCTTATTAGTAATTCCTTCTCACATATTAACAACTAGGTTCACTGGAATACTAACTTGAATATCCCCACCAAGACCTAATGGCTAGGTTTATGCTTTACTTGCATTGCACAGAGTATTACTAACATAATACAATATTGAACCAGTTAGATGTTGGTTAGCCTAACAATTATTTCATAAATTGATTAACCTCCATGGTTAAACAAAACAAAAGCTCTCAATCATGGACTAGAAATCTGTCCAAGTACACTAGCCAGAAGCCTGATTCTTAATTCTTCCGAACCAGAACTTTCCTGCCTGCCAGAATAAAAGAATTGTCGCAAGATATCACTTATGCTGATCATACAAGGCATGTGCTCATCACCTATTGTTTTAATCATATATACAAATGATTGTAGAAAATTTATCCTTATCTAGAATTTTAATAGTAAGATTACTATGTTACCATATTACAAATAATACAGCAATAAGATTTTTTTAAATCTAAAAAACATAAGGCCTTAACTAACTATTATTATTTTATTATCTTAACTGTCATTTTATATTTAAGTAATTATTTGTATTATAACGATAATGGAAAAATAATGGTAGATTGATAAATTTACTAACAATTCTTTTTGAAGGTATTCATTTTAATTTTATCCGAATACATGTGTTAGAAATTTGCAAATAAACGAAGAGAATAAAAAATTAATTAGAAAATTGAATCGTACTCTTCTATGATTTCTATGTAAATACACTGAATTGTTTGTATTAAAATATATAACTTGTAAGTTATTTTACAGTATTTAATGTAAATAAATTGTTCTTATTATAAGTATAATTAATTTTCAGTGCTGTTTTTCCATTCTAAATATGTACAAAAAAAATTTAATAGGAGGAAAAAAAACGCTCTGAGGGACATAAATGTCAAAGCTTAATTAGAAAATGGAGATGATTTTGCTTGGAAGATATTATGTTCTGGAAACATTCTGTCTAAGTAAAGAATGTTAAAGGCTAGTTTAGCTTAAATACCATATAATAGAATTATCTCTAGAAAAACAGAAGGTATAATGATAAAATGTTTTTGATAAAAGAGAAGATATTTGATCCTCTAAGGATTAAATTGCTTGATGGTGAGTAGAAAATATCACCAAAGCTGATGTAATTATCAGCTGCAGCTTCAGTTTATTATTTTACTGATTACATGATATAATTACTATTATCTGGATCATAATTACAAAACTGCATTGACTTGTCAGCTTTGGCAGATTTGTCTACCAAATGTTGAGGTAGTGGTAAATGATAAACAACACTGTTACCAACCAGATTGATAATATAGTTTCAACTAGCATGGCCAATTTTAATTGGTGGCTATTTAGTTACTTATAGCTGAAACTTTAATCTATATCATTATGTGAAAATTTCTCATTACATTTTTAATTTTACATGCATGGATGGATGAGTCTGTCAGTTTATTTTGACTCTTGGCCTGGGACAGTTGTTATAGGTTAAATACTTTCTAATTAAGTTAAATGAAATGGATTACTCTACATATTCAAGATTTTCTTCTAAACATTGATTAAAAACATTGTATTATATATATTTAGAAATAAATAGAAATAATTGAGAAAATCCACTAAATGAAAAAAAAAAGTGATAAGCTTTGATATTGCCATGAAACAATTAAAACTATTCTCGAGTTAGATCACATATTAATAGTTTTTGTCTATGTTTTGCAAGGAAGTAAAAGTCAGGTTGTTTTTATTTTATGAGTATAGTTCTTTTTTGTACCACAAAGAGAATAAGCTATTTAGGAAAACATGAAGCTTTGAAGTTTTATATTTTCTCTGATGTCTCATTATTAATCAAATATCGTTTTATGGTAATAAGTATATAATAAATAACACATTCATGGAAAAATTAAATGGAAACACACATTCATGGAAGAATTAAATGGAAACAATCAGACATAATTGGTCAAATTTTTATTAGTCCTGCTGTTGCAAGGGAAATAACAATTGAAACTAGTCCTATAGAAAAATGTAAGTCAGTCCATTTTTACTTTCACAATACATATTTTTTGTACTGTAATGAGTGACATCTATTTAAGAAAATATAAAGCTTTTATTTCCTTAAA
Source organism: Epiperipatus broadwayi (assembly GCA_028023455.1). Classification (NCBI taxonomy): domain Eukaryota; kingdom Metazoa; phylum Onychophora; class Udeonychophora; order Euonychophora; family Peripatidae; genus Epiperipatus; species Epiperipatus broadwayi. Next base: position 769,233 of record JAQFVV010000127.1, on the reverse strand, counting down.
AATGTAGAAAAATTGCTATTAATATATTATTAAGCTTGAAGCTAATTTTTTACTGATTTCCATGATAAAGTCATGTTTTTTTTATATTTATATAGAGATTTGTCGAATTATTTTTATTTGTTCCTATCAAAATCATATGTAGAAACATGTTACATATGTACTTTCACAAGAAAATATTTTAATACAATGAAACTTCATTGAAGATGTATGATTTCAAAGAATCATCTTCTCTAAATAGCAGCTTTTCCCCCAATATAAATAATACCTGTACTCAGAAATAAAAGTAAATTGACTTTTACTTCCTTGAAAAGAATAAACAAAATAGACTTAATATGTGATTATAATTAGAGCAAGTTTTCATGCATGTTTCCATTTCAACAGCAACACTGGTCATTTTTTATATTTATAATTAATTTGTCTCACTATTATATTTGTTTTTATTTAAATCACTTAAAGAACCATTAAATTTAATATAAATATTGTAACTGGAATGGGGGTTCCACCCTTCTGGTGGTTGATTGTTTCCTGATTAGCACATTACAAAAAGGAAAAAAAAAAGATTGGTGTTGCCCAATGCTGACGTCACCACTTTTATAACAATATTTCCTTATCAGAGGATATAGCATTAAAAAGACTGGCAACAGCTAGAAATTTATCTGTTTGGTTGCCCAAACAGTGCCATTAGTGTTCCAGCTCACTACAATCTTTCTTACCAAGATCAAAATATGGTAAACATAGCTCAGAAAACATGAGATTCTGGTAAACAAGTACATTGATAGATAAATGATGTAAAATGAAATTGACAAGATATATTAATTTTATGAAACAACAATTTATTTCAATAACAAAACTTTGGATAATGACTCCTTCAAAAAAGTTCATTGACAGTTCAGCTTTTATGGATCAATTAGTCCATTCCACTGGTAACTTCTCTGATGCTTAATTCCATTGCTGGTACTCATACAGTGTCCATTATTTATATAACAGGTGTATATGTGTGCCAGTACATATCCATGATAAGGCCAAGTTCATATTTCATGCAGCACTTGGTCAGTGATCCTGTTCAGCCAGCAGTCATATAGTCAGGACATAATATCCATGTGTACATCACAGATACATCTCTTAACATTTCACAAGTTTAAATTCTCATTATGTAAATTGACATTCTCCTGCATGTGCATATATATATAATTTGTAGATATGTAAATTGACATTCTCCTGCATGTGCATATATATATAATTTGTAGATATGTCCATTAATTCCCTATTGCAACACACTCCTAGGCAAGCTTGATTTATATTTGACTTAATCATTTCCGTTCAATCATTTAGTAGTTAGTTAACAATCATATTCGAATATATTCACGTGTTTGACTAATGTATATAGAGGTACATCCTTTTAGTAGGTGAACTCACAGATAAAAATATTAATCCTTTCTGTTCAATCATTTAGTAGTCAATAATCATATTTGAATATATTCATGTGTTTGACTAATGTATATAGATGTACATTCTTTAGTAAGTGAACTTACATATATAAAATATTAATTTTTTCTCTGTTAAACATTAAGCATTTACAGTATATATATATGTCTATTTTAAATTAATCCTTGCATTATAATTTCTATATTTGATTAGGCAAACTACAAGATAACAGTTTGACATGTATAACTTTCTACTCTTTATTAAAGAAAAATCAGTTAATGAAATTATATTCATTATTACGTTTCACCATTTCTATTGATGTATTTCAGTTTTACCTTCTTCACTCCAATAACACTAGTAGCAAATGTCGATCAATAAGAATTTATCTTAGTTCACAACTGTTTTTATATAACATTGAGTTTTATCATTATGACATTTGCTTCTAAATTCGATACAAATATTTTATCATTTTCTCCAATTAATTTTAAATAATTCTGTAACTATGTTTCACTTTATCCTTTCTGAAATGCTTTTTTACCGCATTTTCGTAAATAGCTTGAAATATTTCAATTGTCAAAACAAGTATTTCATGTAATAATGGAGGTTCATAATTGTCATTATTAAATAAATGAGGTAATATTCTTACATCATAGCACAATTACATCAATTTTAATTAAATATATTTCCATAACTATCTAGAGTATTTTTACCTTTTCACCACTAGTACAATCTTCACTTTAAAAAGTCAATTTGTCTTTAAGTCTAAATGGTTTACATATCATCACTTAGGCATATTTTTTCATTCTCATGACTTTTTTCATGATGTGGAAAGGAGAGTGAGCTATTCCTTACTAGCCAGGCATTTTAGCTTTTATCACATTAATAAGTTGTTTCTTCATATCACATTTTTAATGGTAACATCGAGTTTCTCTTTGCTGCAGCACTTATTTAATTAATGACCATGGTGTCTCCAAACTTAGTTGGTCCAATGGTCTAAACTCTTCTTTGTAGGATGATTGAAGACTGAATTGCGATTTACTGTGAAGCAACTACCTCAATCAACTAACTAATTGCCTGGAATTGATTGATTCCTCTCTTTATATTTGCCTTCTTCCCATGGTAGTTTTTCAATATTTTCTTTGATCTCATTGCTGCCAACCAACATGTTTATGAAAATAGTGTTAATTTGTTTTGTCTAAGGCAAGAAAGCAATGCTATCATTCTTGATCAACTAATTACAATGTTTCTGTACTTTAATTCAGAAAACATTCAGCTCCAACAAATAAATATATTATATCGGTAACATTTTAATTTGAAACTGCAAAATTTTAATGTTAAAGATTCATTAAATAAATGTGTCATTTAAATTTGCATTGTAGATTTTAAATATTGTTTTTCTTTTTTTTTTGCTAGAGAATTTGAATTCATACATTTGGTTTTACAATGTGAGTCAAAACTGATTTTAAATCACTATCAATTATTTATTTTTTTCTAAAGTCCACTCACTTAACTGTGTCAGATTTTATTTTCATTTATATATTTTTAAAATGGTGGCGGGGGGGGGGGATGATTTCAGGATATATATGAAACAATATATCTGTTTCAATATGTATTTCCATGGTGAAATGAGACTACAAAAAAGTTGTGAGGCTTCAAATTTATTTTTTGAAATAGCTGTCTTTCTTTACATTATAAAAAAAATCTGTACTCAGAAAGTAAATATTTAATGCTTTATTAAATGTAGATAAAAAAACTATTAATATGTGATTTAGCTTGAAAGTACTTTTAAACCCTTATTTCCATGGTAACACTATGATTGGCCACTTTCTTTAATTATACATAAGTTCGTCCAATCATTTCTAGTTATTTCCATATAAATTATCCATGAAAACATTTAATTTACTAAATAATAAATCAAATTACAGATCAGTCTATGTTTAAATTATCTAATAAACATGCCACATAATTTATAAAGATGCAAGACATTTTTTTTTCTTAAATAATATATTAGAAAAATAAAAAAAGTTAAAATGAAATTTAAAATCACTATAGAATCAGTATAAACTTACACTTCAATGATTTCTATTTTTACCCTTAGATTTAACATTATTTTAGTTTACAGTCTATAAAATAGATTGGACATTGATACAAACTCGATTCATTTTCTATCTATTTATAACCTATGATTTTCAAAACTAGATTGTATTTTGGCTGGCAATGCGAAAAACAATATTCTTGAATTATGGCACTTAGACTTAAGGGCACATGAAAAATCTCTCAGTTTATAATTACACATTATGTTTGAGTTAGTAATTGGTAATCCTTTGGAAAATGACCGATTTTTATGTAACAAATTGAAATTATAAATTTAATTTTATAGTACATAAATTTTAATGGAATGATCAGTGATTTATGTTATATATATATATATATATATATATATATATATATATATATATATATATATATATATATATATATATATATATATATATATATATATATATTGTAATGGTAACCTCCCACCTCAATTAAACAAATGGCAATAAATCAAAATAACTCATATAATAAAAAACACAATTGCAAATTAACAGATGAACATGTGTAGATGGTGGAGTAATTAATCAGATTTTAATTTTAATTGTCTAATTTATGTAGCCACAGGTAATGAATGATCAGATTGAACAAACATAAAAACAAATCTTTGTGCAGATTCAATTTATTTCTTGATCACTAACTCCCTTTACCTTTATACTATTGTTAAATGGCTTTGGATGAGAAATAAATAACAAAATTATTTCAATAACATTAATTTTATTTAACAAATAGAACAATAATAAAATGTATTCACATATTTACATTTAAAATTATATGAAGAAAAAAGCTAATAAATAAGTTCAGTTAATTACCTTGATATTTTTGTTAGTTCACATATATTTTATCTCTAAGAATGAAGAACATTTCCATTAAAATCATTAATTTCAAACATTTGCTAGAAGTATTAACATTTGAACTTCTTTTGATTTATTCCATAGTAATTTTCTTATGAGTGTTTTCCCAGATAGATTTACAAACTAATTCATAGCAGATAGATTTACAAACTAATTCATAGAAGAATATTTTTATGTGACAATCAATTTAGATGGCTAGTTTTTTTCTTATAGCAAATAAGTGTCACATACTTTAATATATAATAAGGAAAAACATTCACATGAAAGCAATGCCTGTAAACTCAGCCATTGGAGTTCAATATATATATATAAAATTAACACATTCAAGTTCAATATATATATATAAAATTAACACATTCAAGATCATCTATTGTAACATAATAAGACGAAAGCATGAATTTCTTCTATTATTATATGAAATATAAAAGATATATAGAAAATTTATTTTAGTAAATCTAACATATTTTCAACATGTTAGCATCATATTCATTGTTAAAAACCATTTATTTGAATACTATTGGCTATCTTATTTTTTTGATGTTGTTTTTTTGTTTTTTTGTACAATAAATTATGCTTCTTTATTTTTTTTTTATCATTTCTTTCATCATGAAACATTGATAATCAAACCCATGTCCATATTTCTTATCATTTTAATATCAGAATTACCATATTGTCAATTACCTTGATAATACATTTATTAATTCTATCAAAATTATCAAAAAAATGAAATAATATGTTAACAAAAATTGATATAATCTTAAAAAAAATGTATAAAGGAATATAAAAATTTTCTCCACAATATCTCAAGTAAAATTTAAAAATAAATTTTTTTCTAAACAAATATATAGCAGTTTTGATATTCAAAATATGTATCAGTCTGAAAATAGATTTAGCAGTATTAAAATATTTATTTCTGCATGGTCTAACAATGAAACTTTATGTTTTGGAAAAATTAAGATTATAAAGGATTTTCTTTTGTTATTGGAGAATTTTATATAGTTTATATTATTTTTCTTTTATTTGTTCTTTTTATAATAATTATTTGGAAGAAATAAAAAATAATTAACTGTAAAAATTGAATAAATCTAACCTTACATAAAATATATTTTGGAAGGAGAGGAATTGCTTTTGTTTAATTAAAAATTTTGAATTTTAATAAAAGATTTAAATAATGATTTGTTATGTAATCATTGTTAGGTTATTATTTATACGAAAAGAACTCTAAGATGTTTTTATTATAGGAATGAGAAAGTAAATAATTCTAAAAATATAGTTTTCTTTCAAAAAAGAGAATTTTATATTTATATTAGCACGTAATCAAAAGTTGGAGATCGGAGTGGATTGAAGCCTGTCCATTAAAGTATGAAGATTTGCTATCTTAATATAAAATGAGGACTGATTATACATATGTATGAAAGATGATAATCTGGATCAACTGATGAGTGCTAGTTTATCACAAAATACGTGTATTGGTGATTATTTATCTTTTCTACATGTGTGTGGTCATGTGTATCAGTCGTATGAGATAGTGTGGATAGATGGAGGGTGTTTGAAAATCTGAGTTCAAATCCCCTACACTTACAATTAAGCTCCACGTTTGTGAAGAGTGTCTGGTCTTCAAATATTTACAGAATTATAATAGCAATAAGAATATTTACAAAAGATTTTAATTCTTTATCAATTAAATTATCTACTTATAAGATTTTAAATAGGAATGATTAAATAATTTGTAGTGAGAAAGTAGAATGGAAGAAAGACTTTGCTTTAAATAATTTAATAATGAATACTAAAAAGAATATATATATATATTTTTTCTAAAATTGCTTATCTTATTTTTGGTTTTTGTTAAAAAAATTATACAACCAAATCTAAATAGTTTTGAATTTAAAAAAAGACTTAAAGTTCACAAAATGGGGGCAAATAAAAAAATATCTTAATGCTGTACTATAGTACAACTTTATGCCACTTATCTATAGTTTTTACTCATTGCTAAGCATTTACAAACAAATGGGATAAAGTTGTACTGAATTATGAGTTATGTTATTTATGTTGCCAAGAAATCATTGGAAATGAATATTTAATTTAATATTGATTAGTATTTTAACTTTGAATAGATGCATTTGATTTTTATATTGACTAGTTTATATATATATATATATATGTTTATTTTTAATTTTTAGATTCTCTCTTCTGACAAATTTAATGCCCAATAATGCAAGAAGGCTTTTTCCTTGTTTCGATGAACCCAGTAAAAAAGCAACATTTGAAATAATTATTATTAGAAAAAACAACTATTTAACGCTGGCAAACACTGAAATAATTTATAGTGAAATCAGGTGAGTACTTATATTTTTGTTTGCATGTATATACTATTTGTTTATGTAAACCTTGATAATTTAAATATATAAATAAAAAAATACTTTTTGTTAAAGCGTGAAATAAAGATATTCGCTAGATAGCTAAATTGATAAAAGATGATTTTTGTCTCACAATTCAATAATAATTAATTCTACTTGGAGATATTTTCTTTAAGAGAAAAATTCAATAATAATTTGATAATAAGATCAATACATTTCTATATAAATGTTCTTTTTTTAATGCATGAGTAATAATGTAACAAAATGGATAAGGAGCTCATGATTTCATCAAAGACTTCATGATACAGTCGTAGCCCATCTTCCTGACATAGGTAAAGTCTTGTTCCCTTGCATCTTGATAAAACTAAAAATTTTAAAGTTTCAATCAAGCTTAAAATTTTTTTCTTTTAATCAGTGGATATAGAATCAACCCGGCTAACTATTCATTTTGAGATAACTGACCATCTAGCTATTTTTATTTGAAAGATAAAAGAATAATGGATAATAATTGAAATCTTCACCAAAAATTGATATTGTATAAGTAATGTCTCATCTTTCACTATTTATCAATTGAAGAATATAAGAGACTTTTTCCTATAATGAATTATTTCCAAGACTGTTTTAATATTGATCAGTGCTGTCTTTTATATGCTCTTTATCAAAAAATAGTACTGAGTTTGCTTATTGAAAACAATATAATGTAATGAATTTACAATGAATGCAGTTATTATTATTAGTAGTAGTAGCAGTAACAATAATATATATTCTGAGAAACCAAAATCATTTTTTACCATTAAAATTGACCATTCAATATTACTTATTTTGTTACATTTTTTAGGTTGATATTTAATTGTTATTAGAGGGAATCAGCGATATCTTTTTTTTAATAAAACAAAATGCATTTTACATTTTATTAATTTGGCAGACGTACATGGGATTTTGATTTCAATAAAATGACAATTTTTTTACTGAGTGACAAGATTATTGTCTTAAAAATAGTAATATTCATATGAGACAGTTGATACACATTTGGAAAAAGGAAGATTATTCATATACATCCAAAAATAAACACACAGTTATTTAATAAGTTAAACTTTTGTCTAAAATCAGGATCCAAATGATTAAATGATTGTATTATCTCATGCACACTCACAATTAAGTCTTTTAGTACAATGAGCTTCATGCCGAAATTTATTTACTTAATATATAATTTACTCACTTAATCATATTTAGATTATATTTAGACACGAGGTACATAAAATATTAGAGCTAAAAGTTTTGTTTGTATATGTAATTAAGAAAAAGAAATATAGTTGCACAAATTCACACCGTCATTATCACATCATAACATTTTCATTTTAAAGTATCATAAGTGATTAAATATAGCAAGACATAAAGTATGAAAGTGAAATTAAAAATACAGAGAAAAATTCAAATACTCTTTGTATCAAAAGCAGAAATTGTCTATTATCTGATAATAGCATCTTATACACCATTATGATAGTGTTGAAAACAATTTATTTTCCAACATTGTCACATTAGATACTTTTGTTCAGATATACTATATACAGTAATTATTTTTTAACTTAAAATTATTTCACTATCTTCCAAGTAGAACTTCAATATGTATATAGTAATTAGAATATTTTGAGTTTCATGGACTTTATAAATGTAAATATTGATACTTTAACTGAAATTTGTGTATGTATTTAGATAAACTTCAGCTATGTGTAATTAGACAAACATTATATTCAAAATTTTAAATACTATCTGGTAATAATTATTTGCCTTACACTTTAAACTAAAAATGGAACCACTTTAAACTTATTCTTCTAGCTATTAAAAAATGCAAATAAAACAAATGTTTTTTATATGTGTTAAAACTGAAAGATCACAATTTCCTAAATATTTTTCAAATTATACAAGTGTCTTATATTAAAAGAATTTTATGGACTTTATAGGTATGAATATTGACAGAATAATAGAAATTTTCATATATTTATCTAAATAAACCCCATCTATTTCTAGATGGCTTGATTTTAGTTTTTAAATGCTAGTTTTATTTAATTGTTTTCCTAATTACATCATAGATTAAATTTATCTAGGTAAATATATAGAAATCTCAGTTATACTTTTGATATTTACATACATATATAATTTAATTTTAATGATTAAAATTTATTATTAATAGTGAACTGTATATAAGAAGTTAAATTAGCAATTTAAAATCAATAGATTATTGTTAATGATTATCAAAAAATATTGTTAGGTAGTTTATAGATCCACATTGTCATAATACTTTGTCTTTTTTTAATAAATAATATATATAAAATTTTAGAGACCATGGGTGGATTGCTGATTATTATGAACGAAGTCCACCAATGGCACCTAATAAAGTAGGCATTGCTGTTTTAGACTTCCGTTACAGAGAATTACCTGCAAAAACGGGCGTTTTGGTAAGTTTACTTTTCTGCTTTAGAATGATATACATCTGATTGATAAAAATATGTATAAACGTTATAAATCGTAGTATAAATAAAAAACATTTCTTTTTTAATTTTAAAATTATTAGACTTTATAAAGTAGAGAGTTTTTGTGATTACTATTCAAAGATTAAATATATTATCTTTCAAAAATAAATTTTAATAATAAATAAATTAGTTACTGAATATATGAATTTAAAAGGCTAAATCTACAATAAAAATCATTATAAACATCACATGATCACCAATTCTTAGCTTGCTTATAACTGTTATTAAAATATGCAAAACTCACTATATATATATTGCCTCACACAGCAAGCTAGAATAATTTATGCACAAACCTTCTGGCATCCAGTGATTACTCTAGCTTGTTGTGTGTGGCAATACGTATAGTGAGTTTTGTCTGTTTTAAGAAACATTATAATTAAACACTTTTGTAAATTATTTTTACAAATATATATTTTAAAAATATGCAATTATTTGGAACAAAATGATTTTTTTTTACTATAAGTCAAACTTTACTTGATGGTCAATCTTAATAACTTCTGAATTTTTTTATTTTTTACAATGGATAAATCAATAATTATTTTAATTGACAACTGACATCACCAGAGAATACTGTAAATTTTATAAAAACTGTCTCTATAATCAAAAACCAGCTGAGCATCTTTAATTAGCAGTCAGCACTCAAACATACAATTGATAGTTCTGTGTTTAATGTTATATTTTTGATACCTTCTATAAATATGTGAACTTGTTTTTGACGCGAATATGACAAAATAAAACAGTGCTTAAAAAGCTTTGATTTGTGAAATAAATATATCACTTTGCATTGCAATTAAGAATAGTTGGTAACCAAAATTTTAATTACGATTTATAAGTTAAGAACCATTCCTTTATCTTAGGTGAAAAAAAAGTATTGAAGTAATTAACAATCTAATATCTTTAATCATTGAAATAATTTTGCATGATTGTTTTGCTAACATGACCAAAAAAAATTTCATTGCATAGAAAGAATTCTAAACCCAAATATAAAATTATTTTAAATATCTCTAGAAAATAAACTATATGACAAGATGTCAAACATAAAAGTTTAAACATCTAGAGAAAATCATATTGTAATTGATTGTGACAATAGAAAATCAGTTTTAGTCTTAAGACAACTGAAAATCAACTTCATCTTATTTACAATTTTTTTAAAATTAAATAAGCAGAAATATTTGTTATTTTAAGCAACTAATTAGACGAATATCAATAAAACTTGCATGCTATGATGACATGTAAAAAACATTTGCAATTATTTTTATGTATCTCATACTCTAGATTTTAAACATATTGGTAAATTATAAAAATCTGTAAAATAAAAAATATTAGTGAGATAAGTTATATAACAATCTTATATAAATGCTATTAGTAACTTGAATATAAATTGAGTCACAAAAATAAAATAATAGTGAATATATTAATTGAAGACATAAACTTTTAGTAACTAAACACTAGTCACATTACTTTATGAGCTCTTCTGCCTCAAAGCTAACACCATGATAAAGGAAAATGATTCATTTTAATTCACTTTTCAAGCTTTTGTACGGATTTTCACTCCAGACACTGGAGAGGATATGCATTTATGTGACTAATGTTTTGAAATTATACATTTATCTCTCCAATACTACCAGTGATTTCACTGCTACAAGCAGACTTCTAAAGTGTGAATAACTACAAAACCACATATTTAAAACAAACATTATCCACAATTTCATTTATTTCCTATACACTCTTAATATTAAAAGAATTTTTAAATAAGTTAGTTGCTTCAGAATCATTAAATTTTTAATAGTAAAGATTTTTCAATTTTTCTTTTTATTTAAATATCTTTCAAAGAAAACAATTTTAGCTTCATCAAAATTAATAGTGTGTTCTATATTGCAGAACTAAGATATTTATTTTTAACCCTACTTTTATGTATCTTTATTCTTTCACTTAAGCTCAAACTACTCTAATCTGTATATACCTTTTTACAAACAAGGATAATATTTACTACTCCAGTAATAGTCTTTCTATCAAAAATGTCCTTGGTATTATTAAATAAATCATTCAAAGTAATACCCCTTTTCCAAGCAATTTTTTTACTTGTAAACAAATTGCTATTTTTTTACATACAATATTATAAGAAAACAATTTAAATGGCAAAAAAATAAAATCTTTTTTTTTTTTTTATCTTTACATAATTATAAATAGTTTTATTAAATAAAATACTTTTAACAAATTTATCACAGTAGCTAAACTCAAATAATCTTTATAAAATTGATCTTTTTGAAAGATTAGATAAATTTATATTCCATCTTTTCCAAAGACTTTATCATGTGGTTGAGTGTTAGTATTCATTATTTATAGTTAAAATCTTCAAAGCGCATGTGCAACAGCATAATGCTGTGTTAAAATATTAAAGATTATTTGAGTGTTGGCTACTCTGTTAAATTTGTTAAAAGTATTTTATTTAATAATATTATTTGTAATGATGTAAAGGATAAGAAATATGATTTTATTTCTTTGCCATTTAAATTGTCTTCTTATAAAATTATATGTACAAACAATAATTTGTTTGGAAATAAAAAAATTGCTTGGAAAAGGGATAGAGTTATTTAATAATACAAATAAATTTTTTGACAGAAAGACTATTCCTGGAGTAATGTATGTGAAAGAATAAGGGCACATAAAAGTAGAGTTAAAATAAATATCTTAGTTCTGCTTTATATATCCATGAAAAAGATATAGTTGACATTATTAATTTTGATGAAGCTAAGGTTGTATTCTTTGAAAAAAATGAAATAAAAAAAAGAATTAAAGAATCATTATTATTAAAAATTTATGATTCTGAAGCAATTAACTTATTTCAAAGTTCTTTAATATTAAGGGTGCATGGGGAATAAGTATAATGGTGAGTAATGTTTAGTTTAAATATGTTGTTATTTTGCAGTTCTTTATACTTGAGAAGTCTGCTTGTAGCAGTGAAACCATCAGTAGTATTTTAGAGTTTATTTTCATGGCTAATCTGGTTGAATTGTGAATTTGGAGTAATTTTAATTATATACATATTAAAGGGAAACAATGCTCAATTCTAGCTGAAATCTCCATAAAACATTTAAAATGTCACACAGCTATATTACTTTTAACCACAGTTCACCTTTAAATAAAGAAAAGCTTGAATTTTTCAGACCTTTAAAAAGGATTGCTTTTGAATTGGTTTCAGAATTCAAGCTTTTCTTTATTTAAAAGAGGAATATGGCTGAAAGTAATATATTCATTTTGAATGAGCTACAAAATATTAATTAAATTTTTATCAAAGGATTGAATTTTTAAAGCTTTGTCAAAGCAGTAATGTTTATCCAAATTTTTGTTATTTAAAACTTAATGATGTAATTGATAATCAAAATGCAATGATTAATAAGATGAAATATATAATTATTATAGAGCTAATAAATTCAGCTTTCAAAAATTAAAATTAATTAAAAAGTATAAGAGTGTTTGAAAATTTATCTATGATAATGAATTTGAAAATTGGTTGGAATTTAAAAATAATTTTAATTCTTATAAAGATTTTTTACAATGAGGATTAATATAGAAATATAATAAAAAGTTTCAAGTTTTATATAATAAGCAGAATTTTCAGAGGAGGGATTTTGTAAATAGAGAATGTAATATAGTAAATTTAATTGATAACTTTTTGGATTTACTTAATGTTTCAGTGTTGGATAAAGGAATAATATTTGTAAGAGAACATATAAAGAATTATAAAATGGAGGTTATTGCAACTATAGAAAGCATTAATAAAATGAATTATGCTCATGAAGAAATGATATCTAAAATATCTTCATTTAATATTTCTGATATAAAAGATGATGATTTATGATATAAACAAATTACTCTAGTAAAAAATGTTTACTTGATAATAATATTACATGTATTAAGGAGGATGAAGATGGAACTCTGTGTTTGATGTATAAAGATAAATATAGAGAAAAAATTATCAACTAATTGAAAAATTTAAATTATTAGATAATTATTCTATTGCTGCAGTATGAATAAATGGGTACTAATTTTATAATAAATCTTATTTAAAAAAATATTTAAAAGAAAGTTATATTTCTGTATTTATCCATCAGCTGCAATTATGCCAAGGATTTTTGAAAATTTAAAAGTACATAAAGTAAATGTACCTATTAGGCATAGGTTGGATTTTGGAAGTTGTAAGTTTTATCATGTAGCAGACTATATTGGAATGTTTTTTAAAGATGAATTAAGATTTGATAATTATACAATTTTATCTTCATTTGATTTGATTAAGAAAATTGATAAGCTTATTTTGGCTAATGAAAATAATTTTACTTTGGATGTTGCAAGTTTATATGGATTTATAAAAATAAAAGAGTCTACTCATGTTATTCATAATTGTTTATATGATAAAGATGTATGAAAATTTAAGAAATTGTTTCTTAAAGAGTTATTGTTTTTTTATTGATCAAAATTTGATTGCTGTGTTTGAAAATCAATTTTATATGATGGATAAGGATTGGTTGATGGAATTGCCTGAACAGCTGTTATATGTAGTTATATGTTATCATATTATGAAGAGAATATTTTAAAAAGTTTTTCAAATTACATATTAAAAGTTATTTTAGATATGTAAATGGTGTTTTTATTATTTTTCCATAAATTAAATTGTATTGATAGTGTGAAGTGGACTTTTACTTCTGAGGTTAATGAATATAAAATAAAATATCTTGATTTAACTTTATGGAAAGAAAGTAATGTAATTAATTTTAAAATGTTTTTAAAATCTTTATCAATTATGGGATTTGAACATTCTAGATCAAATGATCCTCGTAAGTATAAATTAATTGGATTTAGGCCATGTTTATTTAGGAATAATATTTTGTGTAAATTTCAAAATGATAAATCATCTAACATTGAAATATATATGAAGTATTTATTGAATGTAGGATATAATAGGAAAAATATTTTATATACATTATCTAAATTTATTAACAGATGGAAGAAGTAAAATATGCAAAAGAAAACATGTATTGCATTACCTTATATAAATAATATTGTGTGCAATAGGATTACATTATCAGTGTATGATTATTTTAATATTGCATTTGAAGATGGACCAAATATTGCTAAACTAATTATTAATGATAAAGATATTGATAAAATCAATAAATGTAATGTTATTTATACAGTGGTATCTCATTGTGAATCCAGTTATATTGGTGAAACTAAATGTGCATTAAAAAGAATTGATGAGAATATGTTGTCATATAATAAATTGCATCATTCTGTAGATAGGTATAAATCTATATTTGCAGAATATACATTGATTTGTAATGATAACTTTTGCATTGATAATATATTTATTTTGCATTTAGAAAATGATTTGAAGAAAAGAAAAATCAATGAATCATATTTTATAAATATGATAGACAATATATTAAATAAACAGTGTATTTGTGTGAATCTACATATTTATAAAAAATTGACTATTCATGCAAAATGGTAGTTTTGTGTGATGTTAATGATAATTAAATATTAATGTTTAATTGCTATTCAAGACTGCGTAGACTATTATAAATAAATATTAGAAAATACAGTAATTAAAATTTGTTAAAAAGAACAAAAAATATAAAAATCATTTAGGAGTGCTTTTCTCTATTCTTGTAGTCTTTGTCAACTATTACTCTAAAAGGTCAATGTTCCCATAATTCTCTGATTTTAACGTTTGCTGCCTGCCTATTGATTAAGTCTTGCTTGTATTTATATATTAACATAGCTTCCTTGATTTTTCTTTTATTATTATTTCTTTCAGTTTGTAATATTTTTATGTTATTATAATTGAAATTAAAACCATATACCTATGATTTATTATGATCATAAAAAGCAGAAGCTGATAAATTAACATTATTTTTAGAATTTTGTTTCATATTTTGAACTCTTTTTAATAACAACAAGTGCTCTTTTATTCTTTTTTCCAATGTGCATCTCAACTCACCCATACATCCGCTATCATACCTGCACATCCATTTATAAATGATACGATTTTTATTTGTAATTAAGGTTTTATCTTTACAGTTATTTATAAATTTATTTAATGATGATGTTTTTGTATGTGGAAAGTCAAATACTATTAAAGATTTGTTTTATGAATTAAATAATATTAAAGGCTTAAGATGGATTAAAACAGATGAAAATTTTGTGTGTTCAATTTCTAGATCTTAAGATAACTAGAAACAGAGATAAACTGGATTACTATATGACTATTAAACTAATAACAAAAAGATTCTACATTCCATATAAATCAAGAGTACCAATGTCACATAAAATGGCAGGTTTGAAGTCCTTCTTGTTTAGAAATGATAATCTTTGTAAGTATTCATCGGATAAAGGCAAAAATATTGAAATGTATTCAAATGAATTGTTAATGTTGGATATAATTATAATCATATTTATTATACTATTAAAAATTTTAATTTGAAATATAAATACAAAAATAAAAATAAGATTAATAATGATGTATGATGTTAATTCTTTTGATAATAAAATTTGGATATTAATACCACATATTTTGAATTAACAGGAAAGTTTCATAAGGACAATTTATAAAGGTATATGTGACATTGCATTTTATGCACCACCTACATTAAATAAATTAATAAATAACTGTAAAGATAAAACCTTATTTAGAAATAAAAATTGTATTATTTATGTGGTAGTGGATATATAGGTGAGTGGAGATACACATTGGAAAAAAGAGCAAAAGAGCATTTGTTGCCATTAAAAAGAGTTCAATGCACTAAACAAAATTCTAAAGATAATGATAATTTATCAGCTTTTGTTTCTTATGACCATAATAAATCATGTATCTATGGTTTTGATTTCAATTATAATAATGTAAAAATATTGCAAACTGAAAGAAATAATAATAATAAAAAAATCAAGGAAGCTATGCTAATCAATAAATGCAAGCAAGAGTTAATCAATAGGCAGGCAGCAAATGTTAAAATCATGGAATTATGGGAAAGTTGATCTTTCAAAATATTAGTTGACAAAGACTACAAGGATAGTTGAAAGTGCTCCTAAGTGATGTTTATAATTTTTGTTTTTTTAAACAAATTTTAATTACTGTACTTTCTAGTATTTATATATAAGTTTACATATATATATATATAACTTTATTTGTATATTTTCATGAATTTTGAACCCACACTAGGTATAAATAAAAATCATTTTTAGCTAATATTTTATTATATGTATTTAAATTCTTAAATAGATGTTAATCTGTCATATTTTTCCATTGTAACTTTTGTAATCCATCAAACATTTTTTTATATACATATGAGATGATAATCATATAAAAATAAATAACAAAAATATAGCTAAAATTTTAAAACATGCTTTTTTTAAAGTTTATGCTTTCTTAAACTAGAAAGTTTTATTCACATTTTTAAAAAGCAGAAACTCTGAAGAAAGTGTGTTCTTGGATTATAGTAAATATCATATCTTTAATTATTCTACTTTTATAAGGTTCTTTTGTATGTGAATAGACATTGCTAATCAGTTTCAAAATGCACAGAGAAAAAATACAACAAGACAACGTCTATTAAGAGAATTTAAGTGCAGATAGGCTATTAGTCGAAATAATTTTCAACCATATGAATGAAGATTTCCCCTACCCTCATTCTAATGTATACGTTAGATTAATGAGCATTGTTTTTATGGGTATATAATGCACTTGTAAATCAATTCTTACTAGCAATAACTTTAATTCACATAGTGGCTATATTTGGAAGTTGTGTATGAGAGTGCTTTTACGTAAATATCTAAATGTAATATAATTTATTTTAAAATAGAAAAATATTAATATAGTTTCGCAAATATTGGTTTTAAATTATTAATACAATATGAAGTACAGCAGACAAAATAGATATACTTAGACATTTTATTTTCACTATTATAGTGCCTTACTAAATTGCGTGTCAATATTTCTTAACATGATTGCATTAAAGCTGAAAAGGAATGTTTTCCTATTTTGGTCAAATCAAATATTATATTAACAATTTAAGTGCAATATGATGTACACATACATGTTAATATATTTTAAACGTTGAAAAAAAAATCACATTTTGGTAGGTGCATCAATAGTAAATAAACTTATAATGTGGTTAATGAGTTTGTAGTAATAAATGAAATAAACTCATTAAAGAGATATTGACATTCAATTTATTCTAAATATTTACAGTAATTTTAATAATTTATTTACATATTAAGCTATTTTTATTTATGCAGAATTCCTTCGAAAATATAGATTTATTTTTAATTTTGATTTACGCATTAATAAGACAAAGCAAAAAATAGTCTTTAAAAAATAATATTGCTAAACAGATTCAAACGTTAACATCAAATTTTACAAATACCTCCTATATCTGTTACATCTTCTGAATTGCCCAGAATTTTAAATGAAGAAGTGAGACATGCAATTAAATGTATGAAGAAAGAAAAGCCTCCAGGTAATGATGGAATTAAAATTGATATATTAAAAGAAGCAGGTGAAGAAATAGATTTTTTTTTAGCAAAGTTATATACCAAATGTCTAAATGATAACGATGTACCAGATGATTGGAAGAATGCAGTAATAATATTAATATTTAAAAAAAATGATAGAGAAGATATTAAAAATTACAGACCTATTTGCCTTTTAGCTGTTTTATACAAAATTTTTACCAAGATAATTACAGCTCATCTACAGAGAACATTGGATTTCCACCAACCAAGAGAATAAGCTGGATTTAAAAGTGGTTTTAGTACAGTAGATAATATCCAGGTATTGAGAGAAGTTATAGAAAGAACAAATGGATATGAGTTGCCATTATGCTTTGGATTTGTAGATTATGAAAAGGCATTTGATTCTATAAACATTTCTTCAGTGATTAAAGCATTGGATCATCAAGGTATAGATCCAGGATATTGTCATACTTTAAAGAATATTTATGAAAAAACAACACCAACAATTAGTTTACATAATGCTACTGGGAAAGTCAACATTGAGAAGGGTGTAAGACAGGGTGACTCTATATCTCCAAAACTTTTTACAGCAGTGCTGCAAGAATTATTTTGTGGATTAAAATGGGAAGCTAAAGAAGTGAGATTATTTAAGTCATTTAGATTTTTTTTTTCATATGTCATAGCTTTTGCAGATGATGTAGTTGTTTTTGCAAATAATGCTTTAGAGCTGCAGGAAATGTTGCAGGAGTTATCAGATGAAAGTAGAAAAGCAGAACTAAAGATAAATGTTAGAAAGACTAAAGCAATGTTTAATGGATTTTCTCAAAGTATTAAAATAAAGATTGATTATGATGACTTAGAAGAAGTTAACAGTTATAAATACCTTGATCATATTATTAATACAGATGGAAAAATGATGGATAAAATTAATTATAGAATTAAACTTAGTTGGAGTGCTTTTGGTAGAAATAACTTAATACTAAAAGGAAATATGCCTATGTGTTTGAAAACGAAAGTTTTTAATAAATGTGTTTTACCAGTTCTTACTTATGGATCTGAGATTTGGCCACTTAGAAGAAGAGCAATACAGAGACTTCAGACCACTCAAAGAAGTATGGAGAGAAACATGTTGGGAATAACAAGAAGAGATCGAAAATGCAATATATGGGTAAGAAAACAAACAGATGTTACTGACCTCATTGAAAAAATTAAAAAACTGAAGTGGAATTGGGCTGGATATATTGCTAGAAGAGATGATAAAAGATGGACAACTGAAATCTTAAACTGGATTCCAAGAGATTATAAAAGACCCAGAAATAGACCACATGTGAGATGGATGGATGAAATAAGAAAGTGTGCAGGGATGATGTGAAGAAGAGAAGCTAAAGATCAGAAGAGATGGATTGAACTTGGAGAGACCTTCATCCTGCAGTGGATTGATAATGGTTGATGATGATGATGATATAAATATATATATTTTAAATATTTGATTTATTATGTTTCTAGCATTTAAATAAAAATCTTGTTTTTGCATTGAGTTTGTTCCAAAATTGCTATGGATGATTTGCCTGAAACATATATTCTTTGAAATTTATTTTCATTACATTTAAGTGTATTGAAAAAAGGAAAGATTACAGTAAATAGTACTTAAAAAATTTAATATAATTTCATTTAAAATAATTAGTAGTTCTGTTAATTATATATATATATATATTAATATATAACAAACTAACCAAAGGAAATACATATAAAAACAAAAAAATAAAGACTTATA
>JAQFVV010000127.1:704684-744684 GCA_028023455.1 Epiperipatus broadwayi | reverse complement strand
TATGTATTAAAGAGCAGCAAAGTTTTGCTTTCTAATAGTAATGGTGATAGTCAATAATAATTCTTTTTGTTGCTATATTGTTTAGCTCAATCTTTCACGCACTCCTGATATCAATCCCATTATTACAACAATTGTTAATTTTTAAGACATTAATGTTAAAAAAAATTACATACAAAAATATGCTTTACAGTTTACAAATAAATACCTAATAAATAATAAAATTATATCACAAATAATTTCAAAAACAAAATGTAAACACACTTAATAATTTTATATGCCAATATTTTAACCATTGATATTACTAAAGGCAAATACTTTAAATTGAAACCAATATCTTTGTAAAATCTATATACATATATTTGTATCATCACTGCCATTTTCAAATCTCAAAATCATAAATAAATGCATATACCAAAAAATTGAAATAAATAACAATAACAACAACTAATATATAACAATCCTTTTCAGGACTCGAGGAAGTCGCATCTACCTATACTCAGACTTTGAGTCTTCTTATAGAATGCCATGGATGATGTGATTTAAAATATAATCCAATCCACTCCTCTATTAATAACCTCATTACTCTCGGAATTCGAGCTCAGAGTAGAAATCGCAATTGACTCTCTTCAGGCATTTCCACAAATATCCCATAGTAATGATAAATTTAGTATAAGCTATTGTAACAAACGGGGTTCGAATACAAGCGTAATATATTACTAATTGCGAGTGTTAATGTTGAGCGACTATATACGAAAAGATATTTATGTAAATAGTC
Source organism: Epiperipatus broadwayi (assembly GCA_028023455.1). Lineage (NCBI taxonomy): Eukaryota > Metazoa > Onychophora > Udeonychophora > Euonychophora > Peripatidae > Epiperipatus > Epiperipatus broadwayi. The sequence continues at coordinate 743,909 of JAQFVV010000127.1, read as the reverse complement.
ATTCGAACCCTGTTACAAATTGTGTGAATGTTAGGTGGGTATGCTTATATAAATATATTTGTATATGTGAGTATAAAATGTGTGTGTGTATTAACGGTGATGGTTCCAAGCAATTATATATGGAGCTGTATAAGTTGTAATTGATTATTCGTATATATTTTATCCATTAAAATTTTTCTTTAAGTCTGGTTAATAATATTGTTGGTAACACATGTTTTCTTTTGCTAATTAATCTTTTGAACATATGAAGATAGAAATAGAAATAAATCAGTTGCTGTAGGCGGTTTAGTAATAACTGGCATCAAGAAGTCCGAAAACGGGTCAGGTGGGTATCTTTGGAAAACAATAGAAGAACAGGACAGTGGCATAGGGATATTGGAAGAAAATTTTACAAAGTTAGAGTGAAAACAAAAGAACTTTTTTTGTGGGCTTGAGAGGAGAAAAAAGAAAAAAAAACACGGTTTGGACTACGGAGTGTGTGGACGTATAAAAATTTTCTTAAGAAGTTTATTAATATTTCTCACCCAAAATGTCGGGGTAATTCCATAGCGCTAGTTTCATTAACCGATCCAGTGGACAGTTGTCGTGGAACCCATCTGAAGTGGACCTACGAACTCCGCTATACAAAAGAGTTCTTGTTCATCAAGTGTAATGGCGACAAAAGATCTATGAAATGGGACCCTTTCATAAAGTGAGTGAATCATCTACTCCACCTCCAAAATAAGCTATTCGATATACCATATTGGAAATCCTTGCCATCCGTTATATCAACCAGACCAGTATTCGTGGAGAATTATAAATGCGGACTTGTCTTTGACAGTGTGAACGGTCGACGGTACTTAAGGTAATTGACGTTTACGCTAAATATATGTTCAATGAATGCGTCTTGGTAAAGAAACTAGTGTTACCTCAATATTAATTGCTATAATAAATCTCTTTTAAATTAAATAAAATAACAACTTTAAATAAACAGCTCTGATGTATAATTGCACTATTTTGATGCGTATATGAATTATATATGTGTGTATCAGGGTAAATGGGCTGTGCGCTTGAATATTGATATATTTGTATGCGTGTATAAATGAGATTTTATCGGTATTAAGTATGGTAATAAATAGAGTAAATTGTATGATAACATTCGGGTTGAGTTATTAGATTTATAACGGATAAATTATCGGACAGAATAGATAGACACATAAGACTTAGTTGGGTAGTGTTTAACTTTGTTCTCTAGTTAGACTATAGTCCCCAAACCCTGAGATTGAGCTGGTATGGATGCGCTACCATAACAGAGGTAGATCTATATACCTGAACCCTTATTTACATTTTCAATGAGATAATTCTTATCCATGTGTAAGATTGGCGCGTGAGATGGAATCAGACCATGCTCACAAATATCCTCACTCGAAGCTACGGGTAGAAACTATAATGGCGATATAAAATATAACGGATAATATTATACTATATATAACTTTTTTATAAATATTCAATCATTAAGTTGATTCAATATATATATATATATATATGTGTGAGTATGTATATTTATAATTATTGGTTTTATAAAATGACTAAATAAAATAAACAAATGAGACCTGTTTAATTTTAAAATCAAGTTTAACACATTTTAATCCGTAATAGAAACAAAAATATTATCTCATAAATAATAAAATATTAAAATTTAGAATCATAATCTGTGCTTATATTTAAATACAATAATAAACTGTTTAACATTCAGAAAAAACATAATGTAATCATTTACATATTTATAATTTAAAATCATGTGTATAATAAATAATACACATGATGCATTATAAATCTATGTATTGTGTCATTAAAATGATTCAGTGTGTGTTATATGCCTATATAAGATAACATCCATTCATACTAGATTAATAATAGAATGTATTGTGATATTAGTTATTTATGTTTAAAAAGAAATTATGTTAATTGTCAGGTAAGATTCAATTTGGAATATAATAAAACTTACTTCCAAATTGAAATAATTTAAAAACTTTTACCTTAGTCAGCCATCATTTTCATCAGAGCATATATCAAAATATCAACATCTAAATTTTATTAAATAAATAAAAATAAAATTTTCATCTTATCAGTTCTCCACTTATTCTGTTAAAATCAATTTAATATATGAAATAATTTCTCCACGTAAATATAGTTATCCACAAAGGAAATAAAGTTTAAGGGTTATTAAAATACACAATGAAGTAATCCAAGACGAGAAAGAATAACAGTTTTATATCCCTCCTTAGACAAAATAAAATGACAATGAATGTTGAAACATAAAGTTCATTGATCATCCTTTGAAGAGGCAATCCAGATATTCATTCTTTTAAATATTTGCGTAGTAAAATATTTAACATCTTCTTCAATATAATACTTCATTATTAAGGCAGCTTTTTAAGTGAGAATTATGATAATTACATTTTAGGCATTGAGTAGGAATAAATTTACATGTTCAGGTTTAAAACATCAGCAGAAATCCTTGGCATAAATTATCTATCCAGAGAAAATCTTTATAAATTTTTGTCTTCTTAAATATATATTTTGAAAACTCATTTCGAAGACGTTGATAACTTTTATAACCATGTCAATTTCAATGATTATTTTTTTATAGTTCTTTATAATATTAAGAGTAAGTAAATTAATTACTTGAAGACAGTTTTAAAAATAGTGAATCTTCTTTTTTTCTTAAATGTGTTGTAAATTCGAACACATTTAAATTTACAGACGTAGTTCTTGCCTTGATAACTAAATAGAAGACTATTGTTATAAAAATATTAGTTCATTTTTATACTGGATTAATTTCTGCAAGCATATCACATAATAATGCTCACGCTCTATTGTTTAAAATATACAATTTGTAATGAACCCTAAAAATTTATTTCCTTTGTTTCAACTGATGAAAATGCAATGTTGCCTTAAGGCTTTGTCAAATGTCAAGTTTTAGTTAATAAAAAAAATACTATTAGTTATAAACATTTATTTATGTGTGTGTATAAACAAATTAGAATTATTCATTTTTAGAATTATTCTTTTAATACTAACTTGTTTATGTAAATAGCTGATATATAAAAGTCTTAAGATTGGTGTAAGTTATTTATATCTATTGATTCGATATAGGCACAGTTAAATTCACAAAGAAACACAATTGTTTTAGGTAAGGCTCATATGGTACTCTCACAATATATATATATATATATATATATATATATATATATATATATATATATATATATATATATATATATATATAAACAAACACCTGTATCAAAGACAAACCAAAGACTTTTAACAACATATTTACATGGATATAATTTCATCATTTCTATTTTATTATTATAATAATAATACATGGAAACATTTAATTTATGTATTATTTTATTTATTAAATTCCCAACAATATATATATATATATATATATATATATATATATGATATATATATATATATATATATATATATAATCACTAGATGGAGCTTTACCAATAGCTCTTAACAAGCTTTTGTTTACATAAACACCAACAGAGATAAAATTTAATATCTCTTTCATTGTCTCCACCTTCAGACCATCTGGTTTCGAGCTACCAGTAACAAATTGCCAGACCATGCAGTGAGAATGTGTAGGTTTGTTGTGTTCTCAAAAAGATTGAATGAACCATTCATACTTTAAAACCAAGATGGTCATCTTTTAAACTATGGAAAAGTTTTTCATCAAGAATTATTGAACAAAATAAACAGTTAACTAATAGAATTGTTTAGAGACATAAGGAGTGTGTTTGAAGAGAATTATAGCTATTAGTGTACATCTTCATGTGTTTATTTTTTTAAAGATATATTATGGGAATTAATTTATCACATCTATATTTATAAATAATACTTACTTATATGTACAGTGTAGTTCTAATTTATTATTAAAAAAACCAGGGCAAATAAACAACATATATCTTAAAACAAAATAAAAAGCAATTTAATGATTATACACTTTAATATTCATAAAGTATAACTTAATTATTAGATCTAAGTATAATTCATAGATTATAATTCTAAACATTTTACCACTCATATATGCCCATATATTAACATACAGATAAATGATTCTGGCATAACCTTATTTGCTTACAACAAATTTTATTACTTGGATTTTGTTTAAATATTGAAACACAAAAATTTTGTAAATAAAATAATTACAGTAAAGAAATTATAAGAATTAAAACAGAGAGAAAATATGATTGCTTATTATTATTATTATCATCATTTTTAATAAATAAGATTGTTAATTCAAATTTTTTAAAAACAATTCATGCAGACAAATATTATATCAAGTCTTGGATTTTTCATAACAAATGACAAAAAAATAACCTATTCAAAAACAATGGCTGTATATTTATATAACATATATTTTCACAGTTCTGAAATCAAAAACTAAAAAAAAGGAAATGATAGCTATTAAAATATATGTGAAATAATGGTTTAAGTTTTCACTGTATTTGTATGTGGATATACAGAATAGTATAAAATGTTATTTATAAATATTTATGCATTTTCATTTATATAAATCTGAACAATAGTTATTTAGATAAATAATTAGAATCTTATGTAATTAAAGAACAAATTACACTGATTTATTATTAAATGCTTTTATTAAAGCTGGAAAATTGGTTTGTTTGTTAACTTTTGATCTTTTTTGATTAGAATGAAATTTTCAAATTGAGGTTTAATATAAGTTGATGTATAGCTAAGTTATACCAACACAATCCATTTGAAATACTTATCTTTTCAGTGTATCAATTATTTTGATAGATATGGAACAAAGAGTGGGTAAATATAAATCTATATTCAATAACTTTACATATCACCATTAGGAATTATTCTTAGAATTTTCATTTGTTTTAAATAATAAGCATGAGATGGCAATATAAGTTTTTTTTTTCAATTTAATAACATTTTTAACCATTTTCAACTTATAATGTATAATCACATATAGTATGAGTGCATAATTATATATAAGTATAATAATGTTCAAGAATAAATGGATTTATAAGTAACCATTAGAGACCACTCAACACATAGTCAATTCCAATATAGATAACAATCAATTATCAACAATCTCAAACCATTATCATGGCAATCTCCTTTCAACAATAAAGATGGAATCTGATCTTTATTTATGATCCTATAAATTTATATAGACACTAAAGATTACAACTTGGCCACAGACATTGAAATTATTGATACAAAGAAGTTTAAATAAACCTGTTTAAACAGAAAATATAATCTGTTCTGAATGCAGAATAATAAATAGTCAATTATAACATTACAAATGGAAATTATAATTTTCAAGTTAGGCCTATTACTTAAATAATAAGTTTAAGTGTTCAAGACTAAGTGGATTTATAAGTAAACATTAGAACCTAGTCAACACTTAGACAATCCCAATATAGATAACAACCAACAATCTCAAACTGTTGTCAAAGCAAACTCCTTTTAACAATGGTCTCACATATTTATATTGATACTAAATATTTAGCCTTGAGTATTATTACGCTTGTTATTAAAGTAATATTTTGGGTGCAATTTGAAAATTATAATTTTAATTTGTAATGTTACAATTGACTATTTATTAAACTGAATTTAGAACAGATTATATTTACCTGTTTAAGGAGGCATATTTAAATTTCATTGTATCAATAATTTCAATCTCTGTAATCAAGTAAAATCTTTAGTGTCTATATAAATATATGGGTCCATAAATAAAGGTGGGTTTCCATCTTTTTTGTTAAAAGGAGGTTGCCTTGACAACAGTTTGAGTTTGTTAATTGTTATCTATATTGGGATTTTTTAAGTATTGATTGGTTTCTAATAAATAATTATATATGTATAATAAATCAGTAACTAAGTTTTCTATTTAAAATTGTTTGACAGTTTTTGTTTTTATTTTTATTTTAAAGCAATTGTTTTTTTTTTAAAAAAAGGTAAACTAAAAAACTTGCATTATTTAAAATGATTGCAAAAAGTTAAAAAAAAAAGTGATACTTTTTTAAAACAATGATCAATTTTTTTCTTTAGAATTTTTTTTAAAACAACTGTTTTAAAATAAAAATAAAAACTATCAAACAATTATAAATAGAAAACTTAATTACTGATTTATTATACCTATATAATTATCAAAATGAACCCCAAATACACAACTAAACCAGACTAAACAAAGAAAATAAACTCTAAAAACACAACCAATGGTTTCGCTGCTACAATATATCAAATATAATATGCACATACTAAGTATAATATAAATATCTAATGATTTATGTACCTTATATGTTTGATATTAATTTAAAGTAAAATTATATGTATTAAGTAAAATTATTTACAATATATACATCTGTTTTATTATGTACCCGTAATAAATATGATATATACCTAAGGGGTATATATTTTAACGTATAGCAAAAATATGTAGTGATATGTATATATACTAAAGTAATATTTATATGCACTTCATGTACATAAGTTGAAAAATTTGAAGAAATTTTTAAATTAAAGGTTTTCAACAATTTTTAATAAGTGAAAATTATATATATATATATAAATGTGCGTACAGATAAAGGTACATATTATTATTAAATCTAAGTTTATTTTAAAAGTAATTTAAAACAAAATACTTTTTTTATTAATATTTGTAAAGGTATTTTATAATTAGATGAGTGGAAATGACATTATTGTATAAAAATGTAATTAAATTCTAGATAAACGAATCAGTTAATTAAGGAATAAATATATGATGTAACTAAGTCAAGACCTTGTCTGTTATTTTGGGATAATCTCTTTCAAAGCTAAAATCTTATAAATGCTGTAATTGGATAAATAAGCTGTGGGCAATAATGAAATTTAGGAGTTATCTATCATCAATAGATAAATAGATGAAAATGACCTTTGATGGAAATTGATTTTGCTGATAAGACAACTCAGTGAATTATAAATAGGGGTTATAATTTATTATGCTTATTATATTTTAATTGTTTTATGCTGATTAGGTTCTGATCTTTCTTTGACTGTACTTACATTATACTTATTGTGCTTTGACTTAAAATATTGTGGAAAAGTAGAGAAGCTGTTATCTGCTTCACTCTGGGCCAGCCAGTAGAATGCTGCTGGAAGTCTATCATGAAGTATGTAGAAGAAGTCATTAAATAATATAGACCATCTTAAGGAGTGTTGTATGCCACTTAAACTTCAACAGTGTCTATTGCTTTGGAGAGAAACCAGCTGTTAATCAATAAGGAAAACATCATCAGATGCTGCTTATTGAATAAGAAAGTAAATGCACATTAATGACAACCACTGCAATAATCAAAGTCAACATGAAAGAAGCTTCACCAGATGTAGCAATGTCTGTAGAGACTCAATCCACTAAAGGTCTGTCTGTACCTGAATTCAGAATTAGAACTTTTAGCAATGAACAGGGCAATGTGTATGAACTTTGAATATATTGTTATAATTTTCTATTACTAATATTAGGTATTTTAGCTCCCACATTTAATTTATACTGAAAATATTTTATAAATAATTATGTAGAAATAGATCTATTTATAAATTAGTATTGCAATTGATGGCTTTTATTAATCATTCCACAGTTTAGTCAGCATAAACCTACAAAGAAAATTATGTTTTATAAAATGATTAGCTTATTATTGTGAATTTCACTTATCTATTAACAACCTAGTATTTTAAAATCAAAACTAATAATGGTTGTCATTTTCACTAGTTTTAACTTATAAAAATAATAATTTAATCATTAACATGAAATGTGCAGATTAATGGCCTTTGAATAGTGTAAAACAGGCTCCATAGACAGATTAAATTAAGTAAGATTGTCTTTTTAATAGTTCACAGTTTTAAGCAAAATACCTTTCAGTTTTAAAAATAAAAAAGCATGGAAAAGGATAATAATGAGTGTATTAAACTTACTTGAGCCAATATACTTTTATTTCTGCTTTTTTTGGTCTATATATGATGATATAACTTTTCTTTATTTATAAATGACTATGATACCGTTTATGTCTACTGGTCTCTCTTATTCATTAAATTTGTGTGTTACCATTTGCATCTGTCAACCTTTTGCTCATAGCAACTCTATTTGAGCAGTAGTATGCAATAGATGCACATTCCTACAATATGTAATATGCTTTGTTTATATATATTTTGATTATTCATAAAATAGTGTAAAGCAGATGATATTTCCTGACTCTTACACTTAATTATTGTTTTCATTATTTACCTGCAATACAGCCTGAAAATATTTATGTTAGTCCAAGTCAGTTAATAGTATAGGGTATTAAGGATTTTAGTGTTGCTGCAAATTGTACATTTAAAAGTCAAAAAACTATGTAGTGATCCTTGTCTTAATAAATAATATTGACATTTAAGTGCAGCAAGTTTATATCTGTCCAGAGACAATTAAAATGAATTGTACTGTATATTGTATGTGCATAAAAATAACACTAAAATCAATACATCTATAACTATAGTACTTAGTATTGAAACTAATTAAGGCAATTAAAAATATGTCATTATTCTAAATTTAATCAAGGGTAAAAAAAATTAATAAAATGTTCCCCATGGATGGCTATCAATTAGATTATTGGTTGTATTGTGACGTACAGATTAAATAAATTGTAATTCTCATTATTTTTAACCATTTGTCATTATTGCAATCAATAAGGTTAATTAAAATAAGATAGAGTCTCTTGCACCTAGCTGATTTAATGGATTATAAAAAGAAAATGGTTTTTATCATATGATGTCAAAGTGTGGACCTACAAATTACTCTTTGATGATTTTCATGTGAGCTGTACATTTTTGACTATTACAATATATATATGATAAATAAATATATCACTATATATACTATAATGTCCACTTCAATTAAAATTCAAGCAATTGTAATTATAATAAACAGGAATAACTAGATCTTAATGGTAACAAACTTAGCGTTTATGAAACAATCCTTAAATCCATAGTAGTACTTTTGGTTAATTTCTTAAACCTGCCTCATCAGCCATTAAATTAAAAAAACAAAGCGGAAACAAACATCATCAATTCAAATTCCACGAATCTCGTATTTTAATGTCAGCAGCTTGTCTATTTATTAAATGCATTTTATTGCTATTTATACCTGTCAAGCAGAAAAGTAATGTCATATATCAAATTTTTTGTGATTGTATGATACCATATATTGGTGAATCTAGGTGCAGTATTGAGAAGAGATTGAGGGAGCATGAATTGTTATATAAGCATGTAAAAAGTAAAAATAATGATGATTTAATGTCTCCTTTGGTTTTCTTTGATCATGAAAAACATGTAAATATAAATTTAAATTTGATGTTGAAAATGTGAAAATTCTTCATGAAGAGAGAAACCATAATAAAAGAAAAATTAAGGAGGCAATTTTTATAAATAGGAATAAAATGCATTTAATAAATAGACAAGCTGCTAACATTAAAATACGAGATTTGTGGGATTTGAATTGATGACATTTGCTTCCACTTTGTTTTTTTTTTTTAAAATCTAATGGCAGTTGAGGCAAGTTTAAAAAAATAACTGAAAGTACTTCTACAGATTTAAGGATTGTTTATAATAGTTGGTTATCATTAAAATTATTATTTTTATTATAATATATATATATCAACTATAAGTGTCCAGTAAATTTGACGTACAATATAGTTTCAAATTTTTATTTACTGTATATTAAAAACTTAAAAATAATGCAGATCATTTTTTTAATATGACCTGCTTAAAAAAAATAAAATAATCATTTCTTCAACTAAAAATGGAGTTTTTAGATTTAATTTGAAATAAAAGCATGGGGGGAGGGGTCTGGGCTCTTCTCCAAGCTTTTTTTTTCCAGTCAAATCTAAAAATTCCAATGAAAGCTGAAAAAACCAGTTATTTCATTTATTTTTAGTCTGCAGTCAATAAAAAAACATTTAATATAATTTTTTATCTCTATTATACTGAATAACTAATAGCAGATAGAAGTGAATCATTGAAAAAAAGGAGTTTTTATTGAAAGCAATCACCAGAAATTTTTTAAAAATAAATATATTTTTATATCACATTGAAAATTAAAATTATTGATTCATAACTTCCAAAATAATCCACTGCTTCAGGAACAAGATTTGTTATTTTTTTTATTATAATTCTGTAATTTTAATATATTAAAAATTAAGTGGATATCATTGATAGCTGGTTATACATCCATGTAACAATAAATTTTTCTTAATGTAATTTGTTAAAAAAAATTCTGTGGAGTCAAAAAATCTGGATTGTGAAAAATCATTTCAGGCATCAAAAATTTATAATATACATATATATATACCTGTTTAAGAAGCATTATTTAAACTTCTTTGTGTCAATAATTTCACTCTCTGTGGTCAAGTTACAATCTTTAGTGTCTATATAAATATATTTATCCATAACTAAAGGTAGAATTCCACTTTTATTATTAAAAGGAGATTACCTTGACAGTAGTTTGAAATTGTTGATTGTTATCTATATTGTGATTGTCTAAGTGTTGGTTATGTATATTTTTATATATGTGTCATATGCATATTTTAAGTTGTTTATAGTGTATTTATATATTTATATACAATGTGTGATTTTAGTTACGGCTCTGGTCAGTAGATTATATATTACCTCAAGTCGTTATTCCTTACTTTATGGCTGCTCGATTGACTCATTTTTACACAAGCTATTTTGGTTTTCCATGCCCTCTAAAAAAAATAGGTAAGAAAAAAAAATAGAAAATTAAGACTTTTATGTAAGTAAAGCTTTTTAAAAGTTATAAAATAAGGAAAATATAATTTGATTTACAAATGTCAAATTTTCGTATTCTCAACTTTGACAACATTCTCTTCAAACAAATATATTTAGTAATTGTTTATTAGGTTAAATATTACTAAATGATTCGTAGACTAGATATAAGCTTTAAATTTTTAGATAAAGATTAATATATCATATTGTTAATTAAATACAAACACCTAAAATAATTAAATCCAATTTTCTTCTATGTGCATTGTTAAAAAAAAGTGTTTTAGTTGTTTAGGTATATTTAAAACTTTGCCTCTACCATATATTTTTGAAACATTTGGACAAACTATTCCAAGATGCATTTTATTCTAGAGCATTATTCTTCAATTGTAATAGTTTACATTAGTAAATGCTAAACAAGCAATGAAGACACATGCAAGATATTGGAGCTAGATAACTGAAGAATACTGATTCAACATTAAATAAATCTTGGGGATCATTGGACATTTTTAGATGTCTTTATATATTTTAAGAATGTGTGCTAGAGAGGATATTTTAAGTATATCTTAAAAAAAATAAGTAAATAAAAAAGTCTCTGAAATTGTTAGTTGAAATCAATTTTGTTAATAAAGGATCTGCCGTTGAGATTTTGATTTCTTTTAAATTTTAAACATTTACAAATAAAAAATATATATGATAGTCTGCTATTTTTTTTTCTTTCAATTTTCATTTACAATTTATTAATATTATTTATTTTATTAGCTTTTCCAAATAAAATACAATCTTAGTTATCTGCTGTTGTTTTTTTATTTTGTTTTACTTTTTTTTTATTCTTTTAAAAAACAATTTCATTCATTGTATATAATAAACAAAAATTACATTTACAATTAGAATAATGTAATGCATTGTATGCTTATATTTAAAATAGGTTTATATTAAAAATAATTAAATTTCAATATAAATATAAATAGAATAAATTGACATAAAGAATAATCTATCTTTTATTAATTTCTCATTAACATTATGTATATTACACACATACATATACTCACAATTGTGATTTCTTATAATTACATATTTATCAATCTGTTTATAACTGCTCTTACAATATATATATATATATCTAGACTAATTAAAACTTCTTTCTCTGTCCACAGTTGTCTATTATGCAATGTTCTTTATAACCAAAAAGAACATAATACAAGATGATCAACTTTTTTATTATGTATATATATTGTTCAAATGTTTAAGCTATAAAGGTTATTTATTATTATAATAGCATTTACTTTAAAACAATAATTGCAAACATTACACTCTCACACACCCATATATATATTCTTAGTTATCCATAAAACTATATTAATATGTTAATGGTAACATAAGCTTACTAATATGATAATTGTGATTTTTAGAAATGTAAGATTGTAAACTTGAGTAGAAAGAGACAGACAGTTAAAAAAGGCGAGAACTATCATATAAATTCATAAAGAGTTATACAATTTGAAAAATATATCTACGATTAAAAGAAGATTAAATAGATTAGTACAATTTAATATTTGATTATAACGTCAGGCATCGCAATAGACTCCAGCCCTGATTTAAGGTCTGTAAGAATTGGTGTTTATAGAATGTACGCTCTAAACTTAAGTGATTAACTTAAGTTTTTTAAACTCTTACCGGGGAGAGTGCGCGGAGATTTATAATATTTAAGAAATAGCGTTATCTGAGATTGACTTTCATTTGAATAATTTGATTAAAAGAAGGATAATTTTTAGCCTAATTAAAATAGCAAATAATCTTTAGAATTTATTAAATGATTATTGCTACATTAAGTGTGCGGCTTTAGTAAATCACTTCTTTATAATTCATAGTCGCACTCACAACCCCCCCCCCCATATATATATATATGAAAATAAAGTCTTACATGGGTTATACCATGTGGTATTTTTTCATGTTTTAATTTACAGTGTTTAATTTTATCACTGAAATCTTTTATATAAAACAGAAAAGTCATAATCTTTAAATCTTGTTAATTTGTCAATTTATGTTGGAATTCTAATTTATTTTTTATATAAACCAACAATGTACTACATTATTCTGTTTGTAAAGGTAATATTCGGTATAAGACTTTATTTTCATTATGTAAATGTGAAAATATTCGATATGTATATATAATTAAATATTGCCTAACGTTATATTAATGATGATAAATAATATAAAAAATCATATAAAGTTACATTAATACCCTCCCCACCTCCATATTTTTTTTATTACTAAAATTTTTCCACGATCATGTTTTTATTATTAAGAAATAGATCTTTTCAAGTGAAAGTCAGGAAGACATTCTTTGATGTTAAAGAAGTTGGCTTTTCAAATGAATGATATAGGAAGACTATTTTGTTTTGCATATATATGTTGTTTGTATCTAGCTGAATTTCATTTGAAATTGTTAATAGAGAAAATCATGATCATGGAAGAGTTTTAGTATTTTTTTGGCTACAATTGTAATGTTATAGGATTTTCTATTTTATTATATATACAAACATTGAAACATCATAGGAATTAATATATGTATATATAATCACCATTAAAAAAAGTATTTCAAAAAACATTAACAATATTATCGTTGGTATCTTTTATATAAAACTGATTGTTTCTTATTTTAAATTTATCAAAATCTTTTTTTTTTTTATTGTATAAAATAGACATTTTAATAATATTTGTGGCAAAATTATTGTCATCTTTAGTGATAAGCTCCTGGATAATGCTATTGTCGTCAGACATATATTAGGTTATATTCAACAGGATTCTACCCATAGCAAATATTTGATCTGGATGCTTGTGCCAAAAAAAATTGAGATATATTTTTATATATGTTTTTTTTTTTACTTATTGCCTACTCAGTCTACTAAAATGATAGCAAGTGACAAATAGTGGAATCATTATCAGAAATTGTTATCTGTGAATACCAATAAAAAGTGTCCAAACAAGAATATGTCACACTGCAGTATAGAATAAGATATAAGATCATCAAAGTCACACTCTCAAAAATTAATTAACCAATAACAGGAGTAGGTTTAATACACTTGTAGTTCTTAGTTGTAATCTTTGCTCAAGACAATATTTTCACTCATGAATTTGATTGGAATTGAATTTGGAATAGATGTTTCAGTTTGGCAAAGACATTATTTTTAGAAAACTATAAAAAATATTCCTCTGCTTATTATAGAACTGAAAGAAATCTAAAAATAATAGTTTCAAATGATCTGTATCACACAATCTGGCTAAGAGTCCTTCCAGGTGGAGTACTCATTAAAGCAATTGTAATAATTGTATTATTAGAAGTAGCAATAAAGAAAATGAAGTGTATGAACTTCATTTCATGCAAATTCTTTAATATCTAAATAAAAACAGTACTGGCAGTTAATGAACTGCCAAGATTTATGATTAATTTATCTGCTCATAGTGAAACTGATCTTCCAGAAAAACATGCCTTGATAGACAAATAAATGGATGCAAGGTTTTTGAAAATTCAATCAACATGTGAAAAGATTTCATAGTGTAGGATTTATTGCAAATCATAATTTAGCATCTTCTATTCTTAGAATTTTTTATTGTGTCAATATAAAGCTAATGTTATAAAAACCTTGCTCACACAGTAGTACTTTTGTTTGCTCTATTACTACATGTGCTCCATTAGTAGATAGATTGGGTGAATTCTAAGAAGGTAAGTTTTTATTCAATTGTTGGTTTAGCATTAGTAGATCAAATTTTTCTTGTTGGAGACATTAATGCAATGGCAGCACAACTTTGGCAAAAAATTATTAGAAATAATATTTGTGGTATAAACCCAAATGGTCTGCTGTTACTGGAATTTTGAATAAAGCATGGATTCATTATCACAACTTAGGTCAGAAAAATCATTATAAAAATAGGAATGTATCCAAGCTTTTAAAACTATGTCATTTAATAGATTACATTATAGTTAGATGTCAAAATACAAGAGATTTCATATTGCACGAGCAATTATAAGTACAGATTCTTGGACTGATCATAGATTAGTAAAAATATTAAAATGATATCTGCCTTAAAATAGATTTATTCAAATCATATTCAGAATTGTAGTTTTAATTCAAGCAATTCTAGTCTTGGTTTTATTAAAAAAAACCACAAGTCCCTGATTAATGATCTTATTATTTATTATTTGATTAAAGCATAACATATAGCACTTTTTATTGTCAAAATAATAAATTGAATTTGAAAATTTTAAATAAATACAGAGTCTTAAAAAAAGACTTTTAATGACTCAAAAAAGTTATGATGATACTTAGATTAAAACTGAAAAGGATATACAATTGTATGATTTTCATCACTTTAAATTATTTCTGATGCATTGAAAGTAATATGGACCTAAAAATGGTATCATAATACCAACAAATTCATCAGTGATATTCTCTTATATTATTCTTACTTAAGTCAAATCAGCACTTTCAAATCTTAAATTCTGAAACTGCAGCTCCTGATCATATACTTGGAAAATGAAAAATATATCTTGGACTTTTTTAGGATATGAATTCATAAATTATGTCACTAGTTTTAAGGATGATTCTGTTATTTCACTTTTTAAAAATAAAAGGGTAGGATAAGATAGCATTACTTATAGTGAAATGTCATTGTTATCCATTGCAGCAAAAATATTGGCAAGGATTTTGTTGAATAGATTGCTTTCAGTCATACTAGAGACTAATTGCGGATTTAGAGAATCAATAATTATTACAGATAAACCTTTTATGCCAGTAAAATGCAAGAAAAATTTCGAAAATTAAAAAATGATTTATATACTGTTTATATTGATTTGATTAAGATATTCAACTCAATTAATAAAACAAATCTATGGCATTACTGGAAATTTGCCGGGTGTTCATCAAAGTGTATTCTACATGATGGAATGAGAGGACGTATTTTAGGTTGAAAAATCTGAGACATTTGAAAATAAAACTGTTATATTTTGTTAAAATATTTATATTTACATTAATATAAGTTTGTGCATTCCAGAAAAAGTAGAAAATATATTAGAGAAATATATTTAGATCGCTACTGATATTTAATTAAATAATTTACGGTAAATTTAATTAAATAGTTTACGTTTGTGATAACAACATTGTGATCGATAAATTACAAGAAATATTTGCTAATTACAAATATTTCTTGATAAGAGACTAATTAGCTAATGGAATAGACTATAAATTACCTTATATGGAAATAAATTCATAAGACGTATACGGAAGAAAGTAATTAATTGTGTGAGTAATTAATAACTAAATAAAGTAAGCAAGTGGGTGATTCATTTTCCAGTTCATATTGATGAAAGATGTGACAGTTGTTTCAATGAGTGTGCAGTGTTCAGTGAAAATGTGTTCACAGGCAGCAGCTGAACAGCCCAAAGAGTTTGGGAAACCAAAGCCCAAGAAAAACATTTCGATAGCAGTTAGATGTGAAGAGTGATTTTCCAGTGGATTTTCAGTAAGTTTACTAAGCAGACTGTTGCTGAAAGATGGAAGGGGTTTCAGTTAAAATAAGCTCATAGTGATGGTTGCAGTGCTCTACAACAAAGCCAAATGTATTTGTGTGGACCAGGGCCAAAGTGTTTGGGAAACCAAGACCAATGGAAACAATCTTGAAAGCAGCCAGTCTTAAAGTTCATTGGGTGGGAATAAACCAAAGAGAACTATGTATATAGATTGTGTTTTGTGTGTAGCAATACTTTGTTAGGAAGGAAGTTAACCAAAGTGAACTATACATGGATATAATATTGTGTGTGTAGCAATACCTCATTGGGGGGGAGTTAACCATAGGAAACTATATATATATATATATATATATATGTGTGTGTGTGTGTGTGTGTTGTAAGTGTAGCAAACTGTTCACTATTCTTGTTATGTATTATATTGTTTGTTGCTATTTGAAATGCTTGCATTTCGAATACACAACAAAACTATTGCTAAATAATATTTATTAATGCCAAATTTTGTTTCCGATTTTAATCATAATGGGATTTTGAACTACTTATAGATGAAGTAATAAATCAAACATCAAGATACATACAGTATTGATGGTGAAATTCCTGGCTTTTGAATTTGCAGGTTTCTGATTAATTTGCTGTACTTGCCAAAAGCTAATTTACAGAATGTACACCTGGGTCTCATTTTATGTGGTAGATAGGTTCCACAAAAAAATATATGCATAAGAGAAATTGCACAAAAATAAACTTAACTTACATTGAAAAATGTGGGATATGTTCCATAATTTTCAAAAATCACATAAAAGCAAAGCAACAAGGTAAAATTATTTTAAAATTTGCAAACAAAAATAAGGAAATAAAGTATGATTAATTAAAAAATTGGTACAAGACAAACTTTTTTTACTTTTTTTTATTAACTATATAATTTTATTCAAAACAATATGTTTTTATGTGTCATTTATTCTACATTTTTGCAAACATATTTTAATCATTATCGCTATTTGACAATATGCAGATACATTTGAGAACTGATGAGAAATCAGATTCATCACAAGAGGAAATACAATTAGCATCAACTTCAGTCTGATGTTGTGTTTAATAAGTGCATCAACTAAAAATTTTCACTCATAGATTCAAGTTGCTCTAAAACTGTCATTGTCATAGCAAATTTACGGGTTTTTTAGAGCTTAAATTGTATTGTAAGGTGCTGATTTGTTGCTGGTCATTTTGAACCAAAGGGAGTGCATGACATTCAAAATGAAAATGTAATTTCAGAGTATTTTTTTCTATATGTTTTTTACATATTATAAATTATTTTGATAAGATCTTCTGAAAATATAATTATTTTAGAAAAATAGTTAAGATTTTTGTAAAAATTTTTTACTTTTACATAAACATAAATTGAGAAAGAAATCAGCAATGTATGCAGCATTTTCTAATAGGTTATGAACATTCTTTTTAGATTCTCCACTGTATAATATTTTTATAATTATAAATAGAAATTTATTTTTGAAAAAACTTTTGTTCACTTTCATAATCTGACAAATTATTAATTTGCTTTTTACAAATGAATCTAATATTAAAAGTAGAATATATTTTTACTACTGATTCTGTAATTGAACAAATCAAAAGTTTAAAACTTTAATTCACTCAGCCAATAAAAAATTTTTCAGTCTAAATTTTAATGGTTTTCTTTTAACAATATAATCAGGGATTAAGCTTTGAGATGATGATTTTACTAATTGTTTATGAAGCTCATGATATCCAGACATACAACTACTATATTTAGCATTTATTGGAATTTAAGAGCTCATTCATGATTTGTGTCTTGAACAAAAAAATGACTGCCCAATTGATTAGAAAGTTGAAGACTTTCTAGAATCATTTTTGCTGTGAAATGAACAGGTTCCAATTTTGTTTCATTATCTTTTTCTAAATCTTCTACAGTATCAAAATTTATTGCCAAACCTTTTTCCAACAGGTATTTAAAGTATATAAAATACATTATGTGTATATGAAATATGGAGATTCCCAATTTTAAGTGAAATATGAACTTCTTTATTGCATTAAAGAAAACCACATAAAAAGATATTAAGAAGAAACATGAATCGCATAACTTCAAAATCATATTAAGGAAAACACATAAAATGAGACTCAGGTGTATTGTCTTAAAACTTTTTAAAATACTAAAAACAAATAAATAAATAAATGAATATTCCATTATATTACATCAGAATATTACCTGAATTCTAAATTACAAATGTTGAAAAGTGCATGGTAAAAAAGCTATGGCCAATAATGAAATAGATTGATTAAAATGAGTTACAAAATAGATTTCAACGTATTAAACATGTTTTTGAAGAGCCTAAATAACCAACAATATTGTCATTCAAGAGATATATCTTATTCCTATAAATATCAGGAGTCAGGGTAATAGTAATATTAATAATAAATGTCATACAACATTAAAATATATATTATGGTTATAAAGACTAGATTCAGGATTAAATTATATCAAGAAGAAATGAGTACTGGAATGCTCCAATGATAATCACATAGTTGTTGAGAAATTGAATTATATTCCAGAAATAAAGTAACAACTTTGGCACAAGAAATTCCATTTAAATGATAAAATTATTTATTTATTTCAGCTGGAAATTGATAGTGAAATCTTTAGCTTCTTTCACTATTATGTTAAAATACATGTGGCAAAAACTTTAGTAGCATGGTTTTATGTTGCTTTGATTGCATCTATTTTTTTACACTCCCACAAATACTGATATAAACACACATATGATTCATAAATGCATATACCTTAATGTTTATAAAATTTAAATGGAAATAACTATATGTCCAGAAGCTATGTATAAGCAAAACTCACAAGTCAATAAATGAAAAGAATAAATGGACCAGGTTCATTTATTTATAGTATAAGTTTTGTTTACACATAGTTTCCAAAAGAATTTTTAATTTTATTTAAATTATATATATTATATATTTAATTTTTAGATATTATTGCCATACCTAATTTTAATGTTACATCTATGAGCAGTTGGGGAATAATAACATTTACATCGGACATCTTGACCAGAGAAAATGTTGCTACCCAACCGAGAGCGGATATTACCAACTCCGTAACGCTGGCATACCAATTCTGTCAAATGGTTTGTTTGATTTTATAATATGTTTAAATTACCATTATTATTTTATTATTAATATTGACCCTAACTTAAAAGTCAATATTAATTTATTAAGATAACTTATTAATGACAAATAAATAATAATGCATTAGTAAGATATTATAATACTTTTTTAAAAATTTAAAAGTAATTGTCAAAAATAACTTTTTTAATGTAAATGTAATTAAGTGGAATAAACCATTCTTCCTCATGCTATGAATTAATAACATTTTCTTAGCAAAAACTCAAGAATAGAGCTTACTTCTCTTTTTTAATTATGTTGATATGATATATATATATATATATATATATATATATATATATATATATATATGATAAGACATTCTAGTTTATAACAATATTGAATTAATTAGTGGGCATTTGAACACAAACTTTCATGCTCCTTTCAGCTATCCACTCTATCTCATACAACCGATACATACATGTGAAAAAGATAAATGATCTCCAATATATGTATTTCATGTTGAATCAGCACTCATCAGTTGATCTATCAGTGCTCAGTTATATTAAAATAGCAAATCTTAAAACTTTAGGCTTTAATCTACTCCACTCTTCAGTCACCTATACATTAAATATCTGATGATGGATGGAACTTCCAAATTCCCTGTTTATGCCAATATTATTGTTATGCCCATGTTGGCTTCAACTCACTCTGACCCCTCATGTATATAACTTTGTCCACTTAAATACACAAAAGATGAATGGGTAGAATACTGGCTTAATTTGTAATATTTAAATACAACTATGCTTTATATATCTGGTGTTTAAATATACCCAGAGTTTAAATAAATCTAAATATTTTACCTAGTCGAATGTTGACTTGAGTTGATATATGCAGTGAAGGCATGATAACCTTATGTTTTGTTCCATGCCCCTTAAGATATATTGTATATAGTGAATATTGTTTTCATTACAATATGTATTGTTTACTGTTCTGTTGTGTATGTTCATGCTAATTTTTGGCACACATGCATGCATATAAATATAATAGACATTTTAATGTTTATAACATGCACATACAAATTAATATTATTGAAAAAACTACTTTCAAAGCTTTTTGGGTCCTAGGCATATAAATAAAAGCCAGAATCCTTATGTAAACAGGAATGAGAATGATATTTGTTTAAAAAGTATAATCTTTGAAGTTGTTTCAATTTATATTGTTAGTTTACAATTACAAAAAAAAATATAACATGCATTAAACAATATTAATTTATTTTAATAAATTTAAATTTTCTGATTTCTAATTTTGACATCTGAAAAATTATTTCCTCATAACAGTGTTTTTACAAAATATTGTTGTTAGTGTGTTAAGCATTTGTTCCAAATGAATTTCCCTGAAATAATTTTGAGTATGAAAAATGGACACATGTATATTTTCCAGTGCCACCAAAATATTAACAAAAGATACTATATAAATATAATGTTAAATCATCTGCATTCTTTATTATTGTTTTACAATGGTTTAATTACAACCCTCTTTGATGGTTTCCATTGCCCCAGCAATCTTCTTCAAAACATTCACTTCTATCTCCAAATCTCAACTGCTCTTGAGATTTGAAGATAGAAGTGAAAGTTCTGAAGATGATTACTGGGGCAATCAAAATCATCATAGTGGATTTGTAATTAAAGCATTGTAAAACAGTAATGAAGAGTGTAGATGATTTAATATTATATTATATGGATTTTGGCAATACAATAAGGAAGATTTAGTTATTATAAATATAATGTTATTATTATAATAAGGTAGGACTAATGACACATGTTTTTTAATTAAATTTAGAAGACATCCATAGTGGATTTATTTATTTAATTCAGTTACTACACAATACCTCTGTGTATGCTCTCTTTTCAGTGGACACTAGGCATGAATGCATTCTGTCTAGCAATAAACACAAACCTGAATATAAAATATATAAATAAAAAAAATATATAATTGTTAATAATAAATTTAGAGGACACATAGGTAATGACAGATTGTTGACCTTATGAAACCACTGATGTATTTAAACAGCTCAGTTTTTTGACAATTAAATACTTTTTTAGAAGATATGATTTTTTTCCAGTAATTTTTTAGTTCTATGGTAAAAACTGAATTACTTGAAGTAATACATTTATATTCTTAGTTAAAGTCTTCATTATAGATTTTAAGCTTTGTGGTGCAACTTAAGAATGTCTAACAGAAATATTTTATAAGCTCGTTTTTTTTCCATAACTAAATGTAAAATTTTTATTAACATATTTTCTTATTTGACTTGATATTGACAAGCTCTATTTTCAAAAATTTTGCAAATATCAATTGAAATAATATAAAGCAATTTGAGATATAGCTTTAAAAAGGTAATATGAAAACTTTAATATTTTTATGGCTTTTTTCTAAAGTGCTTCAGATAACTCTTTATAAGTAAATTGAAGTAAGAGAGAGAAGATAGATCACTCTTTTCTCTTAAAAAGTTTTATCTTGTGTTTTGTATTGACAATATTTCATTTCCTTAATAAACCAGTGTTGGAATATTAATATCCTATATATTATATAATATTAACTACTGATAAGTTTATATTTATTGCTTATTTAAGAACGTGAAATATCCTAAGGCTAATTGAAAATGGAAAAGACTTGTTTTTATCAAAAGATAAATATTTTCATTGATATAAAAATCATTTCCGTTGGTTATCAGATATTAATTTGCCTTTTGATAACAAGATATTTGTTTTACTTTTTGCTTTTATTTTTAAAGTTGTTGTTTAATAATAGAGTATTAAAAATACACATGCAAACCTGAAAAATTAGTATGTTTTAGTTATTAATTATTCAGTAATATAAATTACTATTCAGACAGAATGTTTAAAAAAACCTATCCAAGAATAAAATCAATGAGTAGATTAATCATAATTGCTGTATTCAACATTTTTGCAATGGCAGTTGGCTAAAAAATTTATTGGATACCTTGAAATCTATTCTCAATAAATAACAAAAGGATGTCAACCATGGAATCTTATTTCAAGAATAATTATAAATATAATAGCATAGATAACATAGTTGCCTGCCATATCGTTAGTAAAAAATTCAATTCTAGAAAAAAAGCAAAATTTTTCAGGAAGGTAATGATTTCTAAACTATTAAATAATATTATTTATCTAATAACATAGCTTGTTATTCATTTACCTAGCTAAGCTACAAATTTACTATAAATTGCGTGTAAAATAAGTAAGTGAAACCAAAAATGGCCGAGAGAGGACGCAAAATGTAAAAGTACGTTTCTTTTTTGTAATAAACAGGCAATCGATATAAACAAAAAAAAGTATTTTATGAAAAAAAAAATAAAAATACAATTTCGTAAAAAATAATAATAATAATGCAAAAAATAAATATTCAAACATGTAGATGTGCATTCCAAAACGTAAGACTTTATAAAAATATAAGCATATTTAAAGTTTTATTTATATATGCTTTTAGACAGACTCATGCATATATAAGACCTCATGTTGTAGTGCTTGATGTATAGGATGTCATGATCATTTGGTTTTCAAATTGAGCAGAGTTTAAATATTTTATATGTCGCTAAAAACTTCCAGAATAGTTTGTAAATTAATGTTTTAAACAGTTGGTCGATAATCAACTTAGATTGGTTGATAAATATAATAGACAATAAATGTGTTAGTATGAGTGACATTTTTTAAATGAATATCTTTATATGGTCTCCCTTTCGAACGTGAAGGAATGTTATATAATTATAAATTGCTGAATTTATGGTTTATTTTTGTTTTATATATACTCGTCATCAGAAGATAAAATACTTCAAATAATTCTCTAAAAAGCAAAGGGCTTTTCAGATTCAGTCATAAAGAAATAGTGAATGAAAAAAGCAATAATAATCAGACTTGTCAAATGTCACGTGGTGAAGGGTTTTGAAATTTTTTTTCTTATTTTACTTTTTAGGTATTAATAATTAAATATTATCCACGCGCTTACCAAAATTGAATAAGTATCTAAGTAAACCATTTTCTGTCATCCTAAAAAGTAATTTAAAACTATTTGAAAATACTGGACTGTGTCAAACATATTTCTAACATAAGAATAGCATACACACTAATAACATCATACAATGAAGTGCTTACATATATACGGTATAGGTAGGAATATGTTTGAATTTGGACTTAACTAAATTTGACTTTTTTAATAGGCTTATTATTTTTTTAACAGCAATGTTACATGACATTCTTATATGATTATTTACTGAAGTCAATTTAGTTAAATTGGTTGGTAAATGGGAGTCTAGCTGCTTTTAGTCCTGTAGATAAAGAATACAGCAAGAATAAAAAAATTTCTCAGTTTAGCCTTAAGCAAGCTTAGTAAATAGTAGCTTTTTTATAAAGGGCTATTGGAAAAGCCTTTGCCTTGTTGTAACCTATTTAAATGTTTTTTCCACCCATTTATTCCCCCAATATATATATATAGATTATGTTGGTTAATGATATTGAAAATGTCTAAGTGTTGACTGATTTTTATGAATATGTATAAATGTATAGTAAGAAATTAGGTATCTGTAAAAAAAAAAAAACATTCAACTTGATAGTGTAATTTTGAAAAGCATCAGGGTATACAGATCATCTACTGATAATGATCAGATGATGATTAAATACATTAATAGTCACAGTTTTGTGCATTGCTTTATTGTAATTAAATACAACTATTGTTGGGTAGATAATGGAGATATAACTGTGTTTAATTGAAGATGATAAATGCTAATTATGATGATAATGATAAGTGATTATCCAAAGTGTCAACTAAAATATTGATGCTAATAATTTAAATAAAATAAAAGAAATGCAATGTTATCTATTTATCTAGATGACCATGCATGATTAAATGAAAAATATTTTTATATGTACTTGTTTTACACTATATACTTCTGATATTTTTTTTTTTCCTATGTCATAGCATCGGCCGGGATGCGAAACCACACCCGTCAGCAAACAACTACTTGCTTGCAAGGCAGGTGCGATGACCTCTCGTCTAACAATGCTTGACAACTTCTGATATTTTTAGTCACACAATATTATAAGGCCACCAAGCCAATTTAAATATTTAAAATAATATCCACAATTTCTTAAGTAAATTTAAAAAAGTATTCAGCCAAAGATTCTTTAATATAGTTTATTCCCTGCTATTAAACTAATTTGAGTAAAACAAAAACTTAAACACTAAACTTTAATAAATTAACAAATCACAAAATATAACTACTACATTTAAATAAAAATACTACATACTCATACTATTAAGTAAATAATTCTGAATGTGTAAACAATATCAATTAATTGTTATGAATATTTGAAAATTGTACCCTTTCTTAATTATTCATTTTTTTTACTCAAGAATAAAACGTGAAATGGTTTTAAAACCCTTTTTCATGATATTTTTTTAAAACAGTATACTTACACAATGATTCAACTATTTATATATAAGCTGAAAGTTAAACATATGTTAAAAAATAACCATTAAACTTTTAACTAACAGTGATGCTGTTATTGGGTTCATAATGATTATATTGTGATTATCTATTGCATTCGTTTGGTAGTTTTGAATTCATTTAATGATAAAATCTTGAATTAAAATGAATTTTAATTAAATATAATTCTAAATAAAATACTTAAAAGCCAGCATCTATCAGTCATAAGTTAATTCAAAGAGAAGAATCATTCTATCTTTACAAGAAATTGTTAAGTGAGTTTGCACAATCATGACTTTTATTAATACCATAGAAATAAAAAATATATATTTAAATATAATTTGTTTATTTGTTTACTTTTACTTTCGTAAAATTAAAGGTTAGTTTTTTAAATAAGTACTTGATGTTTACATTCAGCTTTTAGTTGAATATAAAATGTCTATTGTCAAAAAGAATGACTATTGTCAAGAATGTTTCGTTATATTTTTTTTTTTTTTGTAATTATAAATTGAATTTTAATATTCAAAAATAATTTAAAATTAATTACATATAATTTTATTGAAATTTGTCTTAATCATAGAAATTTGGTGAAAATTATTAGTTTTTTCATTAAAATACATATTTTACCCTAAAGACTGAAATAAAATCTGTTATTTTAATTTTTTATTTCTGTTCATTATTCTCTTTGTTTATTTGCAAAATTAAATATTAATTTTAAAATTAGTTCCATTTTTTTCTTCAAGTTATAATTTTAACAAAAGTTTTCAAAAATGTAAAAAGTTAACTAAGAATAACTATAAACAGCATAAAAATTAATTATCAAAACATCCATATAGAGCTAAAGTCATTATTAAAAAGATTAATAATTTTCTTAAAATATATTATTAAATTAGTTTGTATATATGGTACATTGTAATCCAATTATAGAAAGTTAAATATTATTTATTTAAAATGTAAATGAATTTAAAATTATATGTGTTATTAAGGCAAATTCACCTGTATTCATTAAATTCAAATGTTATATCAACAAAGTTCATTATTGTAAATATTTTTAGCTTTCAATATCCATTTGTTTTGGTTATGTGATGGCATGATAATTTTTCAGTCAACTAATGGCTTTGCTGAATCAAATAATGAAGCTTTAAGAACTAATTTCTGATGTAGTCCTCTTAATTTATGCAAAAGCTCATAGTCTTACTTTTCTAAAAATGCATAAACAATTGGTCCAGCTGAGCATAGTTTTGATATAGCAGTTTACTCAAAATATATAATGGCTTATCATAATTGTCCTTCAATAACAATTCTTATGTTAAACTATTTCTTACACTTTTTTTTAAATAATTTTTTTTATAAGCACATATACTTTTCTATACATATTATTTATAGTTGCTTTTGTTGTTCAAACTTTTTACTTAATTCATTTATCTAAAATCTGCATTTATCTTTATTTAATGCTGTTTGCATATTCATTTTGTTAATTAATTAATTTGAATGTTTCAAAAAAAAAAA
This sequence comes from Epiperipatus broadwayi, assembly GCA_028023455.1. NCBI lineage: Eukaryota > Metazoa > Onychophora > Udeonychophora > Euonychophora > Peripatidae > Epiperipatus > Epiperipatus broadwayi. The sequence continues at coordinate 717,405 of JAQFVV010000127.1, read as the reverse complement.
AATACATTTTGAAAATATTTTCAAAATGTTTTTCTTTATTTATAAGTTAAAATTACTTATGTATATTATTTATATAAATATAAAAGTTATAATTTAATCAAATTGTTTTTACCGTTATTTTTAAACTATATATAATACATATATGCACACACATAAATAATTGTTTGTAAATGTGCTTTTTATATTTTGTACAGTGGTTTACAGATTTAGTGAGTGAAAGATGGTGGGATGATGCATGGATACATCAAGGCTTATGCACTCTGTTAGCATATAAAGCAATTAATGTTTTCAGACCACAGTGGCAAATGGTGAGAATAATAGTAACTTAATATTTACAATTATTATTTTCATCAAAATTATTATTATTATTATTATTATTATTATTATTATTATTATTATTACTATTATTGTTATTGTTGTTGTTATTATTGTTAGTTGATGTCTAATTGACATTGATTATATATATATATATATGACTCATATGCATGGTTTTTTCAAGTTGCTCAAACGGGCACATTTACTATTAGGATGAAAATTGTATACTATTTCACATTATGATTAAATCAAGTGAAAGTTCAGATATAATCTTATTAACAATTCATTTATTTATTTGCTAACTTTGTTTTTCGGAAAGTCTTTGCTAGCATCATAATTTAAAAGCAATATTTATTATTATTATTCTTTATTGTTCAACATTCATATTTATACAATTTATATAAAATATGTCTTAAACAAATCTAAATCCTTATTTTTAAATATAATTTTGTAAAAAATAATAATTTCTGGCATTCTTTGTATCACTCTTTTGTGTTAATATGTGATAAAATAAGTTATGTATCAGTTATCTAATGAGTCAAAACGGTCAGTCACTTTTATGCCTTTATTATTAATTTTGAAATCATCCAATGATCTGTATGTCATAATTTTTGTATTCTTTAGAGATAATTATAAGATCTTTTTTTTATTTAATTTTTTAACTTTGCTAATGAGATTTTCTTTTCATTTATGAGTAGCATATCTAAGATTATAGATTTCTTACCAAACATAATGTGTAGACAGATGCAGAATGAATTGTAAATAAATAATTCCACAAATATAGAAAGGTATGGAATGAAATCAACAGATAACAGAAGATCATGTTACTTAAAGTAAAATTATTGCATGTTTAAAGAGTATAGTATATTGCAATATAAAAAATTTGTTTTGATAGGTTTTGGGCATCAAACAAAATGTTCTGCTAAAATAAACGTTGCATTGAAGATTATGGCCCAAATTATAGGTATACATTATGTGAGATATTAAAATTAAATTTATATAATTTATACGTGAAATAATAAAATGTAGTATGAGAATGATGAGCAGATTGTTTTTTAAAATTTTTTTAAGCTATGATCAAGAAGTTTAAATCTTATAGAATTAAAAGATTTTATTGAAAAGTAATTTAAACTTGTATTAAATGCTGCTGAAATGATCAGAATGAATACTGTTTTTAATCAATACTCATTGATATAATTCTATACTCCGGTTTATGATTATGGCAAAACTCAAAAGTTAAAGATTTTTTCCGATGAGTTTAAATAATTAAATAAAATTGTTTGGAAATAATCTCAGGGCATAATAATAGTGCATTTATTTGACAATTTCATAAGCTGAAGTTTAAATTCAGCTCATGTAAGAATTGACTAGCCAATATACATAATCCTTCAAATTGATTATTAAATGGGCATCTAGCTTTGGAAAATTAGCTAACGGAGAAGTATATGTCTTGAGGTTTGTTATTTAAAAATCTTTAACTCAAATCAATATATAATATTTTGAAGTGATAATCTCTAAGTACTATCAATACTAAATTTAATTAAATATTTTATAATATCATGGACTAACTGCTAAGCCAAAAAATAAATCAATTTCAACTGTTCCCAGGGTTATATATTTAGGAAGCCAAGTCATACAATACAAATTTGGATGGCTTATAGCCATTATTTATAGTTACCATAAATTATATTTATAAGGCAGGATCTCATATGATTCACAGTTAATTTAAATAGGTTATATAAACATCTATAAATGATTAAATGTTCAATCTTGTAGTTTTGATGATCTAATCAATTGTTCTAAATTAATAAATTTAATTAATGAATTATCGATAATAAGATTTTAAGAGATAAAAAATGCAGTATGTTGTATTTACATAGCAATTCAGAATTCTTTTTAATTCATATTTTTATTCCAGAGCTTTTTTATCAAGTTTATTTTAAATCATTCTTATAAATATTATATACTTTATTTATATTTTGCCATTGTTATATAATCATTGTCAAAATTTTTTACAAAGACGTCAATCCAATGAAAATTCTACACTATATATCAACTTATTAAAAATAAAATAAAATAATAAAATCAATACATATATTTTTATGTATTAAAAATAATGTCCTTGCTTGTATCATTTCTATTTTTTTAATTTATCTTTTTAAATTTAAATATAATAATAAATATATAAATAATTGAAAGTAGATAATTAAACTTAGAAATATAAGTATATTTTAATACATAAAAAATAAGGAGTGATATAAACATATATATTTTTTAGATTTTTAAATGTATGTAAAATTTTCATCAATTTTATGTTTATATATTTTTTATATCATAGATACATTTGCAACAAACTTTATAAAGTATCAAAATGTAGATAAATTATATAAATGTATATGAATTTAATGAAAGAAAAGTTTTTTTTTTTAAATATGAGAAAATTGGATCGTTAGATTTTGGAATTTTTATCTTTTTGGCTTATTATATATATATATATATATATTATGCAACTGCTCAGTGAGTGCCAGGTTCTGGGCTCTTTTGCAGATGATGGAATATAGTTTTTGAAGATATAGGAGAGTCTCAAAATTTTTATTATTTAAAATTCAGTAACTACACTTCTAGAAACTATGAATATACATCACTCAAACTTTAACAAATATAAAGAATATACTACAGAGTATCAGCTTGATAAAATTAAAATAGCTTTTTAATTTACAAGTATCTTGATTACATGCCCTAATAAAATTTTTGATGATACTTTAATTGCAAGATGTTGTGGTATAAGATGTTATTTATTGTTCAACATATAAAATAAAGATGGTTACAGTAATTATAATAGAATATCATTATCATAATTACTTCTCAATATTAATAGGACAGCACACCTAACCAATCAGTGAGAATAATGATTCTGGTGAACTATAAGGAAACTGCACTCACATATATCAAAGAAATAACTATTTCATTCGAGAAAATCTTAAAACTTTTTCAATCAGGATGTTAAAAACGTTTTGCTAAATAAAATTACAAATTCAAATGAAAAGAAAAAATAATATAATCCTTTTACTCTTATATAAATACTATATCATGTGGTTGTTCGAAGGTATTGATTTATTAACAACATTCTCACTGCGTCTGCGCAATTTTGCTTAACAGGCTGTCATTCTATCGTAATTATAATCTATTATGTAAAAGAACTCCATTTATTTGATTATTTTCAGTTATTGATGAATGATTACCAAACATTCCAAGTGTGAATTTAAAAAATCAAAAATCACTATAGATGCTTTTGTTGCCAGGAAAATGTGTAAAAAATAATTAAGTCATTTGATGTAGTTGATCAGAAAAATGTTATGAAACTTTTTTGTTAGCCTAGAGGTCAGCGCAGCTGCCTGGTTGCAGACGGTTGTTGTGGGTTCGCCTCTTGGCAGAAGCTATGACATATTGTAACCAGTTGGATTACATAGACACACTAATGTAGTGTGTGTGATATATGTAAAATTGAAAGGAAAGGTAGAAATAAACACAGAATAAATTTTTGTAAATATTTTTCTATATTTTCTAAAACAAAATCATAATATGAAAAGGGTTAAATAATAACTCTGATTTAAAATAAAAATTGTTTTATAAATTAAAAAACATTATTTGTAATTCTGATTTTGAAATTTAAATAAAAGCTTGTTTTTTTTGATAATTTTGAAAAAAATGTCTATTTTTGAAATCTTTAATTAATTTGTAAATTTTTATTGTCTAAATGAAAACATGTATATCTTTTCAAAAGGCTTATCACACCTTTGGTCAAATTCCAAAGATTAAAGTAAAAACATATATGTTTTAAAGGGATTAGAGAGCTAAAAATAAAAACTCTGTTTTTAATCAAAGTGTTGTTAACACCTCTGATGAGTTTTTAAAAAGTCTGATTAAAAAAATATCAGTTAGTCTGGTTAGTAATTTTTGAAGAGAACAGGTCAGCTGCAGAGTTGGTTACAATATTTTGTTGCAACTTGATGAAGGGCAGCAGTTGGTTTTAGCTGAACATATAGTTGGCAGAACATTAGATTGGGGAGCTGCCAATATTTCCTTGCAGGAGTTTGAAATTCACCTAGAGAAAGTGACCCACTTTTTTCTGTAGAAATTCATAGCCTTAAACATGGAGGATGATTGCTGGCCTAAAGTTCTATCAAACCAAGACAGCTGATTGCCTGGATTAATCCTAAATAGAGCAGAGACCAACTACAAATCAAGATTTTACATGGATTGCATATTTTTATCTGATGATGACAACAAACATCGATTATATTTTTCTAATGGACCAAAAGAACCAGTTTGCTAAACAAACAATTATATATATATATATATATATATATATATATATATATATATATATATATATATATATATATATATATATATATATATATATATATATATATATATATATATATAACATTACAAGCATAAAGCTAAACTAGTCAATATAAAATCAAAACTACCCCAAATCTAAAATTAAACCAGACCAGCATAAAAATAATATTAAAACACAACCTAAGGTTTCACTGCTACAAGCACACTTCTCAAGTGTAAAGAACTACAAAAAAACCACACATTATATATACTATTAAAAACTACCCACAAATCCATTCACTTCCCATCCACCCTTAATATTAAAAGAACTCTTAAATAAGTTAATTGCTTCAGAATAATAAATTTTCAATAATAAAGACTCTTTAATTCTTCTTTTGATTTCATTTCTCTCAAAGAAGACAACCTTAGCTTCATCAAAATCAATAGTGTGGCCTGTATCTTTTTCATGGACATACAAAGCAGAACTAAGATATCTATTTTTAACTCTACTTTTATGAACCTTTATTCTTTCATTTAAACTCAAACTACTCTGACCTATGTAAACCTTCTTACAAAATAAACAAGGAATAAAATATACCACACCAGGAATAGTCTTTCTATCAAAAACTTCTTTTTGTATTATTTAATAAATTATTCAATGTAACGCCCCTTTTCCAAGCAATTTTCTTATTTCCAAACAATTTACTATTTCTACACACAATTTTATAAGAAGGCAATTTAAATGGCAAAGAAATAAAATCATATTTTTCTTTAACCTTTACATCCTTACAAATATTACTATTAAATAAAATACTTTTAACAAATTTATCAGAGTATCCAACACTCAAATAATCTTTATAAAATTGATATTTCTGAAACAAAACTACCCCACTAGAATTATTTAATTTAATATTCCTATGACAATAATTCCTTAAAGCAGCTACTTTATGAGATACAGACTGATAGCTATCAGGTTTAATTATAGATCTTAATTCTTTACTTTTAACTAAATGACTGCACAATAAACAATTAGTTACTAATTGTTTATTGTGTAGTCACTGATAGCTATCAGGTTTAATTATAGATCTTAATTCTTTACTTTTAACTAAATGACTGCACAATAAACAATTAGTTACTAATTGTTTATTGTGCAGTCATTTAGTTAAAAGTAAAGAATTAAGATCTATAATTAAACCTGATAGCTATCAGTCTGTATCTCATAAAGTAGCTGCTTTAAGGAATTATTGTCATAGGAATATTAAATTAAATAATTCTAGTGGGGTAGCTTTGTTTCAGAAATATCAATTTTATAAAGATTATTTGAGTGTTGGATACTCTGATAAATTTGTTAAAAGTATTTTATTTAATAGTAATATTTGTAAGGATGTAAAGGTTAAAGAAAAATATGATTTTATTTCTTTGCCATTTAAATTGCCTTCTTATAAAATTGTGTGTAGAAATAGTAAATTGTTTGGAAATAAGAAAATTGCTTGGAAAAGGGGCGTTACATTGAATAATTTATTAAATAATACAAAAGAAGTTTTTGATAGAAAGACTATTCCTGGTGTGGTATATTTTATTCCTTGTTTATTTTGTAAGAAGGTTTACATAGGTCAGAGTAGTTTGAGTTCAAATGAAAGAATAAAGGTTCATAAAAGTAGAGTTAAAAATAGATATCTTAGTTCTGCTTTGTATGTCCATGAAAAAGATACAGGCCACACTATTGATTTTGATGAAGCTAAGGTTGTCTTCTTTGAGAGAAATGAAATCAAAAGAAGAATTAAAGAGTCTTTATTATTGAAAATGTATTATTCTGAAGCAATTAACTTATTTAAGAGTTCTTTTAATATTAAGGGTGGATGGGAAGTGAATGGATTTGTGGGTAGTTTTTAATAGTATATATAATGTGTGGTTTTTTTGTAGTTCTTTACACTTGAGAAGTCTGCTTGTAGCAGTGAAACCTTAGGTTGTGTTTTAATATTATTTTTATGCTGGTCTGGTTTAATTTTAGATTTGGGGTAGTTTTGATTTGATATATATATATATTGTACCAATCAGAATGAAAGTGAAGATCGAATCTAACCGCAAAAACAATATCTGCACTACAAAGGGCGCCATCTAGGCATTTGAGCCTAGAAAAATTTATAAAGTAGGCAGATACGCGCTGTTAAGATTCCACTTTCTTTAAATATTCCGACCAATAGCCCAAGTCACTAGCTCAGCGGAGACGCAGAGATAAAAAAATAACTTAATTTTATATCTTAAATATAAAAGAATAAAAGCCACTGCCAGAAATTAATACATAAAAATATTTATTTACGCACATATAAAATAATATTTAAATTTTGAGGAATAAATTTAACGTTTATAATTTTATATTGATCTTCAATTCTAAATTTAAGTAGATTGCAAATAATGAGTTTACTATTTATTTAGAGGGTCGAGTATGAATGGACTACATAGGTCTGCATTTGAAAAGAAAATATTCTTCTCTGATTTAACCTTAGGCAACAAATTTCACAATCAACTGGCGCCAATCCATCTGATACATTCATGTATTCAATGTAGCATGATACGACAACACAAAATACTATATTGTCAGGAATGTACATCTGAACAATAAGTAGAAATAGAGAAGAGATTGACTCTTCACCAACAGGAATGTGACATCTGTTGGCAAGTAGATCAATAAACAAAAAACTCCATAGGAATGGACTGCGGTCTTCTGCCGACTTACAAACCCATCCATAGGCAAACAGAGGGTGTGTGGCGTATATCTATAATCCTGCCCGTAGCGGACCTCATACTATATCTACTAATTACACAAATATATCCAATCCATTGAACCAATTCAACTACGAAATGAATAACCTAAGATTACCCTCCCTTAATATAACTTTACAAACTATATAGCCATTCACGCCCGACTTAATTTTAACATTTAAATACGTTCGCACAGATTTGTTTAAAAATGTTGGGTATAGATCGATTACATAGATTCCACGGTCAAAAACATTTCAAAATAAACATAAACAATCAAAATACAAAATTATTGATAACGACAATCGCAGAGGGAAACTTATAAGTAACCCAATAGTATTCACCATAAGATACTTGCGTTGTCACCAATAACTTAAAAGACTTCCGAATAAATACATTTTAGATACTCACCGTAAGGTATCATTATTTATCAAATGTCTATATATTTTGATCAAATATGAAAACCAAAATATAATTAACCGCAAACGAATCCATGCAAGCGTCTATAAACAACTTAAATTTCATACATTTAACGAATCTTTACAATAAGAAAAAAAAAATTGAAATGATGTTTATCAATCGGAAAACATATAAAATTAAACATTATTAATTTGATTTAAAAACTTACAAAAGTCAGATAAGAGTCCGTTTTAACATTTCATTTGGCTTGTTTATCAATTTGTAAAACTTGACGAAAGTTCTTGATTGATTTTAACAATTGTTCATTTCATATAGCTTATGGTACAAGAGTCCAGGCTTCTGCTTTCAATTCCCGCGATGCCTCCATTGGAAGGTAATGTTCTGGAGATGGCAATAGCTGGTTCAAGGTATCACAGTCTTTTCATTTTTTTTTATAGAGAGTGTGGTATGTGCATCATACCACATCTCTCAAACACCCAATGCTGGATCTGTCTGAAAAAAACTGTATTTCCCTTTTTATATTATCCACAAGGATTCAATGAACAAAACGTCACTAGTCTATCACTTTCGTTAGGGTCCGAGCCAAGGCTTAGTGCTTCCATTGGTCAAGCTAAAATTTCTTTCTTCTCTTATCTAACTTTTCATCTGACTTTTTAATTACACAGCTTTTAGATAATTAATAAACATCATTTCCATTTACAGATTACAGGAATTAATTAATACCTGTTTTTACTTTAACTTACGTTATTTTTTTATTAAAATATTTTTATATTTCAACCTTGTATTTTTTTATTAAAAAAAATACGTTCAAATACTTTTTTTTTTTTTTGTTTATGAAAAAAATATTTTTAAAGTTTAGCATCTGTGCGAATATAAACGTTTAACAATATTTTAATTTTAGCGTTTAGTTTTTTACTTTTATTTGCGAACTTTTATTAAGTTTTTATTTTAAATTAATGTAACGACATATTTATATATCGTTACAATATATATGCTAACTATCTAAAGTCAGAGAAGAACAGATAAAAATATATACAGCTGTGGTGAGTAAGGTTATAGATGATAACAAACTTTTAAATAATTTCTTTAGTAAAATTACATTTTGAATGTGATGCATGAATTTGTACTTTTTATGTTTATGGTTGGTGTATGGTTGAGCAGGGCTCTGTGGATGCAATGTGTTTATGGTGCTCCGAAGTATATGCTCGGCACTGTCTAGACCTAGATATTGAACTCCCAGGGCAGTCCAGCAGTATATATGTAGGCCTCATGAATAGGCCTTGGTCTCATGAATAGACCTTTTCTAAAGCCCCTAAGACTCACAAGAGATGAGCAGGGCTGGCTCAGTGCCTGATATTTTTTTGCTGGATACTATTTCTTGTGAATGATCTGTCTAGATACTTAGAGGGGCAGTGCTTAAAAATGAGGTATTTTCTCGCGACATCATGGGGCATTGTGTACTTGGTCCATGCTTGACTATCTACTTATCATGGCATGAAAAGCTGCACTTCACATATTCACTTTTCCTCTCTCACCTTGCCTATTTCATCAGCATTAACTAATCAAGCAGAAAGACATTTAGAAATTTATATTTTCTTAATTCTATAAAACGATTGTATATTTCGTTTATTAAAAAAAAAAAAGACATTTTAAATCAATCAACAATCATCTGTCAAAAATTTGATAGTACTTGTTTGAAGAAAAAGTCTATTCAGCAAAGAGAATAAAATTGCGAGAATAATCTGTAATAATTTTATTGTGATAAATACTAATGTTATGTTGATAAATTAATATATCGCACGTCTGTGCAAATTAAATATATATATGCGTTTCAGTAAATCTACTATGTAAATGTATTTCATTTAACTGAAACTTTAATCATTTATTATATTTATATATAATTTAAGATTTGGATAATTATTTTGCAGCAAGTCAAATAGGTTATTTCACGCACGCACACACATGTATATGTGCGTATGTTATCAATTATAACACATATGTAAATTTTAATCATTTTTTGTTGTTATTGAATGTCAATTGAAATGTATTCCTTGTATATTATAAAACGCACGTCTGTGTACGGATATATATATGCGTTTGTAGAAACTTATTAAGAAATATTGTAAATCAATATGTTAACTTTAATTGTGTATATAATATTGTATATCATTCAAAATCAGAACCCTTAACCTATAAGACCTTAAATACCTTTTTTTTTTATTGTTATTAATAAACTTTTATTTAATTGTTAAAATTGTATTCCATCATCTCTTGTTCACATACAGTAATAGAGCTTTGTGTTCTTTGAGCTAGATTTCAGACATAGATAAATGGGGGTGTGTTTAGTGCTTTGGGCATCCAGAGATGATCATCATCATCCTGGTTGGCGCAACAGAGGATACTCTTTAAAGCCCATGCACTATCTTTTATTTTACTTTAGTCTTATTAAAAGTTAAGTTTATAGTTGGCCAGTACATTAATAGTACTTTAGTGGCCAGAGCATTGATGATGATCAGCATGCTTTAAATGTCCCAGCATTATTGTTCTATTTCTGATTATTGTGTATTTTAATGGATGGGCACTAAACTGGTGCATCCAAGTTATGTTTATATAATTGCCCAAGCTGGCAAAGGCTCAATAGTTAGCCTGGTCTACAGAAGACCCATTTTCAATCCAGTCACAAGGTTGACTGTTGATTTATATATTTTATTGTACTAATTTGTTTATTCCCATCAATGATGATGATGATGGTTATTTTTCTCTAGTATTTACTTATACTGATATTTACTTTATAATGCTGGTTGATAATAATTATACTTTAGTTGCTCTTTTGAGTTAGCTTCTGATCTCTCAATGTTCTCAGAGATTCTCTAATCTCATTTTATGATTAAATATATCTTACTTAAATATACTTTGTAAATTATTTGAAATATTTCATATTGATGAATTGGGAGTGATGGTGATTTTGCCATCACCCCAGGTTCAGTTTGTCTTTCATCCATCACCCAGGTTTACTACCACTTATCACCCACCCCATCCCGTTACAATATGAAAAAAAAAACTTTTTGTAGTTAACTTATTATGTATTGAATATTAGTTTTTAACTTAAAGTTGTTAAAAACATAAATTTATAGTGTAGTGGTGAATATTCTTATTTTTGCAAATTCAAATAATAATCTGCAGACGATTTTTAATATTTTAAATTTAACCTAAAAAGTTTTAATAATAATTAACATTCAAAACTTTAATGATTGCATTAATCAATGATTGGAAAAAAAATCTGTCAACTTTTTTTATCTGATTATTAATTTGAGAATGTGAAGTAACATAAATTTCTCTTACTTTCTTAAGTTGAAGGGTGGACGTGGATTATGAGATGCAGCAGAGATTCTAGTGTGTTTACGCAATAGATATTTCTGTATAGAGATAAAATTATTTTAATTAACATTCGTTACGTAAAGAACTATTATTTGGAGAAATTTATTAAATAAAAGTATAAAATTTCAGCTTCCATCATGTAATTTAAAAGATGCTTTGGAACATTCTAATAACATATTGATCATAAGATTAATTAGTATATTTTTCATCATTCTTCCCTAGATAACACAAGCCAATCAATAATAATAAGTGAAAAATTTTTTATGATAAATGGTGAACTTGGTTTTTTAAGCCAAAAGATTTCATTCAGAATATACTAATTAATTCAGAGATTCTACAGATGAACAATATTGATCATTTTTATTAATAAATATATAGTTGAGAATACAACAGAATTGAGAATTGAATAATATTCAGTTCTTTTATAAAGAGAAGTAAACAGTATTCAAGTATATCAAATAAACAGTGTGAGGCCTGACCCTTAAATACACGGACATATTTGAGCTTTATGTATTGGTTAGAAAATTATTGCGAAAATTATTTTTACTCTTTGATTCTTTATGTTTTTTCTCTTTTCTGGAGTTAGAATATCCATTTTTATGCAGTGATGATAATAGAATATTACAACAATAAACTAAATATGTAAAACATGGAAAAACAAACCTCCAAAATTATATAAGTAAAGTATAAAATTAATTGTTACAAACATTTCTGTTTTCTATAGTTTTATTGGCAGAAACGTAATAATTAATGTTTAAATTTTTAATTTGCATTTTTAAAGTTCTTATTAACTTTTCTATAGGTGTATTCGATGCTTATATTTTTACTTGATACAATACTTTTATAGCCTGCCAAGTGAGAACTTCTTGAGTAATGCTTTCAATTCTTCCATAATCACCAGACACATTAATGCATTTTATTTTTACATTGTATAAATGTTCATTGTGTAATATTAATTTGGTTTACATTTTAAAACTAAAACTTTATATTTAATCATAAGAATGTGTTTTTTTTTTAGTTTTGTTAATATATAAAAGAGTTAAAGCAATAACTTTAATAATAATAATAATATACTCTGTTTTTTATGTACATAATAGAATTATGCCATAATTGAAGATATCGTTCAGCCAACCCTTAGTTTGGATTCATCACGGGCATCTCACGCTCTTAGTATTAAAATACGAAATAATAATGAAATCAGAAATTTCTATGACGATTTTCTTACTAAAAAGGTAAGATATTTATTTTTGTTATTGTTTATTAGCTGATTTTTACAGTGTTTTTTATTCATGATTTTTGCTTGTTATTTTAAAACAAGAACTTATTAATAGTTACCTTTTATCTAACCTTAATTAAAAATATAATTAGAACATAACTTTTTGGCAAAATTTTTTTTTATTAAAAATAGTTAAATATGCTTTTAATTTTTTTAACAAAATAATAAAATTTAATATTTTTTTTTTTAATAATGTATATATATATATTGTAACGGAAACACGCC
>JAQFVV010000126.1:3472777-3706034 GCA_028023455.1 Epiperipatus broadwayi | reverse complement strand
TCAACTCATAAGCCAGGATTCCAAGACTCAAGACCCTACCGAATGACCCACATTGAATGTTACACATAGTATACCTCTTTCCACCACGGCCCGACATAGATCACGGAGAAGCAATAAGACTCTGATGAATAAAAGAAAGGTTCTTAGTTGACTAAAATATCACTAAATTTAATTTAACCTAATGCATAGTTGTCACATATATAGACTGTAAATAGTAATTAGAATTGGATTGAGATTAGATCAATAGCAGAGAATATGAGAACGAAATACATTAAGTGTAATTATATATTTATTTACAATTAGGCATAGAAAATTGAGTCAGTTTTACACATTTCAGTGTCGAATGTACAAACATTTGATAATTCAAAATCACTTTACATAAAGTAATCATCTTAAATTTCATAGATGAGTTTAACATGTGCCCATCCTAGGAATTGTTTACAGATTGATACTATAATTAATCACTACATTATGTCTATAAATCTACGATAAAGCCAAATCCTATTACATTTGTGGCCTGGAAAGATACAACAATTATGCGAACTTTGATCATGAATTTATTTACTAAAAAATATCCATATATAATTTTAATAATGAGCACATAAACCAGCTCAATAGTGATCGATCGGAACATGGCTTTCAGAGGAAAATTTCAGAATGCTGAAGCGTTATATAAAGGTGGGAGAGTTGGCTGCATAAGATTTTACCAATGCGCTATGGCACAGGTAAACAATAATAGGAAAAGTCGCTACTGCTGGATGGATGGAAAACTTCAGGGTTCTTGCGACAAGCGCCCGGTTACCCTGTAACCCGATCATAATGCTGCGTGAAAGAGGAGCATTGTTGTTCCAGGAATGGCGGGGTCTTACATGCTAACCTGGCCTTGGCTCAGGGCTTCGCTACTGCTCTACCCTATAAGAAGATGTGTACTAGCAATGCCGTGACTCCCACCATCTTAAGATACGTATATTACAGCCCATAGCAGCAAACACGAGAATATTTTTATAAAATAAGATCCCATCCGCCAAACAAAGGTGAGTATATTTCATACTATGAAATACGCGAGTTAATAACATATTAGCTCTATCAAATTGGGACCAACTCTTGGTGGCCGCTGATGATCAATGCTATGCTACTAAAGGGAATATTACTGCCACATCTGTACTTTGACATGTTAGATCTATCAAGTTACTATAGATAATAAATATTTAAGGAGGAAAAGTATATTTCTATGGACTTAAGGAATTTAACTGTCAAATATACTTATATGATCAAGGCTAAATTTAATTCTAAATAAACTTATCAAGTTAAGTTATTTTTTAAATGGTTGATTATAAAAGAGCCACATTTCACATATTAAATCATTTAAATAATAAAAAAAAATAGGATTTCGAAACAGCGTAGAAAGTTGATGCTATAAATAAAATACGCGAAGATTTTCAAATATCTTCTTAAAACATACATGAAATTAAGTGCTCACTGTTTTGAAATTTTGGCATATAAAATATAATAAGCATTTAAAGTAAGCAAAGAAATATAGACAAAACCGCAGTGATATAACTTTAAATTAGACGCTTATAATGTACTTTAAATGAAAGGAAAATATAAATAAGTCAGATTATTTAAACTTTAACACATTAAATTTTGATAGCAAGTGACATATTTAAAATATTAAATGGATTTTAAGTTTTGATTACATTTTAGCTTTATCATTATTTTAAAAAGAAAGTTAGCTAACTTATATAGATATTATTTACATTTACACAGAATTACACAGAATTACACAGAGCTCTGCGGTTTGAAAAATAAAACGGTACCGGTATGATTTATCTGCAAGTTCTTGGCTGTTGGTTTGGTTTAGTTTGACTGGGTGGCATCATCTTTCCCATTATGTTAGGCTCGTCTCTTCTATCGGCATGATGGTGGTTTAGGCATTTTGATGAGAGAAACCCCGTTCTCCCACGGAGTAACAGCAACAAGATGCCCACTTTTAGCCGGACATGTTCAACATTAACAATTGTGAAGACTGGCTGCAATTCTCCCTAACAATATGGATGTTTATCTCTAACAATATGGCTCTCTCTCTCTAACAATATGGCTCTCTCGTTAAAAATACAGAGTATTTATCTGTTTTCCTTATCAGAATCTTCCGCCTCAAGACTTACTAAACTCAGGAATTTAATTAAATATTTTTCAATTTATAATCCAGATCTTAGATAACTTATGTTAGAAACATTCCATAAGCTATTATTATAATTAAGATTTTTCGTTGCAAACAATTGTCCAATTTAGATTTTAAAATAACTTAAATCTTATCTAAGGAGGTTTTAATTAGTAGATTTTGAACTAGTTTTACTTTTTACGAATTCCAGGTGTGGTCGTTAATGACACTTGTTTACAACCAAAAATCTTTTAATTACTTGACCAGCTTTTATTTTTACACTTACATATAATAGATACTCTTTCTATTTAAAAACAACCTTTTAACATTTTTTTAAAATGAAAACATTTTTAACATATTTATTAAAAATAATTTACAAATATATTTTGATATAGCTTTTAAATATATTTTCGAGAAACTTTTCCCTAAAATATATTTAAAACAAGAAATCTTTTAACAATTTTTAAAGACATTTAATATTATTTTTAGATAACAGCTTTTACATATTTTAAATCATGTCCTTTTATATAGCACAGATTATATATATCCACATACGAAATTACAATATTAAACAACAAAATTAATAATTTACTCTTAACTTAAATAATATAATAAACATTTTTAGAAATATTAAATAACTTTAGTACGCTATAATTTTACTAATCCTATCTAATTATAGCGTTGGTTATACAATAAATATATAATGCTGTTTAGACAGACATGAACTAATTTTAAATTTATTAACATTTAAATAGGTTCGAACTTAGCACAGATGAGAGTGTCATTAGGTTTGATGGTGAAATGATAGGGGCTTGGAAAGTTATCGTTTCATATCCGAATACTTGGGACAAAAAAAATAACAAAAAAAAAAGGAATTTACTTACAGTTGGCTATTAAATAATTTGATAAGCTTTTTTTTTTACTAGTAATATTAAATCAATTAAGCTACCACATAGAGATGAAAACATATAAACCCAATTGCCTGCCACATTCTATACCAAGGAATTTCATACTTATTAGACAATCAATTATTACAAAAAAAAAAATACGACTAACTTAAAAGTTTAAAAGCAAACCACACAAAATAGAAAATTGTCAAATATTTACATTAAACAAACTTTTATATCCTACTGGATATACGTTAATTAATATACAATGGGGATGTTAATTTTTTTTTATATATATATAATAATAATTTATAAACTACTATAATGATAAGGAAAAGGCAGATCGTAACTAAATATATACATATTTTTTATCTAAATAGGATCTGGTGGTACATTAAGTAACTCCTCTTTATATAACTTAAAACAGCACCCGAATATAATGTCATCCTCTTCATCTGATGTCCATTCATATCCTTCATACTCATCTTCCCATCTCACAGGTGGTCATGCCGGATGCATTTCTAGACTGTGTGGAAACTCACTTCCACTGTATGGAACTTCCTTATCCGATCTATATAAGTCGACTCCTTCATAGCTAGGGAAATACTTTGGGTGCTTTCCAGATCTGTTATTTCCGAATAGTAGGGTTTGAACCCGTTCTTCCTCTCTCCCTCTGTTCTTCCCCTGGCAAACCTCTGAGGCTGTCTCCTGCCTTCTCTCTATCCATCCCAGCCTTGATTTCTTTCTACTTGTGTATGGATCCTTTCTCTTCCTTTTCTTTTTGCCCTTTACAGTACTCTTTGATTCGTACTTCCCATACAGTCCACCTATTCCCCAGAACTCTCTATCCAACTCTGTTCTGTCCTGCTGGAGCTCCCGCTTTCTATCTTCTACTATCGCCTCAATATCCACACATTTGGATTTTTTAATCTCAGTCTCTACTATATTCTCCAGCGTGTCTTTACTATCCCACATTTCCCATTCGGTCTTCTTCAAAAGGAAATGGCAACTTTCATCATCCCCTTCATTAATCTCTGGCTTGCTCATTTTGTCCAGCTCAGTTTTCCTAAACTCTTCCTTTTCCACTGGTTTTAGCTCTTCTTTTACTAATACTATTATATCAATTTTAATATTTTCTTCTTCTAGCATTGTGCTATCAGACTTTACTTCTTCTCCCTGATCTGACACTAACTCTTCTATCTCATTTTCTACAGTATTCTGCATTTCCTTGCCCTTTTCATCCTGTGCTTTTTCTATCTTCTCTGCGAGTTTTACTGAAATCTCCTCACTTTTTAGCTGGCATCCCCTGCAGGATTTTTACACAGTTTTTTCTAAGTTTTTTCTAATATGTGCTGTCCCTTTCTCACATCGCCTGCCCAAAGCTTCAAAACGTTGTTCCATTTTTAGATTATTTCTATAATCCCTCTCTTCTGCATCCTGTCTAAGTTGCTTTACTAGTGACTCCATCATTGAGTTCATATTCCAGCATTCTTTCTTAATTTCTTCTATAGGTCTCTGTTCAGATCCCGTGGTGTCTGACTTTTCTGACATGGCCACACTCTGTTGTATAGGTGCCTTTTCCCTAATCTGGCTTGCTACTTCCCTTTCTTCCTCCGTACTACTATCCATTTTAATATACATTTTAATATACTAACAACAAAAAAAAATTTTTTTTCTCTTTTTACTGGCTCAATTCGTTTTTACTAAAGTTTTTTGGTTTTTTTTTTGCTTTACTAACTTCGGCTAATTGCCTGCACTTCACAAAAGAAACGATCTGTCTCCTACTCATCTCAACACCTATGCCTAACTCTATTAATACACCTAACTTCTCGCTATACATTCGCTTGATGCCCACCCAACATTTAACTAACAGTGAAATAAATTTAACATATATAACAAAAAAAAATTATAAAATGCAACTCACCCTTGGCCTCTTGCAGCTGTTTTTTCTTTTTTAAATTTTCACGGTTCATGGTTATAATTTAATTTACATGTCTGTGCTAGTTTCGAACCTTTAAGATTTGAGTTGACCTTACATTTATTTCCCTTCTCTTTTCGTTCAATCCAATTCATAAAACATCAAAACAAATAATAGACCCCCCTTTTCTCTCTTTACTCCCTGATGACAAAATTTATGCTGAGAACGATTTGACATTTATTCAAATCATCCTCGGCGCCAGTCACAGTGAGCAGAGAAGTTTACACAGCATATATTATAAATCCCCTTAAAAATTCTACTATGCATCTATATAAATAATTTTTATATAATAAAATAATAATGTATTCAGAGTATGGAATTAATTGACGTTCAAACTCAGGAAAAAAATCTATACATATACATTATTTTGTAAAAAAACGAACAAAAAATTAATTCAAAATCATTTATTTTAAACAAAAAAAATTTATCTCTATACTCAATCTCCTCAGGGGTGGAAATAAGTTACATGCCCCATGATTTTTGAGTTTACAAACTCGGGGGGAAAATACTACATATATATTATTCATTATTATTTAAAATGGAAGGCAAAAAAAAAACATTATATGTACATATTAAATGCTCTACAGGGTATTGCAGGGTGTGGGAATATCGAATAGTCACACGATGGGCCTCCAAACCCGGTGAAAAAAAAAATCTTACATATACACATTATTTTAAAAAAAATTGACTCAAAATCATTAATTTTGACCAAAAGAATTATATATATATACTCCATAATCTCTTCATGGGTGGAAATAAGTTACAGCCCCACGATTTGGGCGTCCAAACCCGGTGAAAAAAAAAAAAAAAATGCTATGTAACAGTCAAGTTTGTACATTCGCGTAACAGAATTCACAGAATCCAAGCAAAAGAAGATCGAAGCTGACCAGACTAGGACTGTAACATCCCAGGAGTCCTGACCGCACTTCAACTCGTAAGCCAGGATTCCAAGACTCAAGACCCTACTGAATGACCACCTTGAAGTTACACGTAGTATGCCTCTTTCCACACGGCCGACATAGGTCACGGAGAAGCAATAAGACTCTGATATGAATAAAAAGAAAGGTTCTTAATTGACTAAAGTATCACTCAATTTAATTTAACCTAATGCATAGTTAGTCACATATATGAGACTATAAATAAAAGTAAGAATTAGAATTGGATTGAATTAGATCAATAATTAAACAGAGAACAAAATACATTAAATTAATTATATATTTATTTACAATTGGCATGAAGATTGATCAGTTTTACACATTTCTAGCGTCGAGATGACTAAACATTTGATAATTCAAAATCACTTTACATAAGTAATCATTAAATTTCATAGATGAGTTTAACATGTGTGCCCATCCTAGGAATTGTTTACAATTGATACATAATTAATCTACTACGTTATGTCTATATAAATCTAGATAAACCAAATCCTATTACGTGTGTAGCTGGAAGATACATAAGTATCGAGACTTTGATCATGAATTTATTTACTAAAATACCCATATATAATTTAAAACGAGCGCATAAACCAGCTCAAGTAATGATCGATCGAACATGGCTTTTCCTGAGAGAAAATTTCCAGAATGCTGAAAGCAGTAACCTATAAGAGGTGGGAGGAGTGTGGCTCAATAAGATTTTACTATGCGCTATGGCACAGGTAAACAATAATAGGAAGTCGGTCAAACAGATGGGTGAACTACTTCAGAGGTTTTTGCGAGCAAACGCTCGGTACCCTGTAACCGATCGCAATGCTGCGTGAAAAGGAACATTGTGTTCAGGAATGGCGGGGTCTTACATGCATAACCTGGCCTTAACGCTCCAGGCTTCACACTACTGCTCTACCCTATACTAGAGAAGATGTGCTGGCAACGCACGTGGCTCCATCTTAGGATACGGTATATTACATATAGCAGCAAAACAAAGAATATTTTTATAAAATAAGATCACATCCGCCAAGCAAAGAATGACCTGTTTCATACTATGAAATACGAGTTAATAACATATTAGCTCTATCAAGTTGGGACCAACTCTTGCATAGCCTGATAATAAATGTCTAAGCTACTACAAGAGAATATTATTACTCCTGTACTTTGACATATTCCAGATCTATTAAGTTACTTATAGATAATAAATATTTAGGAGGAAAATATATTTATATGGACCTAAGAATTTAGCTAGTCAAATAGCTTATGATCAAAAGGCTAAATTTAATTCTAAATAAACTTATCAAGTTTAATTTTTTTTTTTAAATGGTTGATTATAAAAGAGCCACATTTCAACATATTAAATCATTTAAATAATAAAAAAATAGGATTTTGTTAAACAGCGTAAAGTTGATCTCTATAAATAAATTACGCAAAGATTTTCAAATATCTTCTTAAAACATACATGAAAATTAGAATTGCTCACTATTTCGAAATACTGGCATATACAAATATAATAAGCATTTAAAGTAAACAAGAGAATATATAGACAAAAACATAGTGATATAACTTTAAATTAGACGGCTTATAATGTACTTTAAATGAAAGGAAAATACAAATAAGTCAGATTATTTAAGCTTTAACACATCTAAATTTTGATAGCATAGTGACATATTTAAAATATTAAACGGATTTTAAGTTTTTATTACATTTAAGCTTTATTCATTATTTTTAAAAAGAAAGTTAACTAACTTATATAGATATTATTTACATTTACACAGAATTACACAGAGTTACACAGAGCTCTGCGTGATTGAAAAATAAAGTGGTACACAGTATGAGTTTATCTGCAAGTTCTTGGCTGTTGGTTTGGTTTAGTTTGACTAGGACGTATCATCTTTCCCATTATGTTAGGCTCGTCTCTTCTATCGGCATGATGGTGGTTTAGGCATTTCGATGAGAAGAAGCCCGTTCTCCCGCGGGTAAGCAGCAACAAGATGCCCACTTTTAACCGGACATATTTCAACAATGTAACGATTGTGAAGACAGGCTGCTGTCTCCCTAACAATATGGCTGTCTATCCTCTCTAACAATATGGCTATCTCTCTCTAACAGTATGGCTCTCGTCATTAAAATACAGAGTGTTTATCTATTTTCCTTATCGGAATCTCCACGTCTCACTAGGCTCACTAAACTCAGGAATTTAAATTAAATATTTTTTCAATTTATAATAGCCAGATCTCTTAGATAACTTATCGTTAAACATTCCATAAGCTATTATATAATTAAGATTTTTAAGATTTGCAAACAATTGTAACAATTTAGATTTTTAAAATAACTTAAATCTTATCTAAGGAGGTTTTAATTAGTAGATTTTGAACTAGTTTTACTTTTTCACAATTCCAGGTGTGTGTAGAGTTAAGACACTTGTTTACAACCAAAAATCTTTTAATTATGACCATGCTTTATTTTTACACTTACATATAATAGATACTCTTTTCTATTTAAACAACAACCTTTTACCATTTTTTTAAAATGAAAACATTTTCTAACATATTTATTAAAAATAATTCTACAAATATATTTACTGATATAGCTTTTAAATATATTTTAGCGAAACTTTCCCTGAAATATATTTAAAACAAGAAATCTTTTTTTAACAATTTTTTAAACATATTTCAATATTATTTTTAGATAATAGGCTTTTACAAATTTTAAATCATGTCCTTCTATATAGCACAGATTATATATCCACATACTTGAGAATTAAAATATTAAACAACAAAATTAATAATTTACTCTTATACTTAAATAATATAATAACCATTTTAGAAATGATTAAATAACTTTGATACGCTATAATTTACTAATCCTATCTAATTATAGTGTTGGTTAGCATGTAAATATATAATGCTGTTTAGACAGACATCTGTTTCAATATATATATATATGCATAACTGATGAGTTGTTAAGTAATTTCTTAAAATGACATTTTAAAGAACAAATAAATAATTTTACTTAAGTTAAACATCTAAAAATGAAGATCTATATTTTTAAATTTAAAGACATTTCTAATTATTTAATCAACAATAATCCTGTCCAGATTGATTTTATTTTTTTAAAAAAAAGAAAAAGGAAAGAGAAATAAATAAATTTATATTTAATAACTGACTCCAATTATTATTTTTTCAATATGCACACATATATGTGAATGTTACATACTTTCAACAAAGAATTTAATTGTGAAAATGTACATTTTAATAACATTATCATTGTGACAAGGTAAAATATATGTTATAAATGCCAGTGTGCACATACATTTCTACATGTACAAATGTATATGTCACTTACATGTCATAAAAATTAATGTCAGTTATTATTTTGATAAATTCAAATGTGATAGATGAATTTCGTTTATATGTTAAATCAATTATTGTACTGCACATATGTGCATGGATGATATATATATATGTGTGTGTGTGTGTGTGTTTAAGTAAAGCTAAATTGAAGTATTTATATTAGTTGAGTGATAACTTAAAAAGTTTTTATTTCATGACAATTCTAGTATGTTCAGAAATTATTAGCCACATGTCTGTGTGCTGAATGTGTTTTAAGTGAAGCTATTGAAACATGTATGTAAACCACCATATAATAACTTGAATTTTTGTATTAATCATGTAAATGACAAGACGATACATTTTTATTTTGTATATTAATTACTCAAAGTCAGAAGGTTTAATTCTGTGTGCATAACCATATTCTAAAGTCCTTAATATTTTTTATTGTTATTAATAAACTTATATACAATTGATAAAATTATTCCAGTGACTTAATTCTAAATGATTTTTAGATCTTATGTATTTGCATCATCTCTTGATTACAATAATAGTTATAGAGCATATGTTCTCTGAGCTAGATTTATGCATAATGATCTGATATATTAAAGAGGATGTATATTAGTGTTTATGGTCATTCGGTGATAATGATGATATTCTCATCAATCATCATGATCATCCTTGTTGGCACAAAGAGAATAAAATTCATGCACTACAATTTATTTTAACTTGGTCCTATTAGAATTTAAGTTTATAGATGACCAATACATCAAAGGCATTAAGTTGTCAGAGCATTGATGATGATCAGCATGTTTTAATATCCCAGCATTATTCTTATGATTGCATATTCTAATTGATGAGCACTTAAGTTTGTAAATCCAACTTAATGTTTAAATAATTGCCACAAGCTGGCAAAGGCTCAATAGTTAGCCTGGTCTACAGTAGACCCATTTCAAATCCAGTCATAAGATTGTCTGTTGATTTATTTAATTGTTGATTATTTGTAATGATGGATGATTATTACTTTTCAATAGTACTTATACTTACTTATTGATAATGCTGGTTAATGTATAGTGCTTTTACAGTTAATTTTACTTGCACTAAGGAGTTTGAGATTTTATGATCTCATGCATCTCTACAAATATAACATTATTTATATCTGCTGGTGACAATTAATACTACTTTAATATTCTACTTAAATATTATAATTATTTGGGGATGTTGATATGCCACCACCCCACCTTCACCCCCCCCACTACCCCCATCCAATTATAATATATTATTTAAAGTCATGAGTTATGTGCAATCATGTCTTTTATCTTGGCATTTGATTGATAGTTTGGAGATACTCTAGAATGTCACCCATGTCTTCAGTTGCAGTCTTTGGTAACCTCAGTGATTTTGATGTGTAGGTCTTACAAGATGTTTTAAATCTGCTAAAGTAATTGATATTAAATTTATAATTGTATATGTGTCTACATAAAATTGTATACATCTTCTTCAGCATTCATCACCATTCAAGGATTGGTAAGATTATATTTTACTTAATGTATTGAATATTTTCACCTAGAAACTCTATAATAGTAAAATCGTGTACTAAATGTGAGAACTTATGAAATTTATTGAAGCCATAATAAGATTTGTTAATTATTGGATGTCATTGCTATTGTTTCTAAATTGTAATACATAATTTTTTTTATATTATTTTTATTTTGTGAATTTTTTAGTAATTTTGTAAGTTATAAAGTTATAAAATAACTTGATATTTGCCTATTAAATGTTATATGTGTCAATAAATGTTATTTTCATTATTAATTCAGGTTTATCCATTTTCTTATCATCATTTGCATCTTTCAGAAATCTAGTAATATTACCACACAATCGTATTTGTTTATTTTACACATTGAGAGTCAAAAAAATATAAAGAAATGTTATATGAAAGTTACTTTATTAAAAATTATATTACTGTTGTTAAGCTAATATCAAAGAAGACTATTTTATTTAATTAAAAATGGTATAGAGTGCAGACTTTCACATGATCCACCACTCTCCACTCTATCTCATAACACTGCTACACTTGAACACATCACTAATGTACATATTTCATGCTAAACCAGCAATCATCAGTTGGTCCAGATTATCATCTTTACACATATATGCAATAAGTACTCAGATATATATTAAGATAGCCAATCTTCATACTTTAATAGACAGGCTTCAATCCATTTCACACTCTAACTCTTCAACCACCCATCCAATTGAAAATCTGATGAAGGAACACTCAAAGACCACCCTGAGGCTGAGATTCTCATCCCACTAATGTTAATTTAAAGTCAATTTGACCCTCATGTACAGGACATAATCCATTTAATACATATATGAGGGATGGGCAGATATCTCTACTATGTAATAACTGAAATACAGGCTTATTATATACCTGTATTAATATATGTAATATATATGAGCACAGACTTTCACACAACCCACCACTCTTCACTCTATCTTATAACACTGATACACTTAAACACATATATGCTGAAAAGATAAATAATCACCAATACAAGTATTTCATGCGAAAGCAGCATCTCTACACACATATGCAATAAGTGCTGATATATATATATATATATATATATATATATATATATATATATATATATATATATATAATTCAAACAAATATATTTAACACAGTATTCAAAATTAAATAATATATTCTTTACCAGAAGTACTTTCAATTGTTTCACTGACAATCTTTATCAACTGTTAATACAAACGTACAAAAAATAAAAACTTGCATTACCCATCATTCAATCTATTCAAATTTCCCACAATTCTGTTGTCTTTATATTAGCCGATTGTTTATTCATTAAACCACCTCTATTCCTAGATATCATCATTGCCTCTTTAATTTTACGTTTTTCACTACACCTTTCAATTTGAATAATTTTTATATCTCTATTATTAAATTTAAAACCATAATTACATGTTTTATTATGATCAAATATAATTGATGGAGTATTCATATTTACTGAAGATATATTTTCTTTCTGTACACGTTTATATAATGTCTTATGATCATTATATCGTTTTTGTAGTGTACATTTGGATTCACCTATATATTTTATTCCACAACCACATTCCAACATATATATAATATAACAGAACTTAATTCAAACTTAGAAATCTTGGCTTTGGAGTTATTTATCATATCATTTATTTTATTTGGTGTTATAAATTGTGATTTAAATGATAGGATTAAAATAATTAATGAAATAAAAAATAAAACATTTGATAAGCAAAATGATAATGTTTGGTTAAAACAAATTTATGAATTTAAAAATTTTTTAAAAAGTAATAAATTAATTTGTTTGAAGGAGGACAAGGGGTTACGGATGTGCCTAATGAAACAGGATGAATATAATATGAAAATTATGGATCAAATGAAGAAGCTTTGTTTTGAAAAAAGTGAATTAAATAATATTGATACATATAGAATGAAATTTATTAATGACATTTTAATGACTGCTAAAAAGAAAAAAGTTATTGATGCAAAGACATATTACAGTTTATATCCATCGTCTGCAGTGTTTCCAAGAATCTTTGCAAATATAAAATTGCATAAAAATTGTTATCCATTAAGAGTAATTGTTGATTTTGGTAGTGTTTTTTATTATAATGCTTGTAGATATATTGAAAAAATAATGCAAGATGTGCTTGGATTTGGAGATTATACGATTCATCATCATTTGATTTTATTAATAGGATTAAAAATATAAAAATTGATAATAATGATGTTATGTGTACACTTGACATATCTGAAATGTATGGTTCAATTAATCGTATGGAATCAATAGAGATTATTGAAAGAGCTTTGTTTTTAAAATCTATAGATAATAATATTAGGAATTTTATTGTTAAAATATTAAGATTTGTGAATGATAATATATATGTTAAGTTTAATGATTGCTTTTATAAAATGAATTTTGGTTGGCCAATGGGTCTTCCGGTGGTATCACAGCTTTGTAATTTTTTTATTTCTAATTATGAGGTTAAGATATTGTCTCAGATAAAATATAAAGGAATTAAAGTATATTGTAGATATGTTGATGATGTATTTATATGTGCACATAATGAAATAATAGTTAATTTGTTTAATGAGTTAAATATGATTAATAATGTAAAATGGGTGTTAAATGAAGAGAAGGAAGATTCTATAAAGTTTTTAGATATATTTATTAAAAGAAATAATAATGTGTTTGATTATAATATGATTTTAAAACCTATGGAAATTAGGGGTTATATTCCATATAATTCTAAAGTTCATATGAGTCATAAATTAGCTGGTTTGAAGTCATTTTTATTTAGAAATGATTATTTGTGCAAATTTATTAGTGATAAAATTGAAAATATTAATGTATATATTACTGATATGTTGAATGTTGGTTATGGAAGGAATATTATTTATAATACAATTACAAAATATAATCAAAATAAGAGTAATAATAAGAAATTATTAAGTAAATTAAAAAGTGATAAATGGATTTCTATTCCTTTTATATCTAATCAACAAGCTAAATTAATTAATAAACTTTTTAGTGGTTTGTGTAGAATTTCTTTTTTCTCTTCAAATAATATAAATGATATGATAAATAACTCCAAAGCCAAGATTTCTAAGTTTGAATTAAGTTCTGTTATATATATGTTGGAATGTGGTTGTGGAATAAAATATATAGGTGAATCCAAATGTACATTACAAAAATGATATAATGATCATAAGACATTATATAAACGTGTAAAGAAAGAAAATATATCTTCAGTAAATATGAATACTCCATCAATTATATTTGATCATAATAAAACATGTAATTATGGTTTTTAAATTTAATAATAGAGATATAAAAATTATTCAAATTGAAAGGTGTAGTGAAAAACGTAAAATTAAAGAGGCAATGATGATATCTAGGAATAGAGGTGGTTTAATGAATAAACAATCGGCTAATATAAAGACAACAGAATTGTGGGAAATTTGAATAGATTGAATGATGGGTAATGCAAGTTTTTATTTTTTGTACGTTTGTATTAACAGTTGATAAAGATTGTCAGTGAAACAATTGAAAGTACTTCTGGTAAAGAATATATTATTTAATTTTGAATACTGTGTTAAATATATTTGTTTGAATTATTATTATATAATTTAAAAATACAGACATTTAATGGTTGTAATTATATATATATATATATATAAAAGATAGCCAATCTTCATACTTTAGTGGACAGGCTTCAATCCATTCCACACTCCAATTCTTCAACCATCCCTCCAATTGAAAATCTGATGATGGAATGCTCAAAAGCCACCCTGAGGCTAAGATTCTCAACACACCCATGTTGACCTAAAGTCAATCTGACCCCTCATGCTGCTCATATACCCTATATATTACATATATTGATACAAGTATATAATAAGCCTGTATTTCAGTTATTACATAATGTAGAGATGTCTGCCCATCCCTCATATATGTATTAAATGGATTATGTTTTGTACATAATGGGTCAGATTGACTTTAGGTCAACATCGGTGTGACAAGAATCTCAACCTCAGAGTGGCCTTTGAGCATTTCATCATCAGATTTTCAATTGGATGGATGGTTGAAGAGTTGGAGTATGGAGTGGATTGAAGCCTGTTCATTAAAGTATGAAGATTGGCTACCTTAATATATATCTGAGCACTTAATGCATACATGTGTAGAGATGATAATCTGGACTAACTGGTGATTGCTGGTTTAGCATGAAATGCGTAGATTGGTGATTATTTATCTTTTCGACATATAAGTGTTCAAGTGTATCAGTGTTATGAGATAGAGTGGAGAATGGTGGGTCGTGTATGGAGAGTTTTGCTTTGTTTTGAAATGTTTAAAATTAATTATAAAATATATAAATGTTTTTATTTTAAAAATCATAATGTATGATTTTTTAAAATATTAAAGTAAAATAAATAATATTTAGACAAAATCATGTGATATAAAATTACATTTGCTGTCAAAAATATTATTGACATAACTATATATCTTGTTTAACAGTCAATTGCTCTTATATACGTTCAATTAATGTCAGTTATATTAATAGGTTTAATGTACATTGTTTCTTAGAAAAAGCAGTTAATAAATTGAATGCAAATCTTTTGTGTTTTTCCTAGTAATTAAGTAAAGTGCAATTAAGTAACTGATGGTTGAGATATTCAAGCAATAAATTAGTATAATAACGAGTATATATTTTTATTAGATATAGTTTTATATAGTATTAAAAATAAATTTAATCACTATATTTCTATGGTTATTCATTCCATAACTTATATGTAACTAATTATAATAATTATGATAGAACATATAAAACTTATGCAGTATGAAGTATTTAAGTACTATCTTTTGTTAACTATGTGACTATACATGTGTATTTTTAATATTACTGTACTTCTCTAAAAATAAGATCAGGTCTTATATTAATTTTTGTTCCAAAAGAAACTGTGTGGCTTATTTTCAGAGAATGTCTTGTTTTTTCATGTGAAAAAATCTATATTTATTCAAGTTCAAAAATGTACATTTATGTAAATATTTATTCTCTTTACAGAAAGCTGTAGGATTCATACCCCAGGAGCCCTCCATAATTTCTCCTTTGTATTTGAAGAATAGCTCTTTCTTTTTGCACTCGTCTTATCTAGGGATCAAAATATTATTCAGTTTAAATTTACAATTAAATTAAGTGTTAATTGAAGTCTTACAGAATAGAAGTGGTAACAAAAATGATTACAGTCAAACAATGATTTGCCCAGACAAAAGCAACAAAAAAGTCCAAGCACAAAAAATGTTTCAGTATTTCACATGTGCACATTAGGTGTATCCATTACAGCACGTGGTGTACTGAATTGCAAAGATTCATGTATGCTACAACTAAGTCCATCCATTATCAAGTATGCACATTGTAAACACTTTCCAAAATAATTGTAATAGCTCTCTTGGATATATTTTTTAAAAAATTTTCTTTAGGAGAAAGATAGATTGTCTAACTTATGCTAAACTTTGGTTATTAAAATCATGTCCATTATTTAATCTTTTAGAAGGGAAAAAATATTTAAAAACTCAAAGTGATTTTTATTTTATCTTGAATACTGAAAAGCTACCATGATGAAACTCTAAATCTAAATCAAGCATGCTAAATTTAAATATTAAATATAAATAAAATAAGTATCTATGTAAATAAAACTATAAATTATCCAATATACTGCCTTGTGGTAGATAAAATTTTAAAAGCTTATTAAATTGCTTGACTGAGAGGAAATTGTTTCTCTACACACATAGAATTACATTTAGTAAAAATGGTCAATAGGACAATATATAAGTACCATACAATTTATATTACCATTTATTTAACACATTAATTTCAATAATATTGATTATTCTACATTCATTATTTTATAATTCAATATGTCCATCATGTGTTTAATGGGCAAACAAAAGCTGACTATCTGGTTGATGCTGGGGTATGGTTTCTATTATGAGCATACTGAAGAATCATGCTAGGCTTATTTTCTGGTTAAGTTTTATTTTTAGAGAACCATGGTAGTTAAAGAAAATAAACAAATTTAATAATTGTGTGATTACTTCTGCTACACTCTGAAATAAAGTATATAATATGTGCCTTATATATGTAGAATTGCATCTTCTGGATTTGTGCTTGCTGATGGCAGCAGATAAAAAATATGCTCCAAAAAGGACAGATTGGATGTTTAATATTTTTAGTTTACTTTTCAATAAATTAATTAGATCAGAAGTTTGAGATTATATTTTTTATTGTTTTATAAAAGGCAAATCAGTACTCTCTCATATTATAAAATTTTACTAAAGCAATTATATAATTTTTTAATAAATGACTTGCACAAAGGTGTTTTTAGATCAATATTTAACCCCTGAAATTGCCATCATAGGTTAGAAAATAAAAAAGATATAGATTCTCATGGACCTTTTTGGTCATTATATCTGACAAGGTGTGGTCTTTGATATAATTGTACCAAGAATTCTATTTTGTTTCTGTCTTATTATATTATCTGTCAGCTTTGGTGGCTCAATGCTGCTTCTGTCATCTTCGGTAACTTCATGTTTAGCAAGATATAATAAAAAGTAGAGAGTGAGTGCTACATATCATGAGCAATCAACTTTAAAAATCTGGATTTTTTTCTATTGCAAGATCTCCACAATGTGTGAATATCTCTGGACAAATATTTTTGGTAGAAATTTTATCTATGTAAACAATTTTCTTTAAAATGTACTCCAAAATTTAAGAAAATCATACCAGAAAGTAATTTACTAATTTCCTATTTATGAGAAAAATCTTCAAAATGCAATATCTTTTACATCATAGAATCCTGGTTGGTACTATGCTTAGCAAAGTCTCAGAGAGGTAATTGTTTTACTACATATTTTGCAATTGTATGTACACTATAAATAAAAAATAAAAAATACCTTAATTTAATAAAATCAATGATACAAGATTTTTTTCTAGTTCTACCATCTCGTGCAAGTTTAGTGATATAATAATACAACACTGGATAGTGGAAAATCATTTATTGTAAGCACATTAATTATAGATTCTCAATAAGAGTGCTTCCTATTCAGTGTTGCACTATCTATATTTCCAAGCTTCCACTAGATGGCAGAACAGGAGTAAAGAAATCGATTTGCTGTCTTAATTAATATTGTATTGTTAATAAAAAAAATAATTATTGTATATATAGCAAAAAAACATTTCTTTTAAGTATTTAACTACTTAATATAGAAAATATATCATGATTTTAGCATATATATATATATTGTTTTTAATTAACGGATATTATATATATATATATATTCTAACCTAATGGAACTGATTATGACTATAACTATACAACATTTCCAACCTTCTAACATTAGTAACCATAATATAGTTTAAGCTAAGTACATCAATCACCCCTATAGTTGGGCATCCCATTTTCTAACCCAATAAAGTATATTCGGTGACCTGCAAATTCACCAATGTGCATCCTCAACCTAGCTCAGTGGTCAGTTAGTTATAAAACAATTAGCTGCAGAGATACGCAGTTAAGATAAAGAAAGAAATTAAAATCATAAAATAAATTATCATAAGTAAAATAAATATCTTGGGAAGATATGCCATCATTCCCTAATTAATAATTTAGAATAAAATAACATCCTCTCTTTATCCAAAAACACATTTTCTGAGCTATAAATATTTGCACTTTTCAACAATGATGATAACTTCTCAGGTTCTTGTTAATGTTACCAAAAAAAACAACTATCCATTATATAAATCACTTGCCAATATGATCTGAAAATACTTTTTTTATAGCACAATTGTAAGTTAAACTCTTTTAAGCCACACCACAGTTGTAATATCAACAATAATTGATCACTTCTTAATTAAAGAATAATTATAATGACAGTAATAATCTCATGGTTTTTTTGTCTACTTTATAAAAAAAAAACTCTACAGTACTGTGCTGTCACATATGACTGGTATTCTGGTAAACTATAGGAAACATTCACTTTACTTCAAAGTTAAGGTGTCCTCATATATCATAACAACTATTATAACTATTTAAAAGGGGTGATAAATATGATCAACAATGACATGAATAATCACATAAAATTTCGAATAATATAGCCTTTTTATCCAGAATCTCAGTTAGACTAATAAAAAGACAAGGGTGCTTTTTGTGTCCTTCCATCATCCATGACAACGCAATAGACTAACTAAGACTAATTAATTCAACAATTTAACTAGATATAACTGGAATAATGTGCAGTCAGGGTTAATAACTTGGGAATAAATTCATTCTTACAATTAAATGATGTTTAGTCTGAAGTTTGCAATTCTATAAATAATTATTATTAAAATAAAATGAAATGAAATATTCAAATCTCCGTAAAGTTTGTCTATCTGGTATATTAAGCTTTTGAGGGTTTGAAATGATTTCAGACTCAAGAAAATGTTTTGCAAATATTGTGCTAACACACATATATTTAGCATACAAAAAAAAAAGAATTCACAATGAATATTGACAAGACTATAATTTATTACCATCACAGAACTAAAAAAAATATATATACAAATTTATTAAATAATATCACATTGATACGAAACATAAATCAACATTAATCTGTCTATTGTTTAGATATAGATTAAAATTATATCACATGTTTGCAATCATGCTATTGCATTGGATTGACTAGCTAAAAAGTGCATCTCATTTACTAATACACTAATCTATAATTTTGGTAAACTTTCTATAAAGCTTTTACTTAAAGTTATTGACTAACTATTTTTGTTTTTTATTGATTAATACTATGATATGAAGTACGCACAATATTAAATTTATTCCTAATAAAGTTAATCAAGTTATGGTTTATAATTGAACAACCTATTACTAATTATGAGTCATTTATCAGAAGTCACACTCACCATCTCACATCCAACTTAATGTCCACCTAAGTTACGATAAATGTTTTAATCATAAGTGTAATTCAAACTATGAATATTTCTTAATTATTAGCTAACACAATAAATATTGTATTTGAACATTCCTCCAACAAATAAGCGTTTTAAAATACGCAATTTTAACTTAACTTTCTCCATTGGTTTGCTTGTCAACTATTAGCAAGATTCAGTAGCACAATACAGATATTGATCTCAATTACTATAGCACTATTGATACTAAAGTGCACCTTGAGGAACTAACACCTCAAACCTAACATTTATCCTTGCCATAACTTTTAAAAAAAAACACAATAATCAACACCTTCTATGGTGGAACTATCTTTATATTCACATGAGGAATGCAGAATAACAACGAATGTCTGCAGAGTAAAATACTACACTGAAGTATTTTGGTGGTTTCTTGCCTATTACTCAGGCATAAAACGAACACGCACCAAGCATAATCCTCTCTTGGGATTTAAAATACCTTAAGTATCTAAATATTAGATCAACTATGGATCATTCTATTCATGAGAATCGATCACATGGACTATCAAACATACCATCACCTTATTCAAAAACTATTCTTCTCATGGAAAAATAAAACATTTTGGGAAGCTCAGTTTCATCCCACAAAATAAAATACATTATAAGTATTACATACGCTAATATTAAGCATATATTTATCCTACACTTAGGCAAGATAAGAAAACACACTAATCATAATAAACCTATGTTACAATGTATACTCAATATCTGAAACCAATGGACATGACAGCATAAAAGTATAATAATTTTGATTCTCATGAAGGAATATTCAAAAGAAATGGGTAGAATATCATCTTAAACTAAATAAAGTGGATGTGTTATTAAAGAATAACTGTTACTAAATTACTTAATTAATATAATATAAATTATGTTCAAACTTTAAACAAGAAATATTTTGTTATAGCATTTTTTTTTAGAGTTACTTCTGGTAAATTAAATATTTATTTTACCCGTTAAATAAATATAAAACATTTCTCTTTTAAGTACCTAACATGCCAAGTTTATATCTCCAATTGCATTTAATAAATCGGATATATTTCATATAAACTGAATCCGGAATAATGATAATAAGACATCTACTTATCATTACAAGATCATTAAAATATTATATGACAGATATAAACCTTAGCATACATTAATATTATAACACAAAATAAAATTTTACAAATTAGTTTTTCTTAAAAAAAAACATTAAATAAACAAATGCATATTATCTCATTAGACGAACTATTTTTCTGTGAGCTGTTTGTCAAGGTGAAGAGTTTTCATCCCGTTAAATTTTACAAAGCACTGAAAGTAATAAACACATTTTTTTTCTTTAATGAAAAGTTTTCTTTTATTTAGCAATTTTAATAATAATTCTGTAAAGAAAATTATAGTAGAACTGAAGATTAATTCTCACTTAAATTATACTAATAAAATTTGAATCCAAGAAAAGAAAAACAAATATTCTACATAGATGATAAACACACACATTATTTATTGACTACACATATAATTAGCTAGCTTATGTATTGAGAAAAATGCGCACTTTTTTCTGTAGATTAGGATGATAATAACTGCAGTTGACTTATAGCATATATGAAGTTTTAAGAATCCCACCTTGCGTATAGTATAATATATAATTTGGTTTTATTATTAAATCACTAAAGATATTTAGTTCTCATTCAAAATCTTAGAATTTTATTTTCCAATAGTAATTTTTTCCTTAAGAATGCATGTAGTTAATTTTCATATTTACATCAAGAAAGTTTTCCTTTTCGCTTTTAAACAAAAATATACAGGGGTATAGATGATGATGATGATGATGATGATAATGATGATGATGATGATGATGATAATGATGATGATGATGATGATTATTATTATTATGTTTTAAAGGTAACTTTATTCAAAAACAAGTGGTTACATTGGTTGTTGATTATACATAGTGTTATACATAGGTTTACACAGTTATTACATTACAGTCTGTATATTTAATTAGAGTCTCTTTGCACTTAAAAATTGACTTTTTAGAACTTAGATAGTGACTTTCACAATGTTTTTGATTTTTTAACACTTTATGAAATATTTATTGTCCAAGTTTATGTACAATATAAATCAATGATCATGGTTTCAGTAATTTTTTCATGTTCTTGCAACACTGAATTTCATGTTTGCATTTGTCCTTTTCTATTATATCCTTTATTATAAAATTGCCTGAATTTTAAAAAGAGATCACGTTGCTGCAAAGATATCAGGTGGTGCAATAATGCTGTATCTTTCTTTTATTTTTTGCAATTTGTTCCTATAGGTGTTAGGGTGCCTTCTCATGTTGTTGCCCAGTGTAAAAGTGCATCTAGTACACCAGAATGCATATAGGCTGAAAGTGGCTGCCCTTATGGTGGGTATTCCATTATTTTTGAATGTTTGTAGAATCTCATTTATTGTGGTTCCATTTTTCCTATATCCACCAACCATCATCTGTCTTACTTTTTCAAGTCCTGAACAATTATGTATGAAATGGTCCTGTGTTTCCTCATCCCTGTGACACAGCATACACAAGGGATCTATATTTATATAGAATCTTCAGTATCTAATAAAATAACTTGTAGGTAGTGCTTTCAAATTGACTTTAATTCTTCTTCTTCTTCTTCTTCTTCTTCTTCTTCTTCTTCTTCTTCTTCTTCTTCTTCTTCTTCTTCTTCTTCTTCTTCTTCTTCTTCTTCTTCTTCTTCTTCTTCTTCTTCTTCTTCTTCTTCTTCTTCTTCTTCTTTCTTCTTCTTCTTCTTCTTTCTTCTTCTTCTTCTTCGTCTTCCTTCTTCTTCTTCGTCTTCTTCTTTCTTCTTCTTCTTCTTCTTCTTCTTCTTCGTCTTCTTTCTTCTTCTTCTTCTTCTTCTTTCTTCTTCTTTCTTCTTCCTTCTTCTTCTTTCTTCTTCTTCTTCTTTCTTCTTCTTCTTCTTCCTTCTTCTTCTTCTTCTTCTTCTTCTTCTTCTTCTTCTTCTTCTTCTTCTTCTTCTTCTTCTTCTTCTTCTTCTAGACAACTCTTGGTGAATAAAATATATTTTAATGTATAAAATGGCATTATTTAGAAATGCAGATGATATACTTAGAATGAGTGCTAAAAATGTTTCTAGTTCTTTTTTTTTTTTTTAATATTCCTTTTAATTATTTCTCTCTTACACCAAGAAAATATTAATAAATAATAATAAGTCACTAAATAATTATTTCCCACTTGGAAAATATTTTTTTTCTTTAATTTAGATAAAATAATAAATTGCTTAGTATTCTTAGCTAATTGCTTCATTTTTCTTGGTTTTGTTAAAAAAAATGTCCAACTTTTAAGACATGATAATTACTTAAGGTAGAAAGTTTTTGAAGTAGATAGATGGCATAGAAATTCAAGATATCTTACCAAAGGATTCAGCACTGCATTATGAGTAGAACTTTCATTTGATTATCCATTTGTTTCTGCAAAATTTTAAAAAATTGGGTTACCAAATTTGAGCACTGTTGTTTCTTTTAAATACTGATGGCAGACTATTTTTAAAAAAATGATTTTAAGTATGAAATTGGTCATTCCTTTAACTCTAGTGACCTCTTCCAAGGAAAAAACAATAATCACTTGGTTATGACATAAACAAGAGAAAGGAAAAACTTATTACAATCATATAGTTTTCAGTATTATTTAAAATGTATTACAAAGTATTTAATAATGAAAATAATAAATACATTTAAAACCAACAATAATTCTTTGTGATTTCAATTATACATAAATTATTTTATACAAATGAATTTATCAGAAGTTACTGTTCCTTAGAATAAGACATCTTAAAATTATTTAATTGGCATTTATGTTTTTCTTTTCTTCTCTACCCATCTAAAAACTAACTACAGTTTATTGTATTTGTTTTACATTATATTAATTCGCTGTAATAAATAATATCTTAATTAAATTATTCATGTTCTTTTAAAAACATGATATTGCATTAGGAATATATTAGTTATTCACACAAACTATGTCTAGGTGAGTGAATAGCACACTTTATTAATCAATTATTACTATTTTTTTATTTTATCTTTTTATTTTTTTAAAAATAATAGCATTGTTTTCTTGCAGAAATAATGCTAAATAAATCCAAGTGCCAAAAACACTGGGTTACAATATATATATATATTGTACCGAGACAAAGTCGGTACAGGTATATACCCACACACACAAGCAATGTAAATACTCTATTTTTTATTTACTGTCAATTTATGATAAAAAATAAATGTAGTTTTCTTTCAATGATTTATAAAATACACTATAAAATAAAATGTTAATATTTCTGATTAAATAATTTAAGGCTTTCATATAATCTACTAAAATAATATTCTCTAAAAAATAAAATTAATATGCCATTGTAAATCTCAATAAGTGATTTCTACTTGTATATGCCGCGGGGGTAATTAAAAAGGGGTTATTTTAAATTATAACTGTAGTAAAAGTTAAAAGCTTATAGAAATGATTTTGAGAAAGATTAAATGCTCGACTTTTAAACTAATGTAAATTAGATTGTTCTCTTAAAACACGCACACACTTATGCATCAAAGGTGTGAATGAGTATAAATTTTTTTTAACTGAGATTGCAATATGAGATTGCCTAAACCTAAGATTGCCTCAAGCATATGGATTGAGTGGACATTACGTAGGACACGGACCCCAACGATAACTCAAAGAATATTGAACTCTGGGTGGAGATTCGATCCTCAGATAATAACCAACCCATATAAATATGAATCTAAATCTAAAGAAAGAAGTCTTTTTACATTCTTTGTTTTGTTTTGCTTATGCTTATAGTTTTTTTAAATTCCTCCGGAAGCTACAGCTAGAACTTTTCTTTTTTTTTCTATCCGGTTTATCCAATATGATCACTGTGAAATTAATATTTAGAGCGTCGATCGTCATGATGGGCTAGAAAACCCTTCAGTGATTGATCGACGCTCCGCCGCCAGAACATCTCCACAGCTATGAATGATCAACAACAGTGCCGTCCGAACATCGTACTCCAATCAGTCCAAGGACGTTGTTCCGTTTAATATACAAGAATCGTCCAAACATACTACGCTGAACTTATATGAAATGAATAACCATTTATTATGGAAACATTATCCACCAGGTTCGAACCCTCACCAAATTAGAAGCAGCAGAAGACTACGCAAAATCCTAGGTAAACACTTTATTTTTTATGCTCCCATTCACTCTTTACGTAGACTTTAAAGGCAATCTCATAATTAATTAAATTCGACTTTCGTAAATCAAAATATAAAATGATCCGTAATCCCTCATATTTAAATCTTATTATTTTAATCTCAACTTACGTAAATAAAAAAAATATCAGACGCTACATAGTTCCTCATATTTAAATCTTAGGACTTTTCCTGTTATGAACTGTGATCCTAATTATTATTTTCTTTCGCAGATAAACTATAACACACACCTAATTTCAAAATGTAAAAGAAGGAAATATATTTTATCATCCATGTTTATTATGCATAATATGTTCTTTTCTGTGCGAATGCGCGAATGCGTGTATGTGCGTGCAAATAAAGCTATTAATCAATGTTTCATTTTTTATATTCAATAAATTCTTTTTTTATTTAAACAAGTCGAGCATTCCTCAAATCATTCTCTATAAGTAAAATATATTTTTTTTTAATTATTATAATCAGCATTTATTCATGCAATTAATTATTTTACTTTTAAATTTGTCTTTCTTGTATTTTTTTTTTGTTTTGTTTATTTCTTTAAATTTCATCGTGCCGTAAGTCACGATGTTTATTTACTATGTAGTTAAGATAGGTTTAAGAGTTGGGAGGGCCTATTATTAATAAGTATAAGTAAATGTCAATAAAGCTAGTATGAATAATTCTATTGGACTGTATGATAAAGGGGGGATGATCTTATAAGCTTCTAATTTTGTTTATATAATGATGCATAAATCGAGCATTCGTATTATTTGCAAATAACCAATGACCCGGTCCAATATTTGGACCGATCTGTTAATCAACCAAGATTCTTCTCCATTGGTTAGTATTTTTAAATTTTTTAATATTTTTTTTAAAATTTTAAAAATAATAAAAAATTTTATCTTAGGTTAACCATATTTTTAAAACTTTTTTTTGGAGTAAAAGAGAAATTAAGAAAAGGGAAGAAAATAGGAATTTTTTTATCACATTTAAATAATATTGATCCAAATTTTACATTTACAATGGAAATAGAATGTGATGGAAAATTTCCCTTTCTTGATATTCTTGTCACCAAGAAACAAAATAATTTTTTATCATTCTCAGTTTTCAGAAAAGCTACACATACTGACAGTTATCTCCAATTTTTCTCATTATCATCCAGCTCAGATTTTTTTCTGTGGCCAAAACGCCTATTTTCCAGAGCAATTAACCTTTCAGATAAATCATGTATAAAAGAAGAAATAGATCACATAAATAATTTATTGTTAGCAAATGATTATAATAAAAAGGTTATAAATCAAGCCTTATTTCAAGCTAAAAATACCAAAAAGTGAAAAAAAACTATTAGGGTTTATATTCCTTTTATAAGGAACCACAAACAATATTGATACATTCTACAATGCTACAATGTAGTTTCAGCATATGCTTATCAAAAAATTAGTAATTATTTAACAAAGCCAAAAGATTCAATCCCTCTTGAGGCTCAAGAAGTTTATAAGATTCCATGTGACATTTGTAAGTCGTCTTATGTGGGTATGAGCAATTGTTGTATCAGTACTAGAAGGGATGAATATGCTAATGCAGTGAAACATTCACCAATCATCAGCACCCTCAATCCATGCTGTGGATTCAGGTCACAATATTGACTTTTTTTAAGATTAGGTCCTATCCAGATATGAAAACCTTCACCAATGTAAGATCAGAGAAGCTATTAAGATACTAAAAAGACCAAATTGTATCAAGAAACATGATGACCCATATAAACTTCCTCTTGTTTGGAAATTTTTTTTGAAAAACAAATTACTCTAAAGATTCTGAATTTTTTTTATTTTTTTTATTTTATTTTTTAATTTGTTCAATTTTATACACCTGTTTTTTTTTAGTTGTGGAACCTTAATAATTATTGTGAATACTGTTTGCAGCACCTCTACAACTATCTTTATTACCACCTCTATAATTGTATAGTATTCATTTCCCAACTGAGAACTTATATGATCAAATCAAAATTTTGGAATATCTAATTAAAATCTGACATGGATGAACTCACAAAAATAACTTTTATATAATGATTAAATGTTTATATAACTGATTAGCCATTTTTAGAATGACTGTTATAATATTTATAACTTAAAAGTAACCATTACGGGTAATTTTATAATGTTTAAATTTCTTATGAAATTCTTCTATAATTTTAAAATGCTGATTTAAAGTGCTAGTGAGTTTAAATTTAAAATATTAAAGTTGAAATTATCTTAGTTCAATTGTTACAGTTTATTAAATTTTAATATTAGAGAACTTTAAAAATGAGTTCAAACTTTAAGACTAGTTCTTAAATATTTAAGTTACTTATAAATAAATTGTATTATTTAATCTTAACTGTAATGAAAATAGTTTAATTAGATAATCTTAAAATTTAGTTGATTAAAGAGATGAGTAATTTCTAAAAATCAGTAATTAATTCTTATAATTAAGTTAGAAAGTTTTAAATTATGAATGTAATAGTATGTGTGAATATGCTTGCATGTGAAAGCGATTAATTGTTTAAGTATTTCATGTTAAAATTAATGCTTAAAATTATTCTTGAATATCTTTATTTTAAAAAAATATAATAAAAACAGACAAAACTCTCCATACAGTAGTGCCATTCAGTGACAACCAGAATAATCTACTATATGGAGAGTTTTGCCTCTTTTAATAACAGTAATGTGCTAGCATAAGAAATAATGATTATGTGATGTTTAGTGGTTTAACACCAATCCTGCCTAATAGGATAGTGGTGGCTATGGTTGTTAAAAAGCCAAAGACACCAAAATGTATGGGTACTAAACTGGGTTCAGACCCATATGCCTATATAAGCTATTGAGCTTAGATTGAAAATATTAATGTGTTTTCAATTTTATTCTCATAATTTTGTAGCTAAGTAGAGATAAAAGGTGGCTGCTGGAGGCTTGCATTAGATCCTAAGATCTAGGTGCAGTGCCTCAGATCAAAAACTCACTGCCAAAGGTCACAAGCCAGAAACTACTCTGGGGATATTGGATAGTAGGCACTAGATAGGGATTTTATGCACAAGCCTTCTGGCATCCATTGATTACTCTGGTTGGCACTAAGTGGCATTACTGTATGGAGAGTTTTGCCTGTTTTAATAATAGTAATGTGCTAGCATAAGAAATAGTGATCATGTGATGTTTAGTGGTTTAAAAAGATATAATAATGTGAGAACTTTAAAAAAATGTTTTAAAGTAAATATTGTATTATAATATTTTGTTAAACAATGTAAATTTTATTATGTTTATAGAAATGTAATATTTTTTTTACTATAATATATTTTAATTTATTAAATAATTTATTTAAAACTCATTTAAAAGTGATGTAATAATTAATTATTTAATTGTTTATATTTTCAGTCTAGACAATGTCTTGAAAAGTTTTAGAATTATGTAAATGAAATCTAATTTTAGAAGTTTTCAAATAGTTAATGAAAAATTTTAATCTTGTTCATTAATTAAGTTAACTGGGTTTAGTTAAGCTGTCAATTATCATCCATCAAAATTGATCACAGGACTTGCTCTGTAAAAAGCTGGTGTATATTTAAATATACACTTATTGATTCTCACTTTCTCTTACTCGACTTTCACTTAATTCTGAATTCTAATCCAGTTTTGATTAATTTTAGCTAATTTTATTTTATTTTTTAAACTTTCAAAAAGAATGAAGTGTTAAATTAATAATTATCCAGGCTAATCTATAATTATTTAAACTCTTCAACACATTGTTTAACAAAAATTTGTATTTTGGTAAATTCAGCAGTAAATACTATAGAAGTTAAATCGTTTTTCCAAGAATCAATTTTACTGCAGTGGAATTTGATGAATGGTATTATTGTTGTACATACTCTGAAAGAACTTTATTAATTCTACTATCAATGCTATATATAGACTATATTATAGAAAAAATAATTTTTTGTCAAGCGTTGGTGGCCGAGTGGTCAGCACAGCTGCCTTATAAGCAGTTGTCCTGGGTTTGCGGGTTCGCTTCCCAGCCGATGCTTTGACACATGAAAAAAAAAATTTAAGATACATGAAGATACTTTTAAATTCTTTAAGAAGAATTTTAAATATTTTAAGAACTTTTAATGCTACTCTTACATTATGAATATGTTAAATGTTTATTGTGTAAAAAAAGTGGGTTTTTTTTTGGGGGGAGGGGAGATTTTATTTAAAAATAAAAAGACTTTTTAACTCAAAATTGGAGAACCTTTTGGAGCAATAAAGTATTTTTTTAAATGTTATATCTTAAATGAATATATTTCTTGACCAGCAAATAATTAAATTATTATAAAGTCTTTTATGCATTAATTTTATTTATAAAACTTATATTGCTTGGACATTTATGAAGTTATTAAAGAGAATACTAT
This sequence comes from Epiperipatus broadwayi, assembly GCA_028023455.1. Lineage (NCBI taxonomy): Eukaryota > Metazoa > Onychophora > Udeonychophora > Euonychophora > Peripatidae > Epiperipatus > Epiperipatus broadwayi. The sequence continues at coordinate 3,676,550 of JAQFVV010000126.1, read as the reverse complement.
TGGGAATAACTTAAAATGAGATAGTATGCTTTATTATTTTTAAATACTTTATTTAAAGAATATTATTTATTCATTAACTATCAATTTTCTCAAGATGTTATTGTTTTAAATGACAGATATTATCAGTAACATTTTATTGTGTCTACATTTTAATTTAAAGACAATATATTTATCAACATGTTGACTTAAAACTGATTCAAGTACACCTTTATTCCCCTCAGTGATGGCAATTGGTTCTCCAAAACTCATCGTTAAGCAAGAATATGTATACAGAATACGTATTTATAATGGGCGTCTATGGGAAAAAAACTGGTCGGTTCCTAAAGTTAAATAATTATACTAACTTAGGAATAAAGTACATATTAAAAAAAATATTCATTAACACTTATTTTAAATGCAATCTGTTTTTCTTTTTAAATTTTTTTCTACACATTGGCATTTTAAAATGTTGTTGTTCTTTTGATTTGAAACCACTTGGGTATAAACAACATTTTAAATGAAGTTACAAAATCAATAACTATTTTTACATAATAATGTACTGTATTTATATATTGGACTATTTCATCATCTAATATAAAAGTTGAATGTCTGCACATATATATATATATATTAATTTAAATAATCCAAGTACTGTACATTATATTTAAATAAAATTTAATTTTTCTAAAGACATTCAACACTTATATGTACAGTATATATATATATTAATTTAAATAATCCAAGCACTGTACATTATATTTAAATAAAATTTAATTTTTCTAAAGACATTCAACACTTATATGTACAGTATATAGTATTATAGATTAATTAATTATATATTTTAAGTTGTAATCTATAATACTAAATTTAAAAAAAAATTCCAGATTGTTATAGTGAATAATCGATTGTAAATCGAAATAGTGGGTGCAAATTGATGATGATTGCTATTGTGAAATATTACTAAGTAGCCAATCACTAAGTGAGATTTAGATGTATTCATATTTCAGGAAATTTATTATATAATTTAATGATATATTCCAGATTTATTACTGTGAAAGTTATTTTTCTAACTTATTATTTTCTGTTATTCCAGAATATTTGCTCTTCATTATATCCACTTATGAATTATAAAATATGTCTATGAAAATTATGGTTCTTCTTTATAATCATCAGTGAATGATAATATCAATTGAAAATTATTCTTAACCTATTTTGCATCATTATGAAATGTATTTTTGAAGTAATTGCTCTTTATTCATTTTAATTATGAATAAATTATAAAATGTGCATTTTCAAAAGAAAATATTAATTTTAGTATATGATATTCCATTTAAAATATTTACTGTGCATTGTGGTTGTTATTCTGTTCATTAAATTATAATATTCAGTCTGATGATTGTGCACCCATGTTTATGTCTTCAAATATTTTTGCTTATTCATGCTCAGACTTTCACATGACCCACAACTCTCAATGTCATCTTATATTCTCACCCATATGATCACACACATATTGAAAAGATAAATAATCACCAATATCCATATTTTGTGCTAACCCAGCACTCATCAGTTGATCCAGATTACTATTGCCATACATATATACAATCAGTGATCTGAACCAACTGATGAGTGCTGGTTTAGCACAAAATACATATATGTGTGCAAATTTAATATCATATCCTACAAACTCTTGAAAATCTGCAGGATACTCAAGAACTTTATCCCGGTGACTGTATTCAGTATAATGTTGAAAATATCAAGATGAGGGACACACTTTTTCTTTTTTTTGTAATGAGTATAATAATTATTTTTAAATATTTAAGATATTGTAAATGCTATGTATTATTTCCAAGCATTTTATTTTTCATAATCTTTTATGAATTATTTATATTATTGTAAGATCTCAGAATATTGCTACTTATAATAACATTCTATTTTGAATATACATAAAATTTACATATATACACGTGTATCAATAATAATAATAATAATAATAAAAAATCACTTTATCAAATTCTATTACAGTTTTTTTTCTTTTTTTTTTGAAAGTTTATAAAAGTTATTTTCTTATTGAAAATAAAATCAGCTTTTAACAGATTATGTTAATTAATTATAAATGTCTTTTTAAAAAATATATATATTCCAGCAAATTTCTTTTGTTTTTTTTCTAGAAGTGTCTATGAATCAATCATTTCATTCCAGAAAAATTTTACTTGCCTTCTTTTAAAATATATAGACTTTTTAAATATCATTTTACCAGATAAATTATTTACATTTTCATTATTATATATATAACTGTCAGTCTCAATATATATATATATTACTATCACAGACTACATTTAGCTAATTATAATGTCTTTAAATTAAATATAGAAATTTTAAAATGTATTTTAAATAAATTATTTAAAACAACCCAGTTTTGTATATTTCTCTGTACTTATCTGCATATATATATAAATCAGTATACATATAACTAATTCTTCATCCAGCCAAGAAATTCTCTTTGTGAGTTTTCTGGTCTGGTTGAGATTGGTTTACAGTCATATTGAGAAAAGAATAATTCAGGTATGTTGGCATTTTTTCTTCATGTCTAGGGCTTGATGAGCTTCAAGCTAACAAACTGTCTTCTAAAACATATTAAACAGGCTAACTGATCCATTTGAATGACCCTGGCTTCTTGTGAATCAAAACTCCAGCATAATAAATTAATAGATCATTACTTCCTTGAATTCTTACATCTTCATGACAGTTCTCTGTATAATTCTACTAGCTAGCTCTACAGATAGATGTACTGTTGCCATTTTCTGCTACAGCTACAATAAATTGCAGCTAACTCTTACAAAAATATTAGCCAAACTATATTGGCCAACTCTCTTTTCAAAAACTACTATCCAGATTGAACTGATATTTTTATCAGCACTTTTTATAAGTCATCTGAGGTGATAAAAATACCTTAATTTAACACAGAGTGTTTCCTTTTCAAAAAGATTACTAATCCTTTCAAAAACTACTTTGAAATTTTACCAAAAGTGTGATCTACATGTTTTTAGTCTTTTCAAATCACTTTTAATTAAAAGTTAATTTTTGGAATTTTTAATCTACAAAAATTTTTAAAAATTGGTAAAAGAAATGTATACAAATATTATTTTAAAAATAACATAAAATTTTATGCTTATCTGTTTGAACTGCTTGTTTTTTAATTCAAAATCAGAATACAGAACAAAAATATCAATTTAGAATGGTTATTATTCAAAAAATGTTTTCAGTATTTTAGAACATTTATCCAAACTCAAGAAATATGATCAAAATGATTCTATAATTTAAGAATGCACTCTATTGCTGCTATCAAAGCCATCTTACTTTTGTACAACAGAGAAACTTTTCATATTGTTTTAAATTTGCCATATGAACCATAAAACAGCTAAATTATAAATATATGGTTATCATATTTCCTATATCAAGTGGCATGACACTGGAAGCTATATTTATAGCACTCAATAATATATGTCATTTCTCTTCAACAACTTTTAATTTTGGATGCAAATTATTGCTACCCCTCTACATTAAACCTCAAAAATTCATTTTTCATATTATCTCTTGATAGTGCCACAATTTTTATTAATTATTTTATATTTTGATAGTAATTTTATTAATTATTTTAATTATTGACTTAAAATAAATGTTTTGACAAAATTTCCATGGTTTCCTTCTCAATATATTCTAAATTTAAATTTTAATCAAATGTCTATTCTAACAAAGAAATATTAATATTGGGTGTTATTTTATTTCTTTGTGTTTTGGTGCATCTGATAAAAAATAAATAGATGATATATTTTGGAAATCATAAGTTATTATTGATTCACACATATGTTTTGCACAAGAAAATTGAGAATTATACAATTTTTTCAATAATTTATTACTACAATCTATATTTCTAAAATTGTGGTTATGGATATTAACATGAAAAGCAAAAGTACTTTGCATAATTGCGAATTATTTTTCAGCCAATCCAAAATTTAGAAGTTTGAAAAATTGTATTACTTTAAACCTTGGTATGGCTGTTGTTTATGTTTATCTGCATTAATATGATTTGTTCTAGCAAACTTTCCATCTATTGCTATGGAAAATTCTGCTTTACAAATTGTACATTTTGGTAAAGTAATCATTACTTTTTTATAATAGCGATTAAAAAGGAAACTATCTTTTTAAATTTACAATAAAGTAATTTTTGTTTCTTGAACCCTTCATCAAAACATGTAAAACTCTCCATATAGTAGTGCCACTCAGTGTCAACCAGAGCAATCAATGGATGCCAGAGGGCTTGTGCATAAAATCCCCATCTAGTGCCTACTCTAGTTGGCACTGAGTGGCACTACTGTTTGGAGAGTCTTACCTGTTTTAATAACAGTTATGTGCTAGCATAAGAAATGGTGATCACGTGATGTTTAGTGGTTTGAACCCTTCATTCTTAATTTTAAAAACATGCAATAAATAATTTTTAGTTAAATATTTGAAATCAGACATATATTTTAAATAGCTTCTTTGTCATTAACACCAAACATTCAAAAAATAATTGAATTAAATGGAAACAATTGAATCTGAAAAACAAGTCTTAAATATTTAATAAAGCCATCAGATTCAATAGCTTTGTTAAGTTATTATTTTTTTTAATACATCAATAATTCAACAGTTTGATCTTATTTTTTTCTATTTTTCCATCAATATTATCAACTTATAGATTATAAAAATATCATAAGATGATCTTATTAGAAACACAGCATTTGTTTTCAACGGCTTCACATAATTTACTTACTTTTTGAATATTTAGCATAATAATAACTTACTCATGTAAAAGTTTTAATATAAAAATTAAATAATTTCAAAGCATTTATCTTTTTTTCAAAGAATCAATTTGAATAATTATTATGTATAATAAATTTAAAAACAAAATGAAAACTATTGTGGACAAATGAAGAGGATAGATTCAACAACAGTATGAAAAAAGAAGAAAAAAAAAAGAGAGAAAAACCCAAATTAATATTGCCATCTAGCAAACATAAACTATGGACTAGTGTAATTCTGCAAAATGGTGCTAAATTTAAATTATGGAAAGGGGGAAAATGAAATTATTGTCATGACAATCCAAAAGGAATACAAAGAAACACAAACAATTAAAAAGGAGTGTAACTACTAAAAAAAAAGTACAAAATTCTCAAAAGGAGCACAATTGATCACCTTAATAATTCATTATTGTTTATTTCTGTCAAAATGAATAAAATTAAAATTGTACATTTATACTAAAATGAATTAATAAAATAAATTTTATCTAAAATAATCAATAGCTAGAATAATCTGATAAAATGTTATGGTTAAAAAATTGATACTTTATGATTCTGTTTATTAATAATATTTCAGTTTATATTAAATCTGCTAATCTGAAAAGTCTTTTATAATAAAAAGTATCAAAAAAATAAAGAGAATGCTTTTTTTCTCATGTGTCACAGCATCAGCCGGGAAGCAAACCCGATAACCCAGGACAACTGCTTGTAAAGAAAGCAGCTGTCACTGATCTCTCTACCACCAATGCTTCTATTCACATAAATGCACTAAAAGCTAAAAAAAAAACTTCTTTAGCTTTCATATGGATAAATGTATGATGATCATGTTTAAAAATTCATAAATCAGATTCCCAAAGAACTATATTGACATTTTTTTATCAATGACAATTTATTCAAAATGGGCAATAATTGCGAGTTTATTTAAATGATTTTTTAAGAATTCTGAAGATTATTACTCATATTTTTATTTGTAAAAACTGAAAAAAATTTATTTTGATATGAATTGAATGTTCTTCTACTGTAAGTAATTGGTAGTCTATTATTTTGGCTAATGAAGTTTTAAGGACATTTTCAAATCCTCTCAGATCAATCTGAAGCAAAACCATAATAATAATGTGATAAGTGTTCTTTCAGACTTCAACAGCTGGTCCAAGGTTTTTGGATTTCCAGTTTTCCATAATCTTGTTTTGATGACAATCAATGAGGATTGCCAATTCCTCAGCAAGCTTTGTGATAAATACTTAGCCAGAGCCAGCATTTAAAATATCTCTGTCAGGACCCCCCTATCCTAGCACCTCTCTGAGGAGTGTCAAAGCATGAAACCATGGTCAGAGATTTGGGGGGGGGGTCCTGACAGAGATATTTTAAATGCTGGCTCTGGCTAAGCATTTATCACAAAGCTTGTTGAGGAATTGGAAATCCTCATTGATTATATCTTACAAGCTTAAGAGAATTGGGTCATGTGATCTATGACTCTCATTTTGATTGTTTTGATGATCTTTTAAAAGTAGGATTGCTATGCAGTTTTTACTTTACCTAATTACTAATATTAACTGTAAAAATTTTGTCATACTACATCTTACATTAATTGAAATAATTAAATTTGTTATGCTTTTTATAAATTCCTCCATGAAACATGTTTTAATCTGCCAAAACAAATACATTTTTACTCAAATATTTAAAGCATAGTTATTTTATTTTCAAACTCAATAATTATTTTATTTACAATCTGCTTTTCTATCTACTAATGCAAAGCTATTTTTATATTTCTTCATTTTAATTAAACTAATGTATACCAAAAATACATTTATCAAAATATTTTACAGTAATTTGATTTCTTTTTTTAATTAAAATTATTTAAATATAAACATTTAAATACAGTGGCCAATAGTTTAAACCCAAGTATATATAATTTTAGTTTTTGATTTTGTCAAAACCTTAATCAATATCGTTTTATTTTTTTTTAGTAGACACACCCATAGCTGTAACGTCATAATATATATCCCATAATTATTTTATAGATGCCAGAATTTTTTAGCGGAATTTTTTCATCAACTTTATATAAATACATAAATAAATATTCTTTTTTTTAATATTAATATAGAATATCTTGAATTGAATTTCATTTAACTTTATATTTAAATTAATCAATCAATAGTATTCTATCCCATGGACAGGTCCAGAGAGCAGTCATATCAACCAATTTATTCATTTCTCCACTATGTTATTTTCATTGTCCAGCTCTTCAATTCAACAGAAATCCTCCCATCTCTTATAGCATCCAGTAATGTCAATCTTTTCCATCCTTTTTTTTTTGTTTCCACTCACCATTCCTTCCAAAACATTTTTCATTAAAGTATGTTTTGTTCTTAATATATGTTCAATCCAGTTTGTCTTTCTATTTCTAATTTCTCCAGTCTTCTTTTTTCATTTATTCTTTTCAAAACTTCTTCCCTTATTATTTGATTCATCCAACTGATTTTTTCCCATCCTTCTTCATGACTACAACTCAAAGGCTTCCAGTCTAACATACTTTTATTTAAATATAGAGTTTAATAAATTAGGAATGATTAGTAATCATTTATTTATTGAAAGATAATTATTATGAATGAATACTTTTAAAAAATTATGGCATTCATGAAGTAAATTTATGTAAATAAACATCATGTGATTACCATTTCTTATTCTTGATTACAACTGTTATTAAAACAGGCAAAACTCTCTATACGTATTGCCACTCAATGCAAGCCAGAATAATCAATGGATGCCAGAAGGCTTGTGCATAAAATCCTTATCTAGTACCTACTCATCCAATATTCCCAGACTAGTTTCTGGCTTGTGGTCTTCGTCAGTGAGAAGCCATGAATCTGAGAGCATTGCACCTAGATCTTAGGATCTAATGCTATCCTCCAGCAGTCACCTTTTATCTCTACTTAACTATAAAACCATGAGTCTTAATTGAAAACACTATAATATTTTCAATCCAAGCTCATTAGCTTATATAATCATATAGATCTGACCTCAGTTCAGTACCTATACATTTTGATGTCTTTGGTTTTTTAATAACTATAGCCACAACTGTGTGTCAATAAATAGAAAACAATGGAGTAGAATATTAAATGAACTTCATAGTATTTGTTCTATCTAAAAAATTTGTTTGGTAAAAATGCCAAAATGCATAATCAGAAGTTATAATTAGTATAGGTTTTTCTAATGTCTGTTGCCATTTATTTCAAATGAAAGAATCAGATGCTAATTATAAAACTCAATAAAGTAGTTCGTAGCTCTTGGTAAAATTTTTAAATGTTCTTAATTTTAGGACTTTTTCAGAGATAATCTGGGAATTATTATTATTATTATTATTATTATTATCATCATCATCATCATCATCTAACAGGCAAAGCAGGAGAATAAAAAACGTCATGGTTTAATAACTAATTAGCTGCTAGATGGTATCCCATTTAACACAGACTTTTAAGTAACTAGATATTAACTATAGAATAAAAATATGAACTAATATAACAAATTATAATTTTATAGCTTTTATAACAATCAGCTAATAATAAGTTAACGAGAGTTAAGGACCTATTGTAACGTAACATTGGAAACATTAAAAAATGTCATTATTTTAAAATGTAAAAAATGTTTTAATCACCACACAACTATTAAAGAATATATTTGTTAGACAATATTAAATCTGAATAAAACTTTAATTTTATTCAGGCAAGAATTATAAATTTTATTTATCACCTTGATAATAATATAGACTCTTCATAACTTCCAAGTACTAAGAAATTGTTGAGTCAATTGCTCTTAGTAAATTTTGATTCCAAGTTCAGAAGTTTGGTTAAACAAATGGGTAGAAAGTTTTAAGCCAATAAACATCACATGTTCACCATAAAAAACGTATAGAGAGCTTTGCCTGTTTTAATAACAGTTAGGAGTAAGCATAAAAAATGTTGATCATGTGATGTTTATTGGTTTAAAACCAATATTGCCTAATAGGATAGTGGTGGCTATGGTTATTAAAGAACCAAAGATACCAAAATGTATGGGTACTAAACTGAGTTCAGACCTATATGACTATATAAGCTGATGAGCTTGGATTGAAAATATTATCATGTTTTCAATTTAAGTTTCATAGTTTTGTAGTTAAGTAGGGATAAAAGGTGGCTGGTGGAGGGTTGCATTAGATCCTAAGATCTAGGTGCAGTGCTCTCAAGTCCTAGGTTCCTCACTGATGAAGACCACAAGCTAGAAACTAGTCTGAGGATGTTGGATGAGTATGCACTAGATGGGGATTTTATGCACAAGCCTCTGGAATCCATTGATTACTCTGGCTTGCACTGAGTGGCAATATGTATGAACAGTTTTGCCTGTTTTAATGGATAGATAGTTAAAAGTTCTTTTAGAAATGCAGATCTTCAAATGAAAAGGGGCAGAATGAGTTGCATTTTCTGTGATCTCTAACTTGATATCTTCTACTCTTGGAATTTTTAAATATAGCAATGAATGGCTGTTTTAAAATTAATCTATGCAATAGGGCTTTTGCTTACTTTATTAATACTCATGTTTTATTATTAGATTTAGAAATTTGGAGAAAATATGCACTCGTTTATATTTGAATAATAATATTGTATCAATACCTATGAAAACAATTTTTCTTCTCAGAGACTATAATGCACATATTGGTAAAAGCAAAAAAAACAACAACTATGAATCATAGTTATGAAAATAAACAATATTGAATAAGTGAATTCAAATTGTTTATTACTGAATTTTTCTGCACTATAATCATTTAAGAAATATTTTGTTTAGACATAAAAATTAATATAATGAAACTTGAATGCAGGCCTATTCAAAACAAAATCTTATAGATTATATTATAGTAAGAATTCAGTCAATATTCATTATCATCATCAACAACCATTATCAATCCATTGCAGGATGAAGGTCTCTCCAAGTTCAATCCATCTTCTCTGATCTTTAGCTTCTCTTCTCTACATCACCCTTGCACACTTTTTTATTTCATCCATCCATCTCACATATGATCTCTTTCTGGGTCTTTTATGATCTCTTGGAATCCAGTTTAAGATTTCAATTGTCCATCTATTATCATCTCTTCTAGCAATATGTCCAGCCCAACTCCACTTCAGTCTTTTTAATTTTTTCAATGAGGTCAATAACACCTGTTTGTTCTGTTACCCATATATTACATTTTCATCTCTTTTTGTTATTCCCAACATGCATCTCTCTATACTTCTTTGAGTGGTCTGAAGTCTTTGCATTGCTCTTCTATTAAGTGTCCAAGTCTGAGATCCATAAGTAAGAACTGGTAAAACACATTTATTAAAAACCTTCCTTTTCAAACACATAAGCATATTTCCTTTTAGTATCAAATTATTTCTACTAAAACCACTCCAACCAAGTTTAATTCTATGATTAATTTCATCCATTATGTTTGCATCTGTATTAATAATCTTACCAATATTACATGAGCTTTTATAAATGCTAAAGAAATGAATAGATTATAAATTAGCGCATTCTAAGTATCAAATACTAGTGACTTTAAAAAAATGTTTTATCCCAAACTTATTATTAGAAAATGTTATTTTCATTCTAAAAAACTAACACTATTCTTGTTACATTTCAACATATGTTAGGATTGAAAAAGATTTTTAATCTGATAATAGTTCTTAAACATGAAGTTCTATTAGATTTAGATTGCGTCAGTTCTTTAAATTCATTTGATTAATGAGGAAAATGGATATTGTTTTCTTGAATAATTGCATAAAAAGGTGGTCATTAAAATATAGAATAACTGTTCTAGTGTTAGATTGGTGTAACTGTTCACCCAAGTTGTTTTGGATTCTAAATTGTAGAATGATTTTACATTACAGGATATTAGTCAAAGGTTTTAAAGTTGTTTGCTAAATATGTAAGTGCATTAATCCAAAGTCATTTCTAAACAAATCCATAAGTCAGAAATTATTGGGGAGATGTGGATGTAATGTGGCTATCATCTGATTATTCTTTATTTAAAATGATTTGGGAGTAAAATGAAAAGAACTATCACATGATCACCATTCCTTATGCTTATGCAAGCTGTTGTAACTGAGGCAAAACTCTCCATAAAGTAGTGCCACCTAGTGAAAGCCAGAATAATCAATAAATGCAAAAAGATTTGTGAGTAAACATTAGAGAGGAATTTTATGCAAATCCATTGATTACTCTGCAATGAGTAGCACTACTGTATGAAGAGTTTTGCCTTTGTTAGATAAGAATTATCCTGAAGTCATAAGAAATATAAAGATTTAAAAGCAAAATTTTAAAAAGTCATAAAATGATGATGGTTTAAAAGTACAAAATAGATGCTGTAATTTGTTAATCACGATCACCTTAGATTTTTTTGACATAGAATAGGATGTGACACTAAAAATTGGTATGCTAATTCTATTACATCAATTTGCATTAGTTTAATGGCTGATTATTACTATTACAATGGGTAGTATTATTTTATATGATAATAGGAATATTTCAAACAGATGGTGGTTATTTTCTAAACACCTTTTAAATACTACATGAATAAAAATTGCAGATTTTATTGACTACAATTATATGAATTCATTTGGATTATGTTGAAGATATACAACTTGATTAAATTGAAATGGCTACTTATAATCAACATGTTGCAGGTTTTTTTTTTCCATATGTCATAGCATTGTCTGGGAGGCGAAACCGCAACAACTGTCTGCAACCAACTGCTTGCTTGCAAGGCAGCTGAGCTGACCTCTCGGCTAACAATGCTTGACAGTTTTAGTGCATGAAAACATAGTAATAATGCATTAGATTTAAATCTATTGCAGTGTTTTAGGAATGTATGGATCTGTGAAATTGAAGTATGTAATCTTTACATTGTTAATGTTGCTCTAAACAATTATTATGGAATATCATTGTTATCCTTAACCTCCAAGATATTTTCAATGATTACATTGATGAGGTCATTTTCAGATCTAGAGATCCAGTGTAATTTTAAAAAATTAAGAATCACTATAAGTATGTCTTTGATTGTGAGACAAAGGCAAAAAATGCCATGAATAAAGCTTGATTTTTGTATTGTTTTATCACTTTAGTCAAGGCATTTGACTCCTGGGTTTGTAACAATGTAAATGTTATTGTCATTAAAGGAAAATCGGAAGCATTAGAAATAAAAACTCATATTAAATAGCACTGCCTACTAATTAAAGTTTTATTTTATTTTTTATGATATTAGCTTTTGGAACAATTTAAAAGTGATTCTATAAATTAAATATAAGTGATGTAAGTTTGATGGTGGAATTTTTAATTTTTCCTTCTTCAAAAGATGATGCATGCAAAGTTTCTTCATGATTTAAATCAGTAAGTATCATTATTAAACAAGGCAAAACTATCCATACAGTAGTGCCACCCTGTGCCAATCAGAGTAATCAATGGATGCCAGAGGCTTGTGCATAAAATCCCTATCTAGTGCCTACTCATCCAATATCCCCAGAATAGTTTCTGGCTTGTGGCCTTCGTCAATTAGAAGCCTTGGATCTGAGAGCACTGCACCTAGATCTTAGGATCTAATGCAACCCTCCAGCAGCTACCTTTTATCTCTACTTAATTACAAAACTATGAGAATGAAATTGAAAACACAATAATATTTTCAATCTAAGCTCAATAACTATTATGTTGTATAATCATAATATTTCAAATAATTGGAACTCTTTTCTAACCAATTTTTGAAAATGGCAGATTCTATTGACATATCTATTCAACCAAATCAAGTGTAGCTTGATTTGCTTAAAGCTTCTTTTTAAAAACAGGCAAAACTCTCTATATGTGATCATGTGATATTTATTAACTTCTTTTTTGTGCTATTAAATATGGTCAGGTTGTAAATTTTAATACAATTCTAAAAAATTTTGGAAACTTATTGAATATGTATTAGATTTATATCTATTGAAATATTTTAGGAATGTATGTATGTAATCATGAAATTGGGTGATGTTTCTGCTGTTCCAGTTTATAAAAAAATAATTAAGCAATTAATGTTGAAAAAGTTCTGTGCTTTACAAGTCAATCATAGAAAAAAAAAAATCTTTAAAAATTTTTAGCCTGAATAATTATAATCTTGCCAACAGGGATTTTTATTTCAATATGAAATTAGTTTAAGAGCTTGATAACTCAGATAGTCTTAAATGTTGAAGGGCAATAGAAATTCCAATGTACTATTCCTTTAACTAGGTAATAGATTATTTCACACATTTGAATAACTATTTCATCTAAGTTATTTGTATATAGATTTGTTAGTTTTTAAAATTTATCATTTGGAGACATTGACCCCTACCAATATGATATAAAGCTCTGGAAAAAATTATATAAAAATGCTTTTTAATAATATAAAAATATGGATGGATTGATTCCAAGAACGCATTTTAGTTTATTAAATATAGTGATATGGAATACGGTATGTAAAACTATTGAAGAATAATAGATCTTTTAAAAAAATCTTTTATAACGAACAAAACGGTTTTTGTCGAAAAGAAAATATTCTGTTTATCTTCTAATGATTAATCGAAGGATATTCTAAAAAGATGATAATAGTGACTGCATATACTGAGAGTATATGGTTAATAATAAATATCGAGGTATGTTATAAATTGGTTAAGTGTTGCAGCTATAATGTTTCAGAAAAAAAGGGGGTTGCTCGGCAAGATGCCTAATAAACAAATTGAAAAATCAGTATATAATATGTATGCTCTTCTTTTTCTTTTTTTAGGTTGATTTATAATACTATGTCAAAACTCAACTTTAACTTTTTGTTTTTCTTTTATTTCTGGAATCGAGAGCCATATGGTTCCTAAGTATGTGGCAATGATGATGATGATGAATAGACCAAATAGATTACAAAATAAATGCGTAAAAAGTAAAAAAGCACTATTTGTGCGCGTTCATCTTAATTAAATTTTTAATAGTTGATTGGAATACTAGTGATTTAAAGCAACTTCAAATTAAAAATTCCAGAATAAATTATGCTAATGACGATGCACTCTATGCAAAATATTATTAGCGTTGAGCAAGAGTTGTCGCTTGTTTACATTACCTTATTGCTTAATTATTCCAACGCATCTTTAAATTGCAAACTTAAAATATAGATCAGTGAACGCGATTACTCATACGCATAAACATATATATATATATCACAGAATCATAATTAGTATTGGAACAATATACAACCCATATGAATAAATTAGCATAGAAAATATTTAATTATGTATACAGTAGCATTTTGGAAATACATATAAAATCAATTAAAAATATACTACTTTCCAAAATTATGAATCTAACCTAAAACGATTAGTAAAGTGTTTATTATTTTTTGTCTTCCAAGTCTCGGGCCCAAAATCTTTTTATTACGATTAATATATATATAGGAATTAAACAAATAATGAATGCGGCTTTTTTAAAATGAGAGTTGTACCCTAAGGTAGAATTTTATTATTTTGATTATTGTATTCACTATTATTGGTTTTTTTAAAAAAAATCTACTAATAAAATCATTCAAGCGTTTGATTTTTCTAAACAACAAAAATATTGATTAATGCGAATAAAATAATTACAGTATGTGTAGAGACTCATATTGTACATACTTTTCAAAAATATATATGCATATATTTTTTAATTGAGATTATAGCATATATAAGAAAGTTATAAATTAATAGCGGAATTAGGGCAATGACCTTTTAATAGTACTAAATCTGTATTTAGAATAAACAATTTCCTAGCGAATATAATGTCTCCATTGAGGAAACATTTATTTTGCATTGTAATTTAAATGCTTTTACCTGAATAATGAAAAAAAAATTATTAGAAAATTATGTATATCAATATACATTGTATTTTTATTTTTATTGCGTCTAAAATAAATATTTAAAAAAGCTCTCAAACGCGGTGCGTCGTCATCTTTAGAATCAACAGATAGCCGACGAAGTGAGATTTTTTCTTTTTTTTCACCATCGCCAGAAGATAAGCAAAAAGAGAATGCATTAATTTGAAATTTAATTGTGTCTAAAAAGTACAAAATTTTATTTTTAACTATTATGTATTTTATTTTATTTTGCGCAAAGTTTTCCGTAACAAAATAGAGTAATGGATAATCTTATAAACGTTTTTCTTTTCTTTTTTCTGTAAAGGTAAAATAAGAAAGCGGAAGAGCTATAGCAAAAAAAAAAATTCTAATAAACAATAAAATTTATTTTCTAAAGAAAATCAGTTGTGTTTTAGTTACTAACAAAACGAAATATTCTAAAAGTAGGGAATAAATAATAAACCTATACTCACGCGATAAACAGTTATTTATAAGACCTCGAATAATAATTTTATAAAGTCTGCAAACACCGAACTACTTTAGATGAATAGTGAATGAAGACTTTTCATAACGTAAATGTAGAGCGCGCCACTCGTTATCAATCATAATTATGTCAAGGACAAATTAAAGGATATAGAAGAGTTTGTGCGCATGATTTAGAATTAAAAAAGAAGAAACTTCAATGAAAATAGAGGTCACTTGTCATTATTAATTATTATGCAAAAAACCCATGACGCTGATTTATTATTTAACACTTACAAAAATAGTGTAAATTGTCATTACCAGATTTGATTTACGTAAATTAATCGTATTACATTAAACACACCTGTTGTCGTCTGGTCACTAATTAAAGATTGTTAGGCTCAGTTAATATTTGAACGAATGACTGCCTAGGAATTTTGAGGTTATTCAATCATAGGAGAAGAATTATTGGAATTAAAAGATAAAAATTTATTTCTGAATCGATTCCGAATTGAGATAAGAAAAAAAAATTAAGCAATTAATAACGGATCAACTGCGCTTGAATTTCACATGATCTCAAAAGCAATTAATAATGCCATATATATAAAGTTTTATGTAAAGCAAGGTTTGGAAGATAGATGTATTTTAAATTTTATATTTTGAACACTGAAAAGTACCAATATATTTACAAATGAAAAGTGAATTCACTTCTATCTGTATTTCAAATTCTTATATGGATTGTTAATTAAAACAATGCACAACTATAATGATAAATTTCAGATTAGTTTAATATTATTGAACTTAGACATTAAGGTGCACTACATTAATATAGCCAACAATCAGTATTTATCATCCTGAGTATTACATATTTTCTACTTTATGGTATTAAATGTTATACTGTTAATACAATTTTAAACTACAGAAAAAAATATACATATGTCATCTACCATTATAATAATCACTTCCAAATATTCTTAGGAGTGCCTTGAAAGAACTAAGAGATTGGAATTGGGCTGGACTATTAAACTGGATTCCACTAGACTTAGAAAGAGATCATATGTGAGATGAATGGATGAAATAAGGAATTGTGCTGAAGTGACGTGAAGAGAGATGATATCAGAGAGGATAGATCATGCAGTAGATTTGATAATGGTTGAAAATGATGATGATGCTGAAAGTAAGAAAATAAGCTATTAAAAATACTATATTTTTTATTCTGTAAATTCAAATATTTTGCTGTTGTTTGAATTTTTGCACCATACATGGATTAACTATCACAAATACGTCAAGTGTCGGTAGCTGAGAGGTCGTCAGCACAGCTGCCTTGCAAGAAAAGCAGTTGCTTTGCAGACAGTTGTCACAGATTTGTTTCCCGGCCGATGCTATGACATATGGAAAAAAACTATCACAAATACATTATTTAGATATAAAAACTACTATAAAAAATATGAATGCAATTGTGTAAAACAATATAATTTAATATATTACATTATAGTTAAGAATAAAAATATAAGAAATGTTTATATTATGCAAACACAAGCACAGATTGTTGAATGGTCAGAGAATAATACACTCCAAGAGTAAAATAATAGATTCATTAAAAAGTATCATTGTTAATTAAGAGAATAAGGCCTAGTATTAATAGAGAAAAAGGGATAAGGACTTTGGTAGTGTGAAATTAAAAAGTAGCAAAGTTTAGGATGATTAAAGTGAGGGGAAATGTAAAGATTAATAGGGTAAAGAATTAAAATTTAGAGTAATTAAGTAAAAAAGTGGTTAATAGAGGGAACTAGTTGATGGGGAAAGAAAGGAAGTTGGGAAGTGGTTAATAAAAAAGAAAGATGGAAGAAAGGTGAAGGTAAAAGGAAAGTTAAGGTAAAAATAGTTAAGTTGGTATTGATATTAAATGTTATAAGAGGGTAGTTAAATAAGTAAAGATAGTAGGGAGTATTAGAGTATAGATGAGGAAGGGAATTGAAGGGATGGTATGAAGGTATAAAATGAAGTAAGTAGGGTATAAATGGGAGTGTAAAAAAAGGAGAAAGAATGATTTTAGTTTATAGTTTTTGATTTTTAATATTTTGTTTTGATTTTTTAATTTTTATTTTTTAATTTTTGATTTTGGGTTTTTGGTCTTACTTATGTAATTAATTATGTTAAAAATGATAATTTTTGGTATTACTTTTTAGATTAATGTTTTAATGGGTTTTAAGGGTTTTGTTTTTAATGGTTTGATAATAAAATTTGAATTGTTTTAATACATTTATTTGTTTGTAATCGTAAAAAATAATTTAAAAATAATTTTAAAATTTTTTTTATATTTTTATTATTAATTTTTTTTGTTTGTTATTAATTTTTTTTTTATTTTTTTTTTTTCTATTATTTTATTATTATTAATTTTTTATAATTTAGTTTTTATGATTTGGGTTTTTAAAAGATTTGAAAAAAATTTTTGTTTGAAAAGTTTTTGGATTGAGTTGTTTTTGCTTTATATTATTTTGTTTTATTATAATTTTATATGAGAATATGAAGAATAAGAATTTTGGTTGTATTGATATAATATTTGTCTAATTTTTTATGTTGTAGATCTGATGAAGACTGCTAGTACAGTCGAAACTGTTATAATAAATAAAATTATTTGCTTAAAGTGTTAAAGGAATGTTAATGAGTTTATAGTGATCCATAAGAATATTGATATTCATTTTTTAGAAGTATCTATTATATGAACTTAATTTCAATAGCTATTAAACACTAAAATTTCTAATTTGGATTTCCAGGAATGTAATATTATTGAAGCATTCTATTATTTTAAGGATATATTATGGATATAAGTAAACTATTCCTGGGTTTAACGATCATGATTGTTTTCTGACAATGATTATATCATTATTATTTTGATTAAAAAACATTTGGAATCTTCTTTTTGACAGAATAGCAAAATAAATATAAAACTTCATAATAAATAAAAAGATCTGAAGTCAGAAGTTCAACAACCAATAAGAACGCTTAAAATAAATGACTGATTGAAAATGCAAAGGAAGATACACATTTTCTCCGATTATGCTTATTCTAATTTTTTTTGACACACTGAAATTAACTTAAGGACTTGAGAAACAGTCTCATAATCCTTTTAAATCCAGAAATAAATTCTCTCTTATATGATGACAATGATATTTTGAACAAGTGGAAGGGATATTTTGATCATCTTTAATGATGCAAGAATTGAAATGGTGACTTTTAATGGTAAATCTATCTTATTTATTCATATGGGTGATGATATCCAACTTAATAAAATCAAAACATCTCTTTGCTATCATAAAAATGGAAAGTTTATAGATCATGATGAAACATGTAAGGAAGTATTAGAATATGTTTGTGATATGTTACCTTCAAAGATAATGAAATTTCTTTAGGAAAATGTGGATTTATAAAGATATGCCATCTGATCTTAAGAAATTTTCATTGTTCCAATTTTTAAGACAAAGAGAACAGATAAAATTGCAGACAATATGAAATACCTAACAATTCCTTTCATACCTAATGTAACACCAAACATTGCAAAAACATTGTCTAACAATTTTAAATTTAGCTTCAGAACACCTCCCAATACTAACCGACTGATAAATAATTCTAAAGATAAAACAGAAAAAGATCAAGCCCTTCATGTGGTCTATAAAATGGCATGCACTCAATTTGGCTTCCAAATATTCTTAGGAGTGCCTTGAAAGAACTAAGAGATTGGAATTGGGCTGGACTATTAAACTGGATTCCACTAGACTATGGTGAAACTCTTGCTAACCTGAACACAAGAATTTACCAACATAGGTATGTCTACAATAGGGTTAAAAATAAAAATGAAGAATCTTTGGTATTCTGGGATCCCCAAGCAGCTACGGGCCATGTATTTGAACCTAGTTTTGCCCAAATAATTTGTACAGAAAAAAATGACACCAAAAGAAAAGTTACAGAAGCTTTATATATAGCAAATGACATTAATGCCATTAATAGAAGAGAGGCATGTTTGCTCTCTCTAAACAATGGACTAATTAAAAATTCAAACGCATTTGCATAAATCATAACAATCTTTATCTACAAGCTATGAGTATGAGATTCGAACATGAAATCTTGAAAGCGCTAAGCAAACCTATTATAAATTAGTGTAAAATTTATAGCTTCACTATTTAATGCGAAAAAAAAAAGTCGCAAATTTATAATTACAATTTTATTAGTGAAGAGAAAAATAATTTATTAAATAAATATCATGAAATATCATCATTAAAGCAAAGAATGTATTGTCAAGGATTTTGCTGAATATATTGTTTCTGGTCATAGATGAAAGATTATGAGAGACTCAATATAAATTTAGAGAATTAAGAAGCATTATAGATATGGTTTACGTTGTCCAGAAAATGCAATAAAGTATTGGGGTAAAAAAAATTGATTTAAATTGCTTTTGTTAATTTGTCAAAGCATTTAATTCAGTTAATCAAACGTTTATGGAATTGTATTATTTAAATTAGTTGTTTGTCCACCAAAATTTATTTATATTATACAGCTTCTATATGATGGAATGAGATGAAGGGTCATTACTATAGGTAGAAAATCTGAGTCATTTAAAAATGAAAACTGTTGTTAAACAAGCTTTTTATGACAGTTATCATTGGAATTGTTTATAGGTGTCTTAATGAAACAGAGATCAAAATATAATAAAGGTTTGATGGTGGAAATTTTAATTTGAATCAGTAAAAATTATATGCACTGACAAAAATTTCATCTTCATGGATTCTAGATTTGCTGTATACTGTTGATTGCATTATTTTTGCCAATTCAGAAACAATTTACAGAATATACTAAATGTTCTGAATGCAACATTTAAAGATTTTATTTTAATTTATTATCAACCAGTGACAGAAGAAAAATCCTCAAAAACTTTCAGTTTGGATGGTTATCAACTTGAGAATGTAAACCAATTAAAATACCATAGTAATTTTATAAGAAGAAACATGGACTTAGATAGTGAAATACACTACAGGTTCAATATGCTGTTATTTCATTTAACAAGTTAAAAAATAACATATTTCATCACAAGAGAGTAACTACTGTAACTAAATTAACGGAATTTTGAGATGTTATTTTAACTAATTTATTGTA
This sequence comes from Epiperipatus broadwayi, assembly GCA_028023455.1. Taxonomy (NCBI): domain Eukaryota; kingdom Metazoa; phylum Onychophora; class Udeonychophora; order Euonychophora; family Peripatidae; genus Epiperipatus; species Epiperipatus broadwayi. The sequence continues at coordinate 3,656,231 of JAQFVV010000126.1, read as the reverse complement.
TGGATATGAAACTTGGACATCTTATCAATGCAATATAAAAGCATTAAAGTAGTTTCATTTAAGGATGTTCTGTAAAATTTTAGAAATACAATGGCAAAATCACAAGACCAATCAAGATGTTCATCAATTTGCTGGATGGAATTTTATAATAGCTATTATAACTGAAATACACAAGCTTATTATATACCTGTGTCTATATATGTAATATATAGGATATATGGGCACAGACTTTCACATGACCCACCATTCTCCACACTATCTCATATCACTAATACCCTTGAACACATATATGTTGAAAAGATAAATAACCACCAATGTACGTATTTCATGCTAAAACCAGCAATCATCAGTTGGTCCAGATTACCATCTCTACACATATATGCTATAAGTGCTCAGATATATATTAAGATAGCCAATCCTCATACTTTAATGGACAGGCTTCAATCTACTCCACACTCCAACTCTTCAACCATCCATCCAAATTGAAAATCTGATGGAATACTCAAAGGCCACCCTGAGATTTTTGTCACATTCATGTTAACCTAAGATCAATCTGACCCCTCATGTACAGGATATAATCCATTTAATACATATACAAGGGATGGGCAGATATCTCTACTATGTAATAACTAAAATACACAAGTTTATTATATACCTGTGTCTATATATATAAGGCATATGAGCACAGACTTTCACATGACCCATCACTCGCCACACTATCTCATATCACTAATACACTTGAACACATATATGTTGAAAAGATAAATAATCACCAATATACATATTTCATGCTAAACCAGCAATCATCAGTTGGTCCAGATTACCATCTCTAAACATATATGCTAGAAGTGCTCAGATATATATTAAGATAGCCAATCCTCATATTTTAATGGACAGGCTTCAATCTACTCCACACTCCAACTCTTCAACCATTCATCCAATTGAAAATCTGATGATGGAATAATCAAAGGCCACCCTGAGGCTAAGATTCTTGTCACACTCATGATGGAAGTAATCCAACATACTATCACAACTCAATAATTTACCAGTCGCTTATGCTATCCAAAATATTTACTATCAGGACACATCTATTCTATTCACTTTTCTATAGCATTTATTCTACTTTTTCAAAAACATACTAACTCAGTCTTATTTAAAATACCAACTACCTTTTATAAAATTTTGAAATACATCATTCATACATAATTTTTTTCTTCAAGATTTTTCTCATTTCCCCAAATAATATTTCTTCTCATTTGTTTCAGCTTCTAAATAAGTGTACTTGCCTACAATTTATATATTCAAATTTTCCAATGTTTATCTCTCATTTGTCTCTCTTTAATAATTTACAAACAATCATTTTGAATTATCATTATTAAAACCTTGATGCACTGATAATTACAAAGAAATTAAATCTAACGTCATTAATCTATCTTGCATTTGAGCTAGTCAAGTTTGATGCCATATTATGCCATAGTGTATTTGATTTTCATAATAAAGATTTTCAAAATTTATGTGCGTATAATTTTTGAAAAAAAATTAGTGCAATCTTAACATTATAATTTAAAAGTTGGATGTTTCATCACAGTAAAATAATTATTGCATTTTAATTAGCTACATATAGAGTTGTTATTTTAATTAATTTATTACCAGGTCATGAGACATAGATCTATCAATGTAACATAATAATTTTAGAAAAGATTCATTTTAGAAATGCTTAAAAAAAAATTTAAAATGCAATGACAAAATCAGAGAACCAGTCAATTTGTTTTCCAGTTTGGTGGATTAAACAAGTGAAACAGATGAATAATATAAGACTTAGTGAAAGCATTAAACAAAGTTTTGTGTAAAAGAAATTGAAAGACAGCATTACAAAATATCAAATAAACATAATAATGAACCAATATATTTCACTGATTAGTTAGTATAGTCTTGTAAAACTGATCTCTAATGTATTACTACTGCTATTACTACTATTTCTAGTACCATATTTGCTACTACTACTACTACTACTATTTATTCTTTAATTAATATGGTCATATTTATTTCCAAGTGGTTGCTGCTAATATCAGTACTCAACATGACATTGTTGATCTATTATCAGATCAGTACATATATTAAAGATGGAAATCCTTTCTTTGTGTATATATATATATATATATATATATAAAGAAAGGACTGTATATATATATATATATATATATATAGTATCCTTTAGTGAAAAGTAGATGTATTGAAAAACTTTTTAAATTTAGGTTATTTTCTAGTATATAATTTAAATGTTATAGATAAAAGGGGTTTAAATTCAGTAAATAGGAGCTTATAAAGATATATTAGATAGTTTGAACTCATTTTGAAATGAATTAAATATAAAATGATACAATAAATTATTTAAAAGATAATATTATTTTTTATTTATTATACTTAAAAATACTATAATGGTAGAATGATAGATATTTTATATTATATGTTTAAGATAATTAATTTTGTTTAAAATATTATTTGGAATGATAAGTTAATTTGATATTATTTTAAAAGGTGCTGAAAGTATCACATGATTAGATGTGTGTGAATATAATGCTTTCAAAAAGTTAATGAAAAAAAACTTTAGTTTTAACTTGTTAACAAAATGTTTGATATATAATAAAATGTAGAAAATGTGTAGTTTAAAAAAATATTAGAAAAATAATATTTAAAATTATTATTTTAGTTAGGTGTAGTATTTTATTTTTTAAATCAATTTTAGGTTATTTAAATATTTAAAATTGTTTTAACAAGAATATTTTTTTTTTATAAAAATATTTACTATTTAATGTATTAAGTAATTTGATATTTAATATTGATGACTCATAGTTTTATAGCTTAATTTTACAAATCATAATAATGTAGTTATGTAAATTAGAAAATTTGTACAAGCAATATTGACCAATCAAATCATTGGATTAAGACCAGTATAAAAAGTGGTTGAAGCCAGTCTAGACAGATTTTTCATATTAGTTAATTGTTTTAATGATTTTAGTGTTTTACAGATTTAGTTCAAAATTTGTAACTATATCTATTTTTATACTGTAGTAGTAGTAATTTTTTTAAAATTATCATTATTTTACTTGAAAGTGTTTTTTGAAAAATTTAGATAGGATAACTACTTAAATAATGAATCACTAAACTTCAAATTTCCCTGTCGGTTTGCCTACTTGAAACTTAATTTAGGACCTCAATAATTCTATGGAACATGATAGTAGCTACTTAAATATTGTGAAGATGAATACCAAATATCAGAAAATTACTGCAACAAAACCAGAATGGATTTACATAAGAACTTTGTAATTTTTATAAATAATATGTTTGGAATGAGTGACTATTTATTTCAAATGACTTTATCATATTGCAATGCAGTAGTTTATTTGAGGTAATTAAAAGGAACTGGATATTCATTAAAAATCTTATTTGTAATATTAAGTTTGGAAAGAGAAAATTAAGACTCTGCCTTTATGCTTTAAAACTGAACTTAAAATGTCTTATGATATGATAAATGTCTGTTTTTAGTATATAATTGATAATAATAACTCATAATTTATTTGTCTTTAAAGAAATCAAAATGAACTTATGTTTTAAGAAAGGTGTATTTAAAGACAAATTGAAGAAGATGACTTTTGAATGCCTTTTATGCTTTTTAAAAGGTCTTGCTAATAATAAACTTAATAAATAAATTATATAATTTAAAAGTGACTCTATCTGGAAATAATGAACTGAAATGTCTTTTTAAAAGATTAAAAAATATTATTAGTTAATAAATGTTGGAATAATTTAACTGTCTTTTTACCTGAAAGAGAAAGATATTAAATGACAAGATATATGTTTAAAAAGATAAAAAAGTCATATTTTTCTTAAAAGAAAGAAATATTTATTTTAATTCATAATTATATGTCTGCTGATAATATATTAAATAAAGAATTTACATTATATAATGTCTGCTATTAATGATTTTACTGATGGAAAATGCAAATATACACTGATAAAAAATTTTCTCTATAGAGCAGGGGTTGGCCAAACTTTTAGACATTGGGGGCAACTTCTTTTGGTGCAAGTGAACATGAGGGTGAGTACATTTTCTTCAGGACTTCAAACCAGAAATCAGAAAAAGAATGTTATTTTTGCTAGAATAAAAACTGGGCAAAAAAATAATGGTTTGAAGTCCTGTTTTTTTAATCTCCTTGGGAATTATTTGCCAGTTAGATGAAGTGTTTTAAAAAGTTCACAACTTTTTTGTTTTAAAATCAGTTCATTAAAATCCTTGTTTCTCCAGGACAAGTTATTTTAATTTCTTTGCAGGAAAATGGCAATTAAATATTTCTAAGAATTTTAGATCTAGCATTACACAAAAATAATTTAAATCTTTTCAACTTCTTTCAACCTGGGTTTATTGTTGAGATTGACAATTGCAACATGTGTTATTTTAAATTTAACTATTTTTAAATGAGAAAAATTTTGAATTTTTATTTATTTATTTTTTTATATTATTTTTTATATTCAAATCGGCTGTGAATTTATCACTATAATTTGTCAATATTCATATCAGCTTTATGGTTGACTGGTGGGCCATGGTCAATGCCTTGCCTACCCCTGCTATAGAGACTATTTTTATTCCATGATTTAAAACTTTTTAGTATTGTATTAAATACATTATTGAATGGCATTATTGCTCAAGCATTTGTAAAAGGTTCAAAAATCAGAATTAATAGTTCTTAGTGCTGACCATGGATTTGAGCTTCAGACTCTTCCATTTTACCACTGCACAAAATCACACATGGCAATATTATATTAATAGGATGAAATGGTATATAAAGTGTTTTAGTATCAATTAAATTTAAGATGCATATGCTTCTAATAATAATAATAATAACAACAACAATAACAACAACAACAATAATAATAATAATAATAATGATGATGATGATGATAATGATGATGATGATGATGATGATGATGATGATGATAATAATAATAATAATAATAATAATAATAATAATAATAATAATAATAATAATATGGGAAAGTTTTAAAAGAAAATGATAATGATTATAATTTTTTTTATTTAAAATATAATTATATGTGACTGTAACTATATAGAGCTGAAAATTTAATAATCGTGTGCATTTGGTCTTTTACTCTTTGAAATAAAATAATTAAAATCTGTTTAATATAAATAAGATGCAAGCTTATTCTAATTTCGGATTAATGTTATGAAGTTTTGGCAGTTGATAAAAGAAATTCCCTTGAAAATAGTCCTTTATGTTATTATAATTTACAATTTACAAATTAGTTATTATCTACAATATACATTTATATATCATAGTTAAATAATAAGATAATAGTGGGCACATAAAGTTTTGTATTACTATAATTGACAATTTACAAATTAGCTTTTAATTATAATATAATCTTTTATACCATAGTTAAGTAGTAAGCTAATAGAATACACTTAAATGCATTTTTTATAATAAAATTTAATAATAAATAATGAAAAATAAAAAATAAAATTTTCACTCTTCTCTTGTTTCTTTGTATCATCCTAATATTTCCCTGGTTTTTTAAAACTATTTAACCATTATTTTATTTTCCATTTATTTGGGATTAATTCTGAAGATGGTTATTACATTGGTAGAAAATGTTTTATTTACTTTATTGCAATTTTAATTAATATGTATTTATATATATTAGTATTTTACATTGGAAAGTAATTTTACTTATATATGTTTATAAATCAATATTTTTTCTTTATTTTAATAAGAAAAGTTGGAGCTGAAGTAGGGGGGTATACTTTAAAATGTCTACAGATATCGATTTTATCAATAATGTATCTTTTCTTTTCTAATGAATGTTCAACATTATCATTATTGATTAGAGAGAACAGAAGTTTGTTTAAAACACAAGAAATATTAAAGACTAAATAAATAAATAATCAAAGGATTTATTTATAATTCGTTGTCTCTTTTTATCTTTTGCCATTGGGAAAAAATATAAAAGAATAACGAATATACATAATTATATCTATTTTTTTTCTCACAATTCATAATTTGTTTTTTTTTATAATAAAGCTAAACCTTTTTTTTAATGCTTGACAAATTTACATTTTTTGCACTTTTTAGATTTTTTTATCTTCACTAAATTTTCCAATAAATTTCATAGAATTTATGAATTTATATGGAGGATATTATTACTATATTCTTGTTTTCACTCATATCTACTTGAAATCTAACAATTTCTTCAATCATTTATGTGGTTATCTCCAGTAGCACATCACTGTCTTAAATTCATAGTAATAACTAATAATAGGCTGCACCAGGTTACTAAAATAGTACAAGACACAAAAATTACATTTAAAAAACTAAATGCTGCTATAGTATCTTCACAACAATGGTTTTCTGTAATTATAAAATTTCTAAAATTTATTAATAGGCCTAATAAAAATAATAACCATGTCGTTTGTTACTAGAATGAGATGTAAATAATATTTATCTAAATCGCATGTTGTTTGCGGTGTAGTAAATCTAAGATTTCGCTCTGTAATATCGTAAATTAAAAACTCAGTGAGTAATAAATGTATATATTTATGCTTTCCAGCCAAGATGCTTAAGACTGGCTTATATATATAAAAAGTTAAGTAAAGAGAAGGGTGGTATCATCCATTTCTTATCAAAATCTTTGTCATGTGTCAAGGCCTGATTGCTTGTCAGACCACTGTTTAACACCTGATTGGCTGTCTGAAAAACAACAATATGCACATGTGAAAGACTAGCAACCTTTCAATTTATTACTAGAATGAGATGTTTGAAAAGAAAATGATAAGTTAAGCACAATATACTCCATTGCCAAATGGAGATTTTCTTTTTCTCAACTAGGAAACCATTTGTGAATTGTTAGCATTTGAGTTCACTAGTCTACTACTACAATAAACTACCCAGAGGATTCTACATAAGGTGTATCCATATTGTTATTTACATAATACATATTGCAACTATTTTTTTAGGTTACATATGCTGGTTTCAAATCAGAAAGACTTTTTGTGATGTTTTAAAGCAAGGTGTTCTTTTTATGCTACAATGTCCTTAGTGTATATTTGGTAGGAATACATTTATTGAACAATAGGGGGTAGCTAAAGGGCTTCATGGTGCAGAAGTAGTTTCATGTCATGACTTGGGATTAAAATCTATGTGAGTGAAATTTTTAAATGATTTAGAATTTTTCTCTTGATCAGCTGGCACATAGACAACCCAGTTATGTTTGTAACAATGACAATTATATTATCTAGTCTTTCTTAGCTAAAGGGTTAAATAAGGTTTAAAAATTACTCAAACCCTCACCACCTGGCAATTGAAAAGTCTATTGTATATTACATTCCTTTTCATTGATTGCTCCATAAGAAGCTTTTAAAGAGGTTTTTGTCCTGCAATGAGATATTTATTTAAAAGGCTGTTTTATTTTTTTAACTAGATGGCTAGTGACATTAACTATAATTTTTCTATCCAGAACAATCTTGACATTACTTGACAATTTTGTAGAAACTTGAAAAAAAAACCTTACCCTTACAGAGTCTCAAAGTAATAGTGATATATTCCTTTTTTCTTCAATTATTAATTTTAAAATAAGTAGCTATAATACTTAAACACTGACTTAATGTATTCAATGTAATGGAATATTTTTGAAAAAAATTTCAATTCAAATGACAGTTTTAAGCATACAATAATCATTTTTGGTGTTTTTTATAATGTTTGCAAGTGAAGTAGCAAAAACATCTGAAGAAGCCTGTTGCACAGTCAAAACTGTCAATTGGATTGGAAAATTTAATAATTATATTGCATTGTATTGAATCCATAAAGGAGTGCTTTTATATTATCACTATTTATCATTATTAACAATATGGTGATACACCCATAAATTATATAACCTTCATTGCACTCAGTTTGTATCCTATATTTATAAAATGAAGAAAATAAAATATATCTACTTGTTAATTATTTTCATTTTTTATAATATTAAAAATTTATTAATATCCTATGCACTTTCTACAACTACAAAGCCCATTGGTTATAAAACACAGTAATAAAGCACATCTTTCTGATAAAGTACAAATGGTATATGAGATTTATATTAATCTACCAATAGGAATATTTGTGAATTGCTTCTATACTTTCCCAAGTCTTTCTGACAGACTGAATTTTAATGGTTTAATTGTAATGCAAAAGTATTAGGTAAGATCAGTTAAGTCAGTAGATTATATTTCTAATAAATAATTAGGCTGAAGAATCTAAATTCAGGTGAAATTCTAAAATGAAATTAAAAAACGAAAGAACTGCTTACCAAAATTATATGAGATGAGGGGTAATTTTTGTTAAATTTAATAAATAATATATATAGTCCTGATAGCATTCAATAAATCTTAGAATTCTCATTTTAGTTAAATATCCATTATAATTTTATAACCCCTCCTCCCAGTAATCTTAAAATATCAATGTCAAAATTTAGAAGATATGAATCAAAATAGTAAAACTTCAGATATGAAATTTGAAGCTCTTAGAGAAAATATGAATAAAAATAGTAAAACTTCAGATATGAAATTTGAAACTCTTAGAGAAGACAAATAAAAATAGTGGAGAAATTAGATTTTCTATAGAAAACATAAATCAAAAACTTGATGAATATTCCAAAACTGTGGAAATTTTTAAGGAAGAAGTAAAAGATAAATTTAATAGTCTTGATCTAAGACTTAGTAAAAATGAAGATGTGATTGAATTTTTGAAATAAGAAGTAATGCAGGTAGCTGATAAAAATCAAGAGTTATTGGAGAGAAAATTTTATGAATTTTCTGAAAGCGCTATAAAAGGTTTGAAAAATCAAATAAAATAATCTATCATAGAATGTCAGATAAATAACAGTAATTTGAATCATAAAATAGATCATTATTATTTGGCAATAAATAATGAAATCTGTGAAGTTAAAAGTCATGTTAAGCATGTTAATGAAGAAATTAAAAGTATTAAGGAAGAGGTGGTTCAAACTAAAATGAACATAAAAGATGGAGAAAGAGTTGGTGGAAAAGTTAAAAGAACTAGAAATTCAAAATGTAGATGACCATAAGTATCAGTCTCAAATTGGTGAAAACATTAAACATTTGCAAAAATACACGAAAGAACAGGCATGTATGTTAGAGAAATAGTGATGAATGCAAGCAGATAATTGATCAGAATTTAATTCAGAAATGAACAGAAAGTTTATGTTGAGCAGGTACTTGGGCCAATTAATTTTGAAGGAAAGTTTCAGAAAATATGTGATCAGATGGCAGAAATTAAAACTATGAATGATAAGAAAGTAGAAGTAGAGAAAGAGAAAGGGTTGTCTAAAAAATATGAAGAATATATTAATCCATCACCAGTAGACAGAATAGAGTGTCAGAAGGAATGATGAAAGTTAATTGGAGCAGACAGTTGCAAAGGAATTAGATTTCAGGCCAGTTAAAGAAAGTTTAGTGATTATAGTAGTATAAATAATTCTATGACACTTCATTTTCTAAGAATTAAACCATTTAGGGGAGAGTTTACTGAAAACCTCTCAGAATTTCTAAATAATTTAGATGAATTATTTTCTTTATGCTTACTCATTGAAAATGAAAAGATAGCTGTATGTAGTAATCATTTGTATGGAACTGCCAAAGACTGGTGGAAGTCATTTTTTGAAAACCCAACTACCTATGGTGATTTTAAATGTATTATTCTAGGAAGTTTTTGGAATTCAGACAAACAGGATAGTATAAGGTATCAGATTGCACAGGAGAAATATCATATTAGAAAAGGCAGCTATACTATTTTTTTTAGGAGTCAGGCCATCTGATTAAAGACATTGACCACTTTTCCATTATCTGTAGGTCAGATTGTAAGGATAGTTAGGCACAATTTACCAAAAAATGTGGAACAAAAAGCAGATTGCTATTCTATTTAAGAAGTTTCTGAGATACTGGATGCGCTAGAAGTGACTGAGATATCTTCAGATAATAGGTTGAAAGTAACTAAGGAACATGGTAGCAATATTAATATTTATTCTAATATCAGATTTCCTGTAAAACCTATAAGAAAATATAATTTTAGAAGTAGAGATAAAATATTTCCTTATTTCAAAAAGGTTGTTTGATTTGATAGGTCAGGAAAAGGAATAGAAAGTCCAGTCAGTCTTTGACTAGTGGTGTGATCACAATTCTCAAAAGACCAGCAAATAAAGTTAGCAAGAAGTTAAATTAGAAAGACCTTTGTATATCTGTTCCTCTTTGCAAGGACCCAGTGCTAACAAAATGGGGAACAATAAGATGTGAATGCTTAACACTTTAGATTTAGACATTGATTTCTTAGAAACATTTACTATAGATGAACCACCTATAACAAATCAATGCCCTCTTGTCATTTTGTATATAAATCATGTTAAGGTTGAAGCCTTAATTGACTGTGGAAGCCAAGCTTCCATATTGTCAGAGACAACATGTCAAAATCTGGTAAGCGTAAAAGGTGCTATACCTTCATTGCCAGTAAAGCAAATTCAGGTTACTCTAGCAAATGGAAAGAGGACAAAGTTATCTAATAAAAAAGTTTGGATTACCTTCAAAATAAACAATTCAGAGCTTGGGCATGTTTTTTTTATTATGCCTGGATTGATACATGAAGCCATAATAAGTGCTGACTTCATGATTATAAATGATTGTCAAATTGATTTTTGCAATAAAAGTTTTACTTGTAAGAAGGAAAGGCTTAATTTTGAATATGGTTTTGCAAAATCTTTCCAATCAATTATTATGCATCCATAATACATTAATTGATGCCAGCATAAAGGCCAAAATTGAACATGTTTATGCAATCAATTCTAAATTAGGTGAAAATTTATATCAATTAATGTACAGCTTTAAAAGCATCTTTTCTAAAATCCCTGGCATAATAGAAGAATATACCCATAGGATAAAATTGAAGTGTAATGATCCTTTCCAACAAAAGATGTACCCAATCCCATATCAATATAAGGATGAGATACAGAGTCAAATTGACAAAATGCTAGAGTAGAATATAATCAAAAAGTGCCAAAAAAAGGGTCTCCTTACATAAACCCATTGGTGATAGTAAAAAAGAAGGATGGTAATATGAGGGTATGCTTTGATGCTCAAATGCTTAACACAGTAATTGTACTAGAACATGACATTCCTCCACCCATACCGAAGCTCCTAACTAAATTTCATAAAAGATCAATTTTCTCTACATTTGATTTGACAGCTAGTTACTGGCAAATACTGCTACATGAGAATGATCAGCAATACACAGTATTTAGATTTCAAGGCCAGTGATATGTTTTCAGACATATACCTTTTGATCTTATCAATAGCAGTGCTGACATAATCAGATTTTTTCAAAGCAATTAAAAGAAAAAATCATCATGTATGTGGATGACATAATCATTGCTTCTGATAATTTAGATGAGCATCTCAAACATTTCAATTATTTTTTACAGAATGTTCTTTGAAGAAGGTTAAGATTAACTTGGAGAAGTGTTCAATAGCAGCCAAAGAAATTACTTTTCTGGGTCATTTGATAAATGAACATGGATTCCAGCCCCATCCAGAAAAGATTACAGCTATTCAATGCTTACCCACTCCAAAAACAGTAAAGCAATTAAAATCACTCTTTGGATTATGTAATTATTATAACTGATTTTATCAGAACTTTGCTGAAGACACTATACACTTGTCCACATTGTTAAAGAAAGCTGACAGGTAGAAGTGGACTGCTATTCATGATGCTGAATTTACTATGATTAAAAATAAATTTTTAAAACACATTATTTTAATATATCCTGACTTTAATAAAACTTTTTATGTGCAGACAGATAGTAGTTTCTATGGTCTGGGTATAATGTTATCAGCTCAATGAGGATTAGGTACCTCACATGTTGTACTTTTTAAGAAGACACTTAAGAGGTGCTGAGTTGAATTACACTATTACTGAAAAGGAAATCCTAGCTGTTGTCTGGGCTTTTCAGAAATTACATCAATTTTTATTGGGTTCAAATGTAATTGTGTTGACCGACCATAGAAGCTTGAAATTTTTAAGTAAGAGCTACCTCAGTAATTAGAGACTTATTAGGTGGAGCTCGTATCTCCAACAATTCAATTATAGAGTTCTTTATAGTGAAGGGAGACAGATTATCCCTGCTAATATTCTTAGCCACCACCTTATCTGTCTAATGTCACAAAATCCTGATACACAAAACATAATTGTTAGCAATATAGATTTGGTCAGAGATGAATCTATAGTTGATGATTACAATAATCTCACTATGATTCAAAGTCAGGATCAGAAATTAAATAGAATCATAACTATCCTAAATAATCATGATAATTTAAACAGTAAGGATAAATGTATTAAAAATATTTTTAAAAGATATAAAATGTACCAAAATTTACTTATGGATAAGGTAAAATCTAAGCAGGGTGAATCATGGAGGATAGTTGTACCTAATTCCATGATTGATACATGGATAATATATGTGCAGTGTAATTATAGGCATTATGGTGCTCCGAAAATCATGTATGTGTTAAAATCATTTTTTCCTGGAATAAAATGTATAAACGTGTAATTAGAAAAATTAAAACTTGCCCTATTTGTTTAAAATCTAAGCATTGCAGCAAATCTTATGTAGGTGTTATGCAGCCTATTATTCCAAATCGACCTAATCAATTATTAGTGATTGATTTCTATGGGCCACTTCCACCATTCATTAAGCAGAAGTTCATCCATGTTACTTATGACATATTCACTAAGTTAGTCTCAGCTTATCTAGTATCTAAAACTAGTGCACATCACGTAATTAAATGCATGTTAGATTATCAATTTCCTTTAATAGGAAAACCAGAAATGATACTCACTGATCGTACAATAGCTTTCATCTCTAGCAGATGGAATAATTGGATTCCAACTCAAAACCTCAAACATATTATGAGCTCCATAAGAAACATGCAGTCTAATCCCTGTAAACATGTTATGTGGGAACTTGGTTGATTATTCAGGGTTTATGTAGCTGATGATCATAAAAAATGGGTTCATAAACTTCCTGAGATTGTTAAATACATTAGCAGTACCTATAACGAATCAACTGGTTTTAACCTATCCATCTACATTATGGCAAGCAAGAACCATTATTAATTGAAACATCTTTACCTGTTATTCATGAAAAAATCAATGTCAATGAAGATATAAATCAGGATAAAGTGAAGCTTCATATTATGGGAGCTAAGAGAGTAAAAAAATCTCATAATAAACCACATCCATTTAAAGTTAATGATTTTGTTCTAGTAAAAACACCCCATGTTAGCAACCTTTAGAGGAATCAGTTCAAAAAATCCCTTGGTCTGACAAGGGACTATATAGGATCTCTTGCAAAATAGAATAAAATGCATTCATGTTAGCTACACCAGATGGTGAGAAACGAACTTATAACACTAGAAGTTTAACTCCATACCCTTCTGAAGTGTAGATGAGTTTTTAAAAGTGTTTCTAGATGAGATTCTTAGTATAATTCCAAAGTGTTATATGATTTTTTTTTGGGGGGGGGGGGATTAATGTAAAAATAGTTTGTTGCTTTATATAATATTTATTGAGTATTTTTGAGCTATAAAAATAGTAAAGTTAATAATTGTAATTTATATAGATTTAATTAAAAGATTAATGGTTAATTTAAAATTTTTATTCATAGGAGGAGGATATTGTACCATTTTTATTAGGTCCAAATAGGTTTAGTAGGTTAATTTCTTAAAAAAATTTAAATTGAAAGAAAATTTAAATAGTATAAATGCTATATAATGTTGATAAAATTTTAAAACTTTGTTGAAATGAAGTTGAAAGTTATAAATGTGTAAAAAGCTATGTTAAAATTATAAAGTAAAAGTTAAATATTATGAATTTTGTATGGTTGGGAAAACTGGCCATAATGAAATAATGTATTAAAAGTCTTATTAAACTAAGTGCTAAAGACTAGTTTTGAAATAATGATTTAAAATTAAATAGGTTAAATGTATTTTAAATAAAATTAGATTTAAATTTATATTATAGATTATTTATTAAAAGTATAATATTTTATGGTATAAACAAATGTATTTAATTTTCTTACTGTTTGAATATTTTCAAAATTTGTTATTTCAAATTTTATCATTATATTTTATCATTTTTTATAATGTAATATTTTGTAATTAAAGTTTAGATAATTCTGTTTTCAGACAGTGAATATAAAAAAATTGCAACATTTGTCTGAGTTTTTTAGTCATGTGACTAGCAAATACACATACTTTGTATGCTTGCAAGGTTTTTTAAAAAAAGTTTCAAAATTACTTTCAGAATTGTTTTAAAATTGAAGACATTTGTATATCATAAAAAATAAATAGTAAGAAATTATTTCGTTAGTTATCTTTAAAATAATTGTAGTTAATAAAGTTAAATTTTAAAAATAGATACATTATAATTAAGTAGTAGATAAATTGATAAAGAATTATTTTAAAAATATTATTTTAAAGTGTTTAATTTGTTTAAGTATAGTTGTAAAATTAATTTAGAATTAAATATTGTAATCATATTTAATACTATAGTATGAGTCATAAATTTTATTTCTAAATTTTAATAGCATAAAATTGACAAATATGTAAATTAGATCATAAGTTGAAGATTAAATAACCTCTCAGATTGTCAGTTATGTCTGGTATATAAGTGGATGCTCTCATTTTTTCAGATACATATTATTATTATTATTATTATTATTATTATTATTATTATTATTATTATTATTATTATTATTATTATTATTATTATTATTATTATTATTATTATTATTATTATTATTATTATTATTATCATATCATATTATTATTACTATCAACACATCATCATCAACAGCCAATTAGTCTTAACTTTTTAAAAAAATTTATTATTTTAAGAAAAAAAGGATTATCAATTTATTAAGTCAAAGCAATTACATATCACTAAATTAAATCGATTCCCTGCTAGTTATTTTCATTTAATCTTAAGCCAACTTCATGGTAAAACTATGGATTATATACCAGAGATAATATGACTAAAAGTGTTAACAACAAAGATACAGCTAATAAAGGAAAGTATAATTTTAAACATGTTAAGTAAGAATTTTTTTAGTCATTTATCTTTAATACTTTGGATATTTAAAAGAATGTTATGTGGAAATATTATTCAAAGAACTAGCATGTCTACACATTATATTTTAAAAATTTTAATGACTTCATTTGGATAATAAAAGTTATATGAAAAAAAATAAAATTTAATATTTCTTAAAATTAGAAATATAAATTCACATGTAAACTATAAGATATATAAATACTATTTTTATATTAAATAGATAATCACTGTCTTAACAAATGATAAATTTTATACTCAAGTGCTTTCAAAAGTTTAAGCATTTGTGATAAGAACTTGATAAATAATTAATATCTGTAATAATGTTTGTCTTTTGCTTTAAATCATCTTTTCCAAAAAACTTGTAATAACTTTTAAATCAATATTTTTCCAAAATATTTACTGCAAATTTTTTAAAAAAAAAACAGTTACTAGTATATGCATAAATGATATATTTCTTATAAGTTCAATATTAAATTCATTTCAAATTTTAATATTTAACGTTCAAACTATGTGTTAGTTAAAATATTTGTAAAATCTGGTGAATCCATTCCACCCTTCTATTTTTGCACAGCATGCAACTTCTACAGGACACCAGTGCAAGCCAGACAAACCTTGCATGGTGTGCATAGAGAATAAAAAAGAAACATTTTATGCCATCTCCAGGAAGTGGCAAATCTAGGTCAATGAAAATCTAGTCCTAATTTGCATATTTTATTCCAGCTACTTTTTGAAAATGTAAGGTTTAGACCTTCGAAAGCACTTGAGTATAAAATTTATCATTTGTTAAGATAGTGATTGTCTATTTAATATATAAATAGTATTTATAGTACTTTATGAAAGAAAATAATTAATAATTTTGAATTGCAGTATTGTTATTTTGAAGGAAATAAGATAGGTTTTTTTGTTTGGGTTAGGATCAAATACAAATGAAATTGAATGTAAATGCTAACAGTAAATAATGAAGAATTATAGATATTTTTTCATATTCTATTAAACTATTTTTAAAATTAAAAAAAAATGACAACTATTCGTGAGATTTTTTTGAATAATTTTGATATTTTGATTTTTGAATCAGTGCATATTTTTAAAAGATAAGATATCAAAAATGAACAACACAATAAAATGAATGCTTGTATTTTATGAATTTTATATTTTTAAATGAACATGAAACACACATAAAAGGATTTTTGAGTAATACCAAGCAAATTATTTTTAGAATCACACACCAGCACTATTATCTTAGTTAAACTCAATTTATTTACTGGAGGAATATTTGAACATATTTTAAAGATGAGTATTATTAAAGTATTTCATATTTTTTTGTGTACACTCATGAAAGACATATAGTCTCTATGTTTAATTAATAGATGTTTTATTAGACTATAAGAGTAGTTTTAAAATTATAATATATTCTATAAAATATGCCATAAATAAGCCTATAAGTCAGAGTAAAGACTTATCAACTTGATAATTTATTTATTTTGTGATATGGAAAATATGGAGGATAGAGAAAGTTGAAAGAATAGAATAAGATCTGATGAAAACTGCATGGTACAGTCAAAACTGTAATCAATAACAAAAGTTTTTTTGCTGAAAAGTGAAAGTGTGTATGATTTTTGAAATTCAATATTATTTACTTTCATATTTGTTAGAGTTTATTATGGATGATTGTAAATATTGTATATAGCTTTGTTTTAAATATATAGGATAATAAAAATTGTTAAATTTGTTTTATAAATCTTTGTGTTAGGTTGATTTATTCAACATCACAAATACATGATTAACAGAATCCAAAATAAACATAATATATTTGCACAATATAAATAGTTATTCATTAAGGAAAACAATAATTCAGAATATGATACTTGAGTAATTTTCTTTTGCATTAATATTTTTATTATAGTCATAATCAATTGCACAATTTACTGCATAGAATTTTAATATTGTTTGTTGCCACATAATATCATATTATACTATAAATTTAAGATGCCACCTAAGAAATAAAAGAATTATATTATTATTGTCATTATCATTATTGTTAGTCATCAAAATATTAAACAGTAGATAAGATTAATAGTTATTTAATTAAGAGTAGTAGTAGTAGTAGTAGTAGTAGTAGTAGTAGTAGTAGTAGTAGTAGTAGTAGTAGTAGTAGTAGTAGTAGTAGTAGTATTCTTTTTCTTCTTATTATTATTATTATTATCAACATCATCATCATCATCATCATTATCATTATTATTATTATTATTATTGGTTAGGTGTAGTTAAGAATGATACAAACCCTTAACTTGAGATAATTATAATTGTGTTGTTTTTAATAAAGAGATTAGAATTTATTTTGGCAATATTATATTAAATTGGTTGTTATTAATTTAAAGTCTTAAGAATGCTATGAATTTATTATTTGAGGTAATAGAGGGGATAGTGTTCTTATGCCATTGAGAGTGTATCCTATGGGATATAAACTCAATGTAATTCTTTACTACTGTGACCTTCACTGAACTGTCTCATGATCTCATTAGTATTTTATTCATTTTAATTTTTATAAAACGAACCATATATTATTTAGTATTAGTTAAAGCTAGTTGAATGATAGATATTATCATAGGATACCTTTATTATTGATTATATTAAGATTTCAGATATTTTAGCCGGAGCATTATCATTTTATCTGTGCTAGTTTATTTTTCTTATTATTATACTAACCGGAAGGTGATGTACAATATATGTGTATATATATATGAATGATATCAATTCCTGGTGACTAAATGTAATATTATGTTTTTCTGTAATTTAAAATTTTATGAATTATAATTCTTCTAAGTCTGTATTTTTGTTTTACTATTTGCACATTTAGTTCATGTAAATGACATTAAAACTAAATTACCACTATATTTTGTAAATAATAATTTTTTAATCATTAAAATTTATATATATGCATGTTCATTAAAACAAATGAGTATTATGATTTCTTTTACTTATTCCTTTAATTAGTTCCCTTAATTAAAATATATGTTTTTTTAATGGTTTAATGAATAGATATTCTTTAATAACATGTCTTCATTGGTATAGATACTGTCAGCCCTGGGTGAGCTAGCTAGGGTTGGGCTTTGGTTATTGTTCTAAAACAAATTTTCATATTAACCCTTCAGGATAATTCTTACATAAAATATATTAGGATTGGCACTTGGAATGATTACCATTGATGTCCATAAATATGCTAATAGGGAAATATTAAGTATGAATATTGAAAGATTATTGCCCAAGCATCTATAAATATATATATATATATATATTGGGGTGTGTGTGATAAATTTTAGAAAACGCTCATCTACAGGTCAGTGATGACTATGTAGTCATCATGGTAAATTGTAGGGGGTAGGTTATAATAAGACAGCATAAAACTAACCAAATATAGATAGATGAAGAGAAGTCATTACACTACAGTAATTCTTTTGTTGGAGTTTTTGTTGAAGTAAAAGAGGTATCAGTATATATATATATATTGTAACGATCTGGAGAATATCAGCTTACCGTGATCTGCACTACAGGGCGCCATCTAGGCATTTTAACCTAGAAAAATTTATAAAGTAGGCAGATACGTAAGTCAAAAAAAACAATTTTTTTTTTTTAATATTTTGGTTCCGGTCGTTAGCCCATGTCACTAGCTCAGTGGAATAGCAGAGATTAAATAATATAATCTAAGTGTATATAAAAAGAGAATAAAATAAGTCACTGCCAGTAATTAGCATACAAACATTTATTTATGCACATATATATAAGATTGAAAATTGTTTTAGTATCAGTTTACATTTTAACATCTAACATTATTTTTGACTTTACTTTGAATTATAATTTACATTTTAATTTCTATTATATTATAAGTTTACATTTTAATTAAGTTCGCACAGATGGGATTATAAAAGCTTGTTTTAATATGTTGCGTATAGATCGGTTACATAGATTTTAACGGTTAAAAACATTTCAAAATAAACATAAACGATCAAAACATAAAATCATTGATACTGACAATTGCAGAGGGAAATTTATAAGTAACCCAGTAGTATTCACCATAAGATACTTGCATTGTCACCAATAACTTAAAAGACATCCGAATAAATACATTATAGATACTCACCGTAAGGTATCATTATTTATCGAATGTCTATATATTTTGATCAAATATGAAAACCCAAAACATACTTAACCGATAACCAATCCATGCAAGCATCTATAAACAACTTAAATTTAATGCATTTTTATTTAGGGTCGAGTATGAATAGACTACATAGATTTGCATTTGAAAATAAAATATTCTATCCCTATTTAACCTTAGGCTAAAATTCGCAGTCAAACTGGTATCAATTCATCTGATATATCGATGTATTCAATGTAATACGGAATACAGCAGCACCAAAAAGATTAAGAGAAGACATTGACTCTCGTCAGATAGGAATATTACATCTATCTAACGAGAAGAACAATAAAAAAAACTCCATAGAAAGGAACTGCGTTCTCCATCTTATAATTCCTTCCATAGGCAAACGGGTGAGTGCGGCGTATATATAAATGATTCTGCCAGTAGCGAATCTCCGACTACATCTACTAACTACATCAATAAATCCAATCCATTGACCCAATTTAACAATGACACAAATGACCTAAGATTACCCTCCCCTAATATAACTTTACAAATCTATACAGCCATTCACGCCCGACTTAAGTTTAACATTGATATATTTTAATTTATCGGAAAACAGAAATCATAAATAAACTTAAAGAACAAAATTAAATAAATGGAAATGATTTTAAATAAATAATAAAAATACATCAAATAACATTATTAATAAAGAATTTAGTTTGGTCAGATAGGATTCTATTGCATTATTTACTAAAAAGTTTTAAAATTTAGAGTTCTTATTGTTTCAAGTGAATATAAAGTTCTTACGATTTTTAAAAGGTCCAACTTTATCCGTTGCTTGTCATGAATGTGAATTCCCACGCCGTCCTAAAGAGGTTGATATTCTGAAGGCCGATTTATTTATCCATCCGGAGATTTTTGCTTTAACTATTCCTCAATGTAGAAAACGATAGTTCATTTCTCTTTCTTTCTTAGCAGAACTGAAGGGATTGAAGAGTGCGTCTTTTCAATCCCTTCTCCTTCACTTCAGCACTAACACATATCTGTCACATCGTAAATAATCTATCATAATTAATAATTTTCAAACTTGTCTTTTTATATTAATTTGAAGGATTGAATTTACACTGCATCATCGATGAGATTGTCTTTTCGCTGAGTTCCGATTCCATTGCTTTTCTCTTCATTGGCTATTAGTTTCTATTGTTTTCCTATCTGACCGATGCTTTTACATTTAAATGCCCAAGGCTAGTTTACATTTAACTAATTAAAACAATCATTTCCATTTCTGATTAATTAATGTGTTTTCCAAGATTAAAGATATATTTTTATCTCTAAATCTTTTTAAGTTTTTGTTTTTAAAATACCTTTCTATTTTTAATAAAGTTTTATTTTAATAATTTTTTTTTATCTGTGCAATTTATATATACAAGTTTAAGATGATATTTAATTTCAATTTTTAATTCTTAAAGAAAATTTTTAAATGCGAACTTCTTATTTTAACTTCATGTTTAATAATAAAAAAACAATGTAACGTCATCTGTGCTCGTTACAATATATAAAATAAATAAAATGTGCGTTAATTAAAAACAAAATTGTAATTATAAATTAAATAATAAATTTAACGGTTTACAAATTATTACAAACAATCCTTAAATCCACAGAAGTACTTTCGGTTAATTTCTTCAACCTGCCTCAACTGTCAAAAGCAGAAGCAAATGTCATCACTTCAAATTCCATGAATCTTGTATTTTAATGTTAGCAGCTTGTCGATTTATTAAATGCATTTTATTCCTGTTTATAAAAATTGCTTCTTTAATTTTTCTTTTACAATGGTTTCCCTCTTCATGAAGAATTTTTACATTTTCAAAATCAAATTTAAATTTATATTTACATGTTTTTTCGTGATCAAAGAAAACTGAAGGAGATATTAAATCACTATTATTTTTACTTTTTACATGCTTATATAACAATTCATGCTCCTTCAATCTCTTCTTAATACTGCACCTAGATTCACCTATATATGATAGCATACAATTGCAAAAAATTTTATATATGACATTACTTTTCTGCTTGACGGGTATGACATCCTTAGAATTATTGATTAATTTATTAATATTTTAAAATGGAACAAATAAACAATACTTTATGTCAATTTAAAAAAAGTTATAATAATTTAAAGGAAATGAAAATTAATAGTAAACAATGGATATCTATTCCATTTATTTCAAATCCACAAGTGAAATTTTTTAAGGATTTATATAAGAATGTGTTTAATGTTTCATTCTACATTCCAAACAATATTAATAAATTAATCAATAATTCTAAGGATGTCATACCTGTCAAGCAGAAAACTAATGTCATATATCAAATTTTTTGTGATTGTATGCTATCATATATAGGTGAATCTAGGTGCAGTATTGAAAAAAGATTGAAGGAGCATGAATTGTTATATAAGCGTGTAAAAAGTAAAAATAATGGTGATTTAATATCTCCTTCGGTTTTCTTTGATCACAAAAAAACATGTAAATATAAATTTAAATTTGATTTTGAAAATGTAAAAATTCTTCATGAAGAGAGAAACCATTGTAAAAGAAAAATTAAAGAGGCAATTTTTATAAACAGGAATAAAATGCATTTAATAAATTGACAAGCCGCTAACATTAAAATATGAGATTCGTGGAATTTGAAGTGATGACGTTTGCTTCTGCTTTTGAATTTAATGGCAGTTGAGGCAGGTTGAAGAAATTAACCGAAAGTACTTCTGTGGATTTAAGAATTGTTTGTAATAGTTTGTAAACTGTTAAATTTATTATTTCGTTTATAATTATATATATATATATATATTAAAAAAAAAAAAATAAAAAATAATCTTTACAATTACATTAAACAATTTATTAAAATAAAGACAAATATTCTAAAAATTATTTAATTTTAACTTGAATATTTTTTAATTATATTATAAATTTAAAAATACAACATTTAATTTTAGATTTATAATATATATAAAAATACACACACACATAAAGGTAATTAAAAGAAGCAATACTTCTGTTATTTCCAAAGATTAAACTATTTAAGTTTATTATAAAAAAAATTAAATTAAATGCTCTACTATAGTGTTTTATATTATGTATACTAATAGTAGAAGATTAGTATATTATTGATTTTAACAACTTTGAAAATAAATATTTAAAGCAGCCAAAACTCTCCATACAATTGTGCCGCTCAGTGCAAGGCAGAATGATCAGTGGATGTCAGAAGCCTTGTCCATAAAATCCCTATCTAGTGCCTACTCATCTAATATCCCCAGACTAGTTTCTAGCTTGTGGCTTTCATGAAGAGTTTTGCCTGTTTTAATGACGGTTATGAACAAGCATAAAAAATGATGATCTGGTGATGGGTAGTAGTTTAATACTAATCCTGCCTAATAAAACTGTGATGAATGTGGTTATTAAAGAAACAAAGACACCAAAATATATGGGTACTGAACTGAGTTCAGGTCTATATGACTATATAAGCTAATGAGCTTTGATTGAAAATATTATTGTGTTTTCAATTTTAGACTCATTGGCTGCTGGAGTGTTATATTAGAGCCTAAGATCTAGGTGCAGTGCTCTCAGATCCAATGCTCCTCACTGATGAAATCTACAAGCTAGAAACTAGTCTGCAGATATTGAATGTGTAGGCACTAGCTTTCTGGCATCCATTGATTACTCTGGCTTGCACTGAATGGCACTACTATATGGAGAGTTTTGCCTGTTTTAATAACAGTTATGAGCAAGCATGAGAAATGGTGATCATGTGATGTTTAGTGGTTTAAAACAAGAATTTCTAAAAAATATATAAAAATATTTGTAAAATGATAATCTTCACATATTCATATGATAAGAATTCTTTATAAGTTCAAATTTCTAAAGTGCTTTTAATAAATTCTAGAAAATCTTACTTATAAAAATTATTTCCTATTGTTGTAATTTGTCATACAGTTTGTAATTGCATATGTCCCATAACAAGTTTGAAAGAAATTAAAGCAACTGAATGATGTATTGACCATTTTCAAAATATTTTGTCAGTACTTTTATAATTAGTTGTCCAAAGTAATTATTGACCATAAATCTCTTTTGGGGATATTAACTAATAACAAATAAATGTTAAACTATCTTAATGACAAAATGGAGAAATATAATAGCCGTGTATAACTATAAAATAGGCCAGCATGTAACTAAACTAATGCATTATTAAGGAATCAAAGTAACAAGAACCATATTCTGAAAAAGGAATTAATTGTATAAAGATGCTTCAATACAAAACACTCAGTAGTAAAATGAGAATAAATGGACGAAGATTAATAAAGCAGAATGGAACATCAAGCAATTCTATCAGACCAGGAATCTAGAGTGTGGAAATGCCGTTGTTTAACATGATCCAAAAGTTGGATATGTTGGTGAGAAACTCAGTCCCAGCATAATGGATGATCCTATATTGAAAAGCAATAATGTTCCACAAGAGGGCCAAGGCTTTCTGGAGGTCTGCTTTGTTGAAATTAATGCCACAGTTTTTAACATAGCCATTAATGGAGCTGGATCCATTTGGTCTATGGTGATCAAGTACCGGCCAACAAGGCTTTTATGATTATTTCGAAAGGCCTCCTTGGCAATGATATTGTTGAATTGGACCACCACATATCAGTCATTTGAATGAAATAACACTTTAAAGACGAAGCCTTAACTGTATAAGTGAACATTGTCATCTGTGACAGCCATGATTACTGCCTTCTCATCCTTAAATTTGTTGAACAATTTCTTAAGGATGGGTGGCTCTGAATGATTGAATTTGTAACTTATTGTAGAATGATTTACTAGATTACACTTGTAGTTGTTAGGGTTTTCATGGACAGGTTTTTTCTCCCTCACATCTCTGTGTGTTGGATCCTCTTCTCCCATTATTGGAAGGGCCCTACCATAGATTCTGATGCTTTCATCAGTGTGTGGATGGTCAGCAACTGGGAAGTCAGTAGTTTTGGATCGAAATCCTGGGATGTTTCTGGCAACGATGTGGGCAGTATGTTGGGGGAGGGTTCTTGCGGTGCTGCCTACTGGATTTATACTAGGATCCTTATGGTTGTGTAGAGATTGGAAGGGGTTGGAAATTGACCAATATTATTCTTTTGATTGGGTATTGTTATTAGGACTTGAGGCTGGGCTATTCAGAGGTGGTTTTATTGATGTGGGTCAGTTGTGCAGATGGAGATTGTTGGGTGTTTTCGTAACTTTTGGGGAATAAACTGATATATTTTGAAACTCATTGATAACAGGGAAATCAAGGTTATATTCAGCTGCAGGGGAGTGGGCTCCATCGATTGAGGCCATTTTGGATGGTGTGGCATGTAAATGAGCCTTTCTATGCATTTTATTATAGTTTTTATCCATTTTTAATAAATTTTTGATGGCGCCACCTCTGCACCTGATTTTGTCCCATATCTCCTGTTCCCGACCTCTGAAAACTTCAGTTTTTGGTTTGGGATGTAGATTAACACGGAATCTATATTAACATAAAAGATTCAGAGTTTGTATTACTCCAAGAACCTGTTTTTTCTGCCTGCCAGGTTTTCCCGCATATGTCAACTTCCAGAATCGGGAACTCACTTTGTAAAATTAGATTTTCAGTATCTTTTCATACATAACTTCCTATAGGAGTGTGAAATCTTGATGATCTAGGTATTGTTTTGCAGGGGAAGTCAAGACCTTTCAAATAAGTTTGCTGTCTTGTCCTCCAGACCCACATGGAAGTGTATTAATTTTAGAATCTATCTCCAGGTTACTTTTGATATGATTACAGTGACTTCCTGCTTAGTTTACTATTAGAATTTTGCATTTTGGATTGAGTTGTATTACTTTAAGCATTGGGACTAATAAATGTGGAAATTTTTATGGGTTTGATCATATTTGGATCAAAACTGAACTGTTTTTGGTTAACTTTTGAATTTTTTTGTTGAAATTTAGATTTATATTGATTTTGCCTTTGATTTTCTTGTCCGTGGAGTAAAAATAAATGTAAATGGATGAATTATCCACAAATATTGAATTGGAAAAAAAGAAGTTATTTTCAATTAAAAGTCACTTTATATAAACAATAAATGTATAACTCATCCGTGAAAAAGAGTTATTCTCAAATTCTGCAAACCATTGCCATAAAAAAAATATAAATTGACTGGAGCTTAGAATAGACAAACCATTCCCTGTGGTAACCAAAAGCAGACTGTGTTCTAGTTGTATTTTTATATTGGACTATTTCCATCATCTATTATGTGTATTGAATGTCTTTTGAAAAATTTAACTTTATTTAAATATTCCAAATACATTCAACTGTTAGTAATAGCACATCAAACAGATAAGTATATGCATTTGGAATATTTAAATAAAGTTATTTTTTTTAAAAAGACATTCTATACGCATATTAGTTGATGGAAATAATCCATTATAAAAATATAACTAAACTCTGAGTGTCTTATATTTAACTGACTGGTGACTATTGACTTTTTTTTTAGTTTTTCTGTAAAGAAATTCTGAAGATGCTTATACTGTGCAATGGACTGCTTTAAAGCTATATGTTTATATGTTGTTCATTGATTAACATTAGTTATATGAGTCTAATGCTTTTAAGTTATAAAAGGACTTTTTTTATATAATGAGACATCTTTATATATATTAAAATAGTATATTTACAACTGTGTTTTTGGATGAATATATAGAGACAATGTTGCAACTAATCTGAATCAAATCAAAGCAATACATATGGGCTTATGAATCTTAAAGGCCTTTTGTTTTATATATATGTTCACTAGAGGGAGTTTTTCAATAGCTCCAATCAAGCTTTAATTTATAAGTGCTGAAAGAGAAAGAATTCAAAATCTCTATCAGAATGTCCTCATACCCAGGCCAATTGGTTTCGAGCTTATGGAGTATCTGGAAGCTCAAAACCAATTGGTCTGGGTATGAGGACATTCTGATAGAGATTTTGAATTCTTTCTCTTTCAGCACTTATAAATTAAAGTTTGATTGGAGCTATTGATAAGCTCCCTCTAGTGAACATTTTAATACAAGCTTAAAAGCAAGTTACACAATTTGTGACTTGTTTTATTAATTATATATATATTTTAAAAAGTTTTAAATAATATGTTAAAAAATAGAAAGAGCTTTTTTTTTTTTGGAAATTTGGCATATGAGCCCTGAAATTCTAGTTGCACTGTTGCTATATTGCAAATGTTGTGAATCAAAAATGTAGCCCATTAGCATAAAAACTCCTACCAATTTTGAATTTAACATGATTAATATTTAAAAATGTAAAAAAATAAAACAACAAATTATGTTAACCACTTTTGAATATAATATGCCTTGTAATTTAGCCCAGCAGTGGAATATTAGACTACTAAAGTTCCTGGCTCAACCGAATAAGATAAATAAATAAAAAAATTAGACAAACTGAATAGAACTGTTAAATGTTCAATTTTTTACTAGAGTGCTTAAAGATGTTGACCTCTGAGCAAATTATCCATGCGGTTCCTTTGTGTCATGTCCCCCCAAAATTTCCTATTAGCTATTTTATTATTGCTATTTCAAATATAAACAAAGCTTCTTCTTTTAAAAATTGAGAATTGCACCTTTCATTTACTAATGCTGTCTTCTATTGTGATGTAAATTAGTAATGGACAACATTAATTTCAGTTTCAACCTCATTTTTATTTGTGTAATATTTCTTTTGGTAATTGTATTATACAATTGGGGTGTATGCAGTAGTCAATTTTGATACCTAAGTTATTGAAAAGATTATTAATTTAGAAAAGCCTTAAAGCTATTGACAATGCACCTTCCAGCATACCTATGATATCGTTTTCGAATCTGGGCATAACTAAATCCTTTAAAGTTTTTTTTCTTTTGGATAATGGCCAAAACCAATCTAACTATCAAGCAATATTATCAGTAAAAGGATATGAAGACATCTTTAGTTATAAGGTAAAACAAAAATGAAAAAATGCTGAAATCCGTAGCATTCGTCAACTGTAAAACCTGATGAATGTAGTATTCTTCTTCACTGTTTTTCTATTAGGGATAGTTAGAGAGGTCTTTGTCCTGCAGTGGGCTTTTTTTTAAAAAAAGAGACTGTTTTACACATTTATTTAAAATAATTTACTGAACAAAGCATTGGATAAAGAATAAAAACAAATATGCATAAAATAAAAAATATATTTATAAATTTAAAAAAAAAAATAGTAAAGCGTTGGTGGCTGAATGGTCAGCACAGCTGTCTTACAAGCAGTTGTTCCAGGTTCACTTCCCAGCTAATGCTTTGACACATGAAAAAAAAAAAAAACTAAAAAAAAAAAAAATAGAAAAATAAAATGCATCCTTCTTTATATATAATAAATTATAATATATAGGGTATATGAGCACAGACTTTCACATGACCCACCACTTTCCACACTATCTCATAATACTGATACACTTGAACACGTATATGTTGAAAAGATAAATAATCACCAATATAGGTATTTCATGCTAAACCAGCAATCATATACCCTATATATTACATATATAGACACAGGTATATAATAAGCCTGTGTGTTTCAGTTATTAAAATTATAAATAAATAATACAACACTAATTTTCATATTAAAATTATAAAAAATTAAATAAATCTACTTTTCATATTACTGTTACAATGCTTATTTTATTAAAATTAATCAATCTTACAGTTTTGATTGAGTGGCAATCTTCTTCAGAATTAACAAATGCCAATACCCACCTTCTTTATTATTCAAGAGAAGATGGGTATTAGTATTCTTTAGCTGTGAAGAAGATTGCTGGTCAATTGAAACTGTAAGGTTGGTTAATTTTAATAAAATAAGCACGGTAACAGTAGTATGAAAGGTGGATTAAATAAGAGTAATAAAAAACTCACAAATGAAAAAATAAATCACAACGTATTAAATCATTCTTTAATTTTTTGTTGGTTCTGGTAAAACATGGCAATAATATTTTTTATTTTTTAACAATATTATAAAAACTAAATTCATTTTATAATTTGTGAATTTCAATGTGACTGAGAAGTACCTGTACTTTATTTCGAAGCTGAAATAAAAGAAAATCCCTCAAACTCTCTGTTTGCATTAACATATAGTTGTTTAATCAAAGAATTACATATCATTTTAAGAGGGAATAAAAAAATTTGCTTAGGAATTGTAGAATGTTTGTTTAAAAGGAATGTGGGCAAAGGAATACTCTTTCCAGTAAAAATTCCCCCAAAACTTTTTTAAAAAGTTTATTTAGCTATTTTTCTGCTACTAATTTAATAACAATTATTTTTAAAATGTTATATTTATTTAAATGACATATTCAGTTCAGTATGGAAGCAGTTGACTCTTTGATTCATCCATTGGACTGATCCTGTGCGTAATGCTAATGATTTTTCTTAATTTAAATAATCTATTTAAAATTGAATATCCACTATAGAATTGATTTTAAATAATTGTAAATCAATCATAATTTGTTTTCAATATTATTATATTTATAAAGGAATATAAATTTGAAATGTCCATCTCCACACACAAATTTGAAATCATTTATACTATATAAATGTCTGTGTGTGTGTATATAATGAACAATGATAACACTTTCTTAGCTCAATCTGTACAATAGCAACATCTAATCAATGACTTCAAATAGTAATATAGTTTCTGTCAGCTTACATATCATTTTCTACTTGTATTTTTTTATAAGCAAGTATCAGGTTCACATTGCAGCAGCATTTTTCTGATGCTATTAATGAAAAAGTTAAAAACACCTGTTATTGTCTAATCTTACAAAAAAAAAAAACAATAAGGAAAATATAAAATAATCTATGAGGGTCAAGGGTCACCTGGTTAATATACCCATAACCAAAGTTAGAATCCAGCCCATGTGGTTCCAATTAAATTTAAAAAATATTTTTCCAGATAGCCAATTCACAATTAAGCTACTCAATTATTGATTAGTAAATGATTATCTAATTATTCTTATCTAGACAATAAACAGAGATGGCGATGTGCCAAGGCACTCCATAATGGCAATTGGAAAGGTTGTTAGTGCTTTCACCTTTTCTGTTCTTCTTGGAGAACTGTTGAATAATCTTTGGCTGCAATGGGCCACTTTAAAAAAAGTTTGAACTTTTCACTCATGTAAATTCTATATGTAATAAGGTATAATTTTAAAATCAAATGTCATTTTCTAATAAGTCATTAAATAACAATTACGAAAATTAGACATAGCTGCTGAAATGACATTTATTGTCCAAATCTGGAAACTATGAACCTTATCATTATTTTTACCTTAATATTTAATTATTCAAAATTACTAAAAGCTTTCAAAATATCTCTATGGAAAATAACTAATTATATCATCTTACATTATATTATCATATTTAATGAGTTTACCAATGAAGAAGATTCAATAATCAAAATAGTAGGATTTGGGCAATGTGTGTAAATATATATTAATCAATTAAATTTATTATATCAGGGTTAGGAATGATGTGATAATCTCCAGCCTTATCAAATATTGACAGTTATTATTAATGTATTTATCTAAAATGATTGGAATCAAAGAGATGCATGAAGAAAATTTGACACCATCTTTTTATATAAGGAAAATTCAAAAAGGAAAATGCATTTACTTTTTGATTCACTACCATCATTTGATCATCACTTTATTTGTTGATATTGTTTTAAATGTTCATATGCTAAAAATATTGTGTTTAGAGAATAACGAACAAGATACAATCAACACAAGTGCTACCACTTGATTATAGTACTTATTGTCGCATACCTCCATTTACTTCATTCATACACTTTTACAGATATATTTAAACTACTATTTAATTTAAACATTGTATTCAAAATATAATGAGTTTTTCAAATATATATCCTGCATATATTTATAAGATCAGTTTGTTACAAAACCAAATGATGTTTGAATACCAAAATAGTATTGCATAATCATTTAATTCAATGTTATTTCCTCTCAGTCAAAAATAGATTTTTTTTAAATGCAGCAAGCTCTTATTTCTACTGGGGCAACTGATGAGAGGCCAAAAACAACCCATCACAAAATTAAGATTACTTTTCTTTTTAAATATAGTTTTATGATGATATTCCATTAATAAAATAAATATTTATTCCCCTGGGAGGTCATGGGAGATTTAAATATCGCAAGTGATGTAGAACTTTGATTCTATATTCATCACTTTGTCACTACACTGATACAAACAAGGCAGCATTCTATTTATACTCCAAGTTTAAAATATGCTTAAAGATCAAATCATATTAGTATGTGCAAAAGAGCTCACAATCTAGGGTTCAAATCTAGGTAGAATTTGATTTATTTTACAGATAGTTGAAGATTCTCAATTAAGCTAAAAAAAATTTTTTAGATAATCATTCTATGATCATTTCAACTAGTCATCCAATTACTGCCAAGTAAATGGATAACAAGTAAAATAATAAATAAAAAACATACAATTAATTATCGACACCGCTGCTTTAAAAAGCAGTTGTGGTGACAATTTAAAAAAAGCAGTGTCGACAATTAATGGTATTTTATTATATATATTCATTAATTAATATATATATATATTTAATTAAACAAGATAAGATAAACAAAAAAAATATACCACAAAACTCCTTTTTAATCGATAGCTTTTTTTTCTTGGAAAAACTTTTATCTCTTTTCCTCTATGAGCGAGATTAATGAGGGAAAGATGTGGATGAGAAGCTATACTTGCTTGATCGTAATGTTTTGATTATAGAATCCGTTTTCGTCTGAGAACTTAATATACACATAAACATTAATTTATTTATATTTACTCGTTTTATTTATAAATAAAATAAATAATAATTAATATATTATCACTATTTACAATTAATTCCACTTTTGTTCTATAAAGTGTGGCATATGAAATACTGTATTAATATTAGCACCTCTCTCTCTATATATACAAATACTGTTTGTTTTTTTAAAAATCGACACTTAAGTATTATTTGTAGTACTTTCTTTAGTAGGACTCTGCTCCGAATAAGGTGGTGGAAGTTCTTCGTAAACTGGAGGTGCATTAAAAGAAACTGGTGGTGCATCTGGAAAAAATGTACAAGCAAGATCTTCCTGTGAAATACAAGGATATGGCGGAAGATATGGAATTGGAGAAATATTAAATGTAGAAATATTAGGAGTCCACATAAAATTAATATTTATATGATGGGCTGTAGGGGGCATTACAGTTTCGTTTACTTCGGTAGAAGAAACCGCTGCAGTCACGTGACTAGGAGAATTTACCGTGGCTGTAAGATTGTTCCCGGTTAGATTAGAGCGAATAATTTTGCACGCAGTAGCTGCACACTTAATAGTTATTACTAATTCTGAGACAGAAATTATGAGCAAAACAACATTAGCAGTTGGAGAAGCTCGAAATGGAGGAAAACGGTGTACTGTGAGACACGAGACTGCTAATAAAATAAGGGCCGCTATCGAAGATATCACTGAAAATACCATGAAAGAAACTATAGCATTATAATCGTAACCATATTTTTGACACACTATTCCTAATATTCCAGTCACTATAAAAAGACAACCACTCCAAATTCCAGTACCCGTGTAATACGATGCAATTTCGACAGTTATAGCTAGAAAGCCGCATATCATCTGGAGAAAGCCTAAATTAAAAGCCTTATTGATTGGCGATATCTCCGTAAATTGACCACTTGTAGATAAAGTCCGCATCTGTGGTAGAAGATGACTGACCGCTGCTGAAAAAATAGCTGGCATTGCGGATCAGACTCTATTTGATCAAATAAATTATATAAAAAATACGGCATGTAATCTCACTAAAATCCAGATTCTCATAAACATATGACGTCTAATAAGAATGAAGAATGTGTTGCTAAGAAACAAAAGTAGGGAAGAGCAGAAGGAACAATTTCTTTTTTAAAAAAATTCCATTTCACTTTAAAACAAAATTTGTAAATATACGAATATTTGCATCTAGAATAATAATTTTCGAATGCAAATCTATTATTAATGTTCAGAAATATAAAAATTTTGAAACAAAAATATATCACTTAAATTATTTGTACAGATATAACATATATATATATGCGTAAGTTGATATTGATCTCGAAATATAGCGATAATGCATTCGAGTATTACGCCCACGACCTGGGCTTGAATCTGAAACAGGTGAAATTTGATTTCTTTTGTTACTTTTTAAATCAGTTTTACGATTTTTCCCGAGGTAGTCTCATACAATTTGGTATAATCTCTCAAATTCTCATTAATTTTAAAAGTTAAGTCTGGTGAGTATTACCTTCTCTATTCCTCTCCTACAGGAAGCTGTAGAATATGCCTTTCCCTTACAGTAGAAAAGATACTATTCATTATTATTTTCATCAATTAGTGCATGAATGAAATTTTTTGAATGGGTCCTCCTCGTCTTACTCTTTAGAAAACAATAGCTAAATATTAATTTGCGATAAATAATTGCTCTTGACCAATTTTAAGTTTATAAGAGCTCATTAAATTTTAAGATGTTTAATACAGACAAATAATAGGAAAATGGTTTTAAGGGAATAGTAAGCAGTGACAGACTTATTAGAATATAAGATGAAGCATCATTAAACAAGTGGCCTCAAGAACAGCATTAGACACAGTAAATAAACATTAGTTAAATATTCACCAGAACAAAAAATAACAGGAAAGTTTCACTCAGGATTTTAAATTTTTACCAGAAATTTTTCATCAGGACATTGGACTTTCCATCTCTTAGTCTATTAATTGTAGCCAACATTTTTATCAAATAATAATATATATTGCCTAGGGCTGAGTGCAAAGATATATTGAAGTAGATTGCAATTCAAATGTAACCTGTGACATAGAATCCAATATATTAGTGAATAGTTTATTGTTCAAGAGTTCACAGAAAGTAAGTACCAGTAGTGACAGATCTAAAAATCACAGATTTGGAGTTAGGATCTATGAATCATGAGCTCCACATTCCATCATTCTACTACTGCATTAGACCATACAAGATATAAAAAAAGGAATTCCTTATAGCTCTGGAGTTTATGGTTTATAAATTTTGAGCTACAAAATACCCTACAATAAATCAGAGTAGGAAAAATGATCAATGATTTATTGCTTAGAAGTTTATATGAATATCAGAAGTCATAGCACTGGAACCACATTCTATGAAGCTTGGAAACAAATCCAGTCTTTGAATGTTGGGAGCAAATTCAACCATAGGAAAAAAGTACTTGTCATTTTCTGATTGAAACCATTCATCTAAATAAACATACAATATATAATATATAATGATGGAATACATTCGATTTTTTTATATAATTTTCTCAGCAACCTTTTTTTAATTGTCTTTCAATAATTGAAATATTAACCTATTACATTATTTATTTTTTCTCTGACTATACATATTTAAATTATTCTTATTGCCATATAAATATGAAAGTTTGTTCGTTTGTTAATTGCATTATAACTCAATAAATATTGCATCATTTTTACTGAGTCTTGCATATATATATATATATTGATGAATTACATAGGTTATGGATTACTGCTTTATGGTACTTAATTGTTTTAAAAACTTTGATAATTCGCAATATGTATTAAATTGTAACCATTTTTGAATGACTTTGTAAAAATTTAAAAAGAGGGCAGCACTGATTAAAAGATTATAGACAGCAAGGGAGGCAATTCAAGGAGAAATGGGATGGTCAAGTTGTGTATATTGACAAGAATTGGGGGAATTAAATAATTCAGATGACAATCTATGCAGTAACAGGAGTAATGCAACCTCTGCTACTCTACTTTAATTTTATATATGTACACATAAATAATCAATATTCACCAGAAGGTAGTTTTAACAATATCATCTGACTTGTTTGTGGCTATGGGTTATAGATGCTGACTTAATACCAGATCTACTTAACTAGAATAGCTAGTTGGCTTAAGTTAAAAACCTTACGATGTTAAAACTTTCAAATCATTTATTTAAATAGTATAAAAAGTAATGTGTTTGCTGAGCAGATCTGTGCAATCTATTGTTCCTCAGTGATGAATGTCAAGACAAACTAGTCTGAAGAAGATCTGTTAGGCACTATTATGTTAATTCAGATATTAAATGGAAGCTATGGGAGTCATGTGAACTTTTGATTTGGTCTATGACCAAACATGCATGAAAATAGTCAAAATAAGAGTCATAGATCACATGACCTTATACTCTTAAGCTTGTAAGTTATAAACAATGAGGATTGCCAATTCCTCAACAAGCTTTGTGATAAATGCTTAGCTAGAGAAAGCATTTAAAATATCTCTGTCAGGACCCCCCCCCAAACCTCTGACCATGGTTTTGTGCTCTGGAACTCCTCAGAGAGGTGCATGAAAATAGTTTATATAACATTGAAGTATAGTCATAAAAAATTATAATTATAATTTGAGATATATGTGATAAAAATAATTCATTAAATAACTTACAAATAACAATTAAAATTGTTTGAAGAAACAATATATGCTCACAAACAACCAAAGCTTAGGATTAAGAATCATTTTATAAAATCATATAATATATAAAAATTAAAAATCTGATCATGTTAACTAATTGTAAATCATCCTTATCAATCTTTATTTTCTTTTTTGAAAAAAAATTATTGAACATTATTCATTTTAGTATGTTTTTTAGTCATACTTTTTTACTTCATCTGTCAACTCTTGTAACATTTTGTGAAACTCTAAAGCATTATTTACAAAAAATGCCATATTATCCGAGAACTCTAGAATATTTAAATAATCTCTATTTACTTTTACTTCCTTAGTTTTCCATTTTAAATCACAAAATACTTTTTTAGAGACATAATATATGAAATTAATAATACAATGAAATTTTTGTTGAAATGATTTTGATAGAAATAAATTAATACTAAAAGGGAAAATGCCTATATACTTGAAAAAGATTTTTAATAAATATATTGACCAGCTCTTTTATGAATCGGAGACATGGACAGTAAAAAGAAGAGCAGCACAGTGACTTTTAGTTGGTATTTTTAGATCTAGTGTCTGAACCTATCCTGGCACCTCTCTCAGGAGTGCCAAAGCATGAAACCATGGTCAGGGGGTTTGGGGGGAGGGTTTCCTGACAGAGATATTTTAAATGCTGGCTCTGGCTAAGCATTTATTACAAAGCTTGTTGAGGAATTGGCAATCCTCATTGCTTATAACTTACAAGCTTAAGAAAATAGGGTCATGTGATCTATGACTCTTATTTTCACTCAATAACCTATATTAGGACTAACAAAAAGTATCAAAAATGGATACATGGATGAGAGAATAAACAGGTATTACTGACGTCATTGAAAGAATTAGGAAACTGTTAATGGAGTTGGGCTGGATATATTGATAAAAGAAATAAATAAATGGACATATGAAGTCTTAAACTGGATTCCAAGAGATTATAAAAGATCTAGAAAGACATCATGTGAAATGGATGTTTAAAATATGGAGGTTTGTTTGGTGTGATGGGAAAAGACAGGCTAGAAATAAGAAAAAACTGGAATGAACTTGGAGAGACCTTCATCCTGCAGTGAATCGATAATTATTGAAAATGGTGATAAAATTTACCTACGCAAAAGTAGAAATAATTATATTAAAATTACGATGAAGGTTTATGAACGACGAATTCCTTAGTAATTAAAGTTTAAGATTTATAAATTTTAAAATGTTCCTGGAAATAATTTTATGAAATTGCAGCATTATTAGTCATTTCCTTATAGATAAAGAATGGCTATTTTACTCTTCATTGGTTTTATGCGTATAAAACTATTATAGGATTAAAAAAAAAAATTACATGATTTATGTGGTAAATTCCAACTTACAAATAATTAAAATGCACTTTTCAACAAACGCTAAACTTCATAACTGCTTGGGTGATTTTTTTTTTTTCAGAATGATTTTTAAAAAAAAAAAACAAGCAACTATAATCATTTTCTTATAATCAAAAAAAAAAAAAAAATTAAAAACAGAAGTCTCCATATGCATGATCTCCATCTCAGAATTTCACTTAATGTATAATTAAAAAATAAAATAGTGAATAAAAAGTTAATCGAAAAAATTGTTTTTAACATTTTAATTTTTTATTTCACAAGTATAAACATCTATCTATCTATCTATCTATCTATCTATCTATCTATCTATCTATCTGTCTGTCTGTCTGTCTGTCTGTCTATCTGCCTGTCTGTCTGTCTGTCTGTCTGTCTACCTACCTACCTACCTACCTACCTACCTATCTATCTATCTATCTATCTATCTATCTATCTATCTATCTATCTATCTATCTATCTATCTATCTATCTATCTATCTATCTATCTATCTATCTTAATTAAATTTTCAACAGGTATACATATAGTTTATATATGTACATACCTATATATATATATGTGTGTAGCTTAAAACGACATTACTATGCCGTTTTTTATTTTTGAATTTCACTATCTGTATCAAGATTTGGAAATAAATGTTATAGATATGAGTTGGCAAAACCATGATAAATAATATTTCAGCATAATAGTTCTTTAAAAATAATATATTTCATGAATAATTGATGCTCAGTATGTATGTGATGAAAGTAAGACTTCTAATATGAGAATATATTTTTCTCCTTATTTCTCTCTACGTTTTAAACTCCATTCCGGTACTTTTGGATTGAATCATTTAATTCTAATAATAGCTTTTCTATTTAAATTTTATGAGCTTCTGATATGCTGTTCTGCTCAAATACTATATGAGTTTTTTTTCCTCAGTCTACTTCTTTCAGTATTTCCTTCTGTTTTATCTTTCAAAATTATTCTACATAATTTTTAATGTTCAATAATTTGACTTACATCAGCAATCTCCTTTTTTCCAATTTTTTCCACCATATTTTTTATCAGCTATTCTGAGTATATCTTATTTCTGCATATTCACGAATGTTTTATTATCATGCAAAAGCATCATATTTCAAAAAATGGAATTTTCCTCTTTTAATTTGCTTCAGACTCTATAGTTCAGGTCAGTAGCATTCCTAATGCCCAGGGCCCTGGAAGCTAATGGGGTCCTACATCAAACCACCTTATTTAAGGTCTCTGCACCAAACTACCTTATTTAAGATCCACAATGGCACAAGAAAGGCTATCCAATCTAACTTTGCCTTCCATAGAAAATTAATTATGTGAAGACTTAAATTTAAGTGAGATAATAGAGAAATTTTTTGAAATTAAAGCAAGGAAAATAAAATTATATTATATTAATTTTGTTTTCCTTTTACATTAATTACTATTGAGATAAGAATAAATGTTGTATGTGTTTCTTTGTGGTGTCAAAAATTAAAGACTTTATTTATTTATTCACTTTTTTATTCACTGTGGTCCCCACTCCATATTTGTGCCTGCAGCTTCTAAATTCCAAGGGCAGTACTGGTTTAGGTGCCTTCATTTTATGTGGAGTTTGTGCTTCCTTTTCACAAGTTTTTTTTAATGTAACTTTTTTTTAATCAAATACTTTCTAAAATACACAACCTAAAGACCTAATGTGATCCAATCTTTTTTTTTTTTTTTTTAGCTGCATATCCATTTTTACATTGTCCACGAGTTATTATTTCTTGATGTTTGATTTCTTTTTACTGACTTTGATTTATTTTCATCCATAAGAGCTAAATCACTCTCCTCCTTAGTATATGAGTAAATAATATTCTTTAAGCTTTTGGTGTTTATAGGCTTATCCTTGCCATCATTGATGAAATTTTAGGTGAATTCAATATATCAATCAGATGAAATCATGGCATTAGTACTTATTAAATTAATATTAAATTATTCAAGGAGGAAGAATGAAGTTGCTTAATTATTAAACTGAAGTTAACAATTACATAAATTAGCATATTTCACTTAAATGTAATTGATGGAGTAAGCCACTCTTTTCAGGCTATGAATAAAAATACACACACATATTGAAATACAATTATAGTATATATACTTAACCTACATATAATTAAAGGGGATTTGAACCCAGTAGGCAGCTTGAAAGACTGTGTTCAAATCCTCTTTAATTGCACACACATATATATATTATGACATTTTTTACATATATTACTGAAAATTCTATCACTGTTTTTTCAGTACATATGTTGAAAATGCCTGTGAGTCAATGTATATTATGTGATATCTTGTGTTCATTTTCATGTAAGAAGTAAATAATTTTTTGTCTGCTAATTAATTATTTTATGTGTTTATGTTCTTTAAATAGTGTATTCTTATTTACATTTATTTTTATATCTATGAAAACAATATTGAATCATCTACGAAGTAGAAATGCCTCTTCTATTAAAATTTTTGAATATATATTCTCTTTAAAGTTCCTTTCCTTTTTCTGACTAAATTAATCCTCATTTAAATGTTTTTATATTTTTGTTTTAGAAAGTAGATTGTTTGTTGCAATTTTTTATATGAATTGGTAGGAAAACTTAGTTTTTCATGTCTCAGTGTGTTCTTAGCTTTATAGAAGGCTTAGCATCACATCTTATTGGGATTCTCTTAATTGTGAAAGTAGACTTAAAATTCAATATTTTCTGTTCTCTTTTAATTGTGAGGAAAACTTAATTTCTCATATCCTTTGCCTTTTATTAGCTGTGATAGAACATTTAGTGTTTCAAGTTTTCTAAATTTTCATATCTGCGTTAGAAAACTTACTATTTCATCTATGTTCTCTTAGCTGTGATAAATGCTTAGTATCTTGTTTTCTGTTTTTTTAGCTATGATGAAAGGCTTAGTATTTCATGTTGTCTATGTTCTCTTATTAGTGATAGAAGACTTAGGATCTTATATTCTCTATGACTTTTTACTCATAGTCATCACTATTTTTCTCAACATTTTTTTGTATAATTTCTGATTTGTGTATTTGGCATACATAAGTTGGCTCAAAAAAATGCACTTTAGATATATGTCATGTTTTGCATTATCAAAAGTATTTTTTTTAAATATTCTCTCTTTAATTATGAAGTTTACAAAATAGTGGCTAATATTTCACCCTACTATTCAGTTGGATAAACTTTGGAATAATTTTTAGATGACAATCAGACTTAGAATTTATTTTTCAGATATTGATCAATAGCCAACAGAGATAGACATAACTGGTATCTTGATATTGTTAGCTAAAAAGCATATATCTCAATTTAATTTGTATTGTTTTAATGAGTGTCTGTGCATTTATTATTAAACAAAACAATGTAATGATGATATGATATAGATTGCACTACTTGTGGAGTTGGAACTATCATATTTTTACAGATACTAAGCTCGTTATCTCCTTTTCTTTCCCTAAAACTTGTTTATATAAAATAATTATCAATAACTTGTAAATATTTTAGCTATTATTATATGTAGTAATTGAAAACTTCTGATAACATCTTCACATTTGAAATAGTGAATGAAAACACTAAAGAAAAAAAATCTGTGATATGTATTTCCACTCAATCAACATTTTCAGTCTATCGAAACAATGCTACTTTTGTCAAATAGTCATCACCATTAATTATCTCTTGTATTTTGCCATAACTTAAATGACTAGTACTGTAATTATCACATTGACTAAATGGAAATTATCATTAATAACATTGATAAGTATACCTGAAAAATAATAATTAATTAGATTAGACACTGCTATATTATTATTAGCTCAGATATAGATTATTAAACTTAGTTAAAATATTGTGCATGTGTGGAAAAAAAGATCATGGAATTAAATTAATAATAGCAGTCAAGTAAGTTGTTTCTAAGAAGAGATGTACTATTATTAATTCAAAATCTATATGGCTGATGTATTGCATTCAACATAAACCAAAAGCTGTTGTGAAAGGTATAAATGATTATTCTTGGTCATCTATTGTCCATTTCTGACACTTGTGATCATTTTATATCATAGTATTCGCCATCATGATTTGAGTGACTTTGAAACTGCAAATCAGCTACAAATATTCATTGTACAAAAAATAGAACTTTAAATATTTTTTTTCTGTTTTTTTTTTTTGCTATGGTATTATATTTTGAATGGAATTCTTTATAATACACATTTATACCCTTTTAGGAATTATTTGGCATTTGATTTTAGTAGGTTTTATTCTTCATTATTCTGAAAATGTTGCCACCATCTTGAGAAGAAAGATCCTTAAATATTAAACTATTGTTAATTTTGATTCTACACTCTGACAAATTGAGCAACAATAATTTTACCCCATATATCTTCTTCTAACTATTGTTTACATGGTAATTATATATTGGACTATTTACATAATCTAATATTAATTGTTAAATGTTTTTAGAAAAGCTCAAACTTTATTTAAACTTTCCAAATATATTCATTTGTTAGTAATAGAATGCAGGTTAGTATATAACACATTTCAAGTGATATTCTTCTTCTCTTTTCTCTTGTGTTGCTGGCCTGACTAGTGACAGTATTAGCAAGGGAATCAGATCTGAGATCTATAGATGCATGAGCATTGAACTTAAGGTAATGCTCTAATCATGTAGATTATTCTGTCAAAGACAACAGTCAGTAGTAATTTTATATACTTAGCTATGAAGATCTTCCTGATTTCTCCACTTTTTCTTCAAGGCCAACAACACCTGAAGAAGAGAGGAGAATTATACCACTTGAAACATTGTATTATTTGTTAATCTGAATGATATTACTAACAGCTAAATGAATTTGGAAAGTTAGAATTTTTCTAAAACATTTAAATACTACTATTAAATGATGGGAATATTCCAACATATAATTATAACTACAATAATATTATCACAATCTTTCAGACAAATATTGTTAGAGTCCTGTCAAATGTCTTAGACTTTTTGTATAAACAAATACTTTGATGCATACTCTCATTTATATATTGTACCGGTCAGAATTGTATGTTCATCTAACAAGAATTAGGATCTAAGCAAAAGTACCTAGAGTTCAATCATATACGAGATACACAGGTCAGGGATACTCATGAACTCCGCCCTATTGCCCACCTCCCAAATCTATCACATTACAAACAACATTTCTGATGATAGCAACCTACTTTTCAATTATCTCCGGCCCAGAGGGTTCAGCAGAGACCCAAGAGATTTAAGCTTAACTAAATGATAACGCAAAGTAATAAGAGATGTGTACGCATGAACCAATAAAATCTCCAAAAGATAGATTATTAAATGTAAATTTATTTAACATGAAATTAATATTAAAAATTGATTTATATGTGAACAGCTAGATATAGAGATTTACAATGACTTAGAACCTTGATTACACAAAGAATACCTAATCTAGGTTTCACTTATGGTCACCTATGCATTCCATACTAACCTTAATGGCATAACAGGGTTTGATGGATATGCATTACTTAAACATACGTGGTAAGAAATTTATTATATGAACTGATGCGGCTTAATATGAAATATGATTTAACGGGTTTCTATTATTCACGCTATGACATTCTTCAATCATGAAAACTATAGCAGATTGCAATGGCCATACCTGGCTATTAGATCGAGTAATGACATGATTTCCAATTACATAGAATATAACAAAATTCAATAGTTGTGAGTGGGCTTTTATTCTAACCATCACATTTTAGGCAATAAATGATCTAGCGAGCTTGGATTACATCTGGATTTTATTAAGAGTTACATTAACCATAAATCCGTTATTTTGGGACATTACGAGATGATTCATCATTTATTATTTATGAAGAGAATGAGAAAAAACCTAACTATTTTAACATGGTCATATG
Organism: Epiperipatus broadwayi; assembly: GCA_028023455.1. Taxonomy (NCBI): domain Eukaryota; kingdom Metazoa; phylum Onychophora; class Udeonychophora; order Euonychophora; family Peripatidae; genus Epiperipatus; species Epiperipatus broadwayi. The sequence goes on along the minus strand of JAQFVV010000126.1, from coordinate 3,613,975 downwards.
ACTTGGCATTCATAGTTTTATTAATAATCAATGATTAACATGTTTAATGGCGGTTAACGAAGGGTGGATAGTGCTAATAAGCGATAACGTATATAAAAGGGCAAATTTAATCTATTTTACAACAAGAACTTTGGGAAGGCTTAGGGGAATCACATTTAAAATATATGAAGGAGTATGAACGATAATGTGCGGACTGAATGATAATGCTAGAGAGGACAAGAAGCTTCATCAACTTGACAACAAAGAATATAGGCTTATCCGCACTTGTGACGGATAGCATTTGAAGTGGTTGGCAAGATACCATGGTTCCGATTTGTCAAATGTTAACCCATAGCAGCGCTTACCGAACCAACACAATCTGTGGAAGTTGGGACCTCCACACTCCGCTGAGAATTGTGCTATATGGATTCCAAGAATGAGAGAGAGTATGATAAAGCAACTTTTGATTTGTGAACGTTATCATCGGGACACGTGGCGAAGGCTTTCAGGTTTGTCTTAACCCTGATTTATATGGCCTTAAATGGTAATCAAGCCTAGCATAATGAAATAATTATATCCAAGCAATCCCAAAAAGGGGGCATACAATTTACTTAAAGAACTTATTTGATATATTAATAATAGAATATATAAAACAAAATTAAGAATCCCTTCGTTAAATGCATGTTAATCCGCCCAAGAAATAAGTAACTTAAATCATCGTTAGATGGCGGGCTACTTATCAAATGAATCGTCATTTAGAAATACATATCTGAATTAAATTTATTTATTACTCAATTTCTATGATACTAATCAATAGCGTGAAATAATAGTACAGAATATATTTAAATCTTGTCGAATGGCATAATATTAATTAATAAAACACAATTTAGGAGTACTTCTCAATCAGGTGAATTTTATAGCATGGTAAGAAGACTTACGTTTACGGTTAAATATTCCTTAATTGCGGAATAGCAAAAATACAATAGGATTGATTTGCCAGATTGAGTTATTAGCATATTAAATTTGGTATGATTTGCACAATATTAAATAACGAAAAATTGCTGCATTTAAAATAAAAATACAATAAGAGTGAAAACCTAGTATTCAAGTTTAAAGAGTAAAATACAATTTAAATATAAAAGCAATAAGAAATCAAAAAGAGGCCATTATTTAAGTATTTAATCGGTGTAGCATCACCGATGGGAAAAAAAACAAGCAATTACATTTTTACATTACAAAGAGTACAAAACTAGAAATGTTTAATAAGACATACATTAGGTGGTTGGAATTAATCTTATCGAAGGTTGAAATTTACGTTTTATAGTTAAAAAGATTAAGATGAAAGCATTAGAGTTCAGTTTTGCAGCAGGGATTTACCTTTCTTTCCGATGACTTTACAGCCGTGTGCACATGTGTTGGTTCCATGTTTGATGAAATCTAGTTAATTTAGCAGTATTTTGACAAAATTATCATTTCAGTCCATTCTTTATGTAGCATACAGTTCATTCTGGCAGTATTTTGGATACGATCGCTCACAAGTATTTTGGCATTGGATAGATCTTGGAAGGACCAGGGGAAGCAAATCTAAATACTACTCACTCATCATTTTGCAGTTCTGAGTGACGTAACTTCCCCCAGCAACAGAGTTAGAAATTAATATGTAGTGCTCCTTTAGTTAGGAAATGCGGTGATATTTATACTCGTTCGTTACTGCCGTTGGGTAATCCCCGGATGTGTTAACGGTTACAATGATACAGCAAATTTTGGAATACAAACGAGATCAAGTTCGAGAGTGTTGGTCTTAATCTATTTTAGGATGAAAATAGACCTAAGTAACGTGAAATTTAAATAAATATGTATCAGAATGAAAACAGATTCCTTCGGAATTTAAAATACGGTAAGTCTTTTTATTTAATACACTCGCATTACACTCTCACACTTTCTCTCTATTAGAATATATATGAATAAAAATATACATAGTATAACGCTTTTAATTATTAAGTTTTATCTGTTACACACACATACGCATGATTGTTTACCGTAAGTTTACAGAGACATAAACAATCATGCGCATTGGTATACCTTCACTCCCCAGTGGTTTATAATTAAATGATTGGGTTTGAACCCATGTTTGCAGGTCTCAAACATCACCAGAAAGTGAAGCCAAATGTGTGCAACAGATTTGAGTGCTTCAATATATATATATATGATTACTAGATGGAGCTTTACCAATAGCTCCTAACAAGCTTTTGTTTACATAAATGCCAAATAGAATTAAATATCTCTTTTGTTGTCTCCACCTCCAGACCAGCTGGTTTCGAGCTAGTTGGCTCACATCAGTGAAGGGTAAGGAGACTAGAAACTAGATCTAAATACTAACTCTAAAATCAGAATTTATCAAACACATTTCTATCAGTTTGAACGCATGAAATTTATCAGACACTTAATGTCTTCAAATCCAGCTTAACGAACTAGATAGCTATATGGGTCTGAAATTAGTTGTTTCACCATATACTAAAAGCCTCTGCAATATATATCATTGCAAAACCCTTCAAGGGTACATTTATGATAAACAAAACAAGTTATAAATTTTGTAACTTGCTTTTAGCTTGCATTTTATGATCACTAGATGGAGCTTTACCAATAGCTCCTAACAAGCTTTTGTTTACATAAATACCGAGAGAGATAGAATTCAATATCTCTTTCATTGTCTCCACCCAAGTCCGAAAATGTTACTCTTACAATTCACAAGCTGGATTCCCTAATAGTCATTTAAATGAACACTCACCTTATATAAAAGCAAATCTACTTATCAGATAATAGATTGACATTGGTATAAAAAAGATGGACATGATTTGCAAGTTATTTAAATGATTCTTTTGAGACCTGGCATGTGAATTATCAATATTTTCTGACTTGTTTGTTCTATGAATAGGTTTATGATATCAGCATTGCATATTTGATAAATTGTAAGTTATTTATGGACTTGCTACAATCATTAGAATTTTAATTTTATGTATTATAATGAAAAAATGAAGTGTTAATAAGACATATAGTTAATAAGGCAGATCCTATCCTTATTTTGTTAATTTCCCTCTGTATATATATATGATCACTAGATGGAGCTTACCAATAGCTCTAAACAAGCTTTATTTTTATAAGTGCTGAAAGAGAAAGAATTCAAAATCTCTATCATCCCTACCTCCAGACCAATTGTTTTCAAGCTTATGGCTCACCTCAGTGTAGGGCTGGGATTCTAGAAACTAAATCTAAAATACTAACTCAAAAGTCAGCACTTATAAAACACATTTCTATCAATTTCAAAGTCTGAACTTTTCAGACACATAAATTTCTTCAAATCCAGTTTTGCAAAACAGATAGCTATATGGGTCTGAATTCAGCTCAGCTTAAAAGCAAGTTAGAAATTTTATAACTTGTTTCATTAATTATTATATATATATGTATTGCAATGTAAGATGAACTTAAATACAATAATAATTATAACTGAAAATTTTTATTGACTTATTATAAAGTACATTGTAAAGCAATTTTGCAGCAAGATGTCATCATGTATATTATAAGTTTTAAGATTTGTGTATCAATTTTAAAAATCACAGTTTCTTATTGAATGTTAAATGAACACATGCACTGTAAGTTAAAATTTAAGAGACAATATGCTATAAAAGCAGTTAACATTGCAAACATGTGAATAACTTATTTAAAAAAAGATTAATAAAGTAATGATTGTATTAGTCTATGAGTAATGTTAAAATGATTTACAGTAGTAACATAACTTTTAATATATTTGAATGTATGTTCATAAATGTTTAATTTATGTTTCCTTGATCTATTTTAAATTTAAAGGGTTACTATTTAAAAAAGATATAATATAAAGGTATTTTAATTTTAAAATAAAATATCAATTATTGTGAGAACAATAAACAAAATAAAATGATTTAAAAATTTGTAACTTAAATATTTTAATATTATAATCTGTATATTTAATTTGGTTGAAATGTATTTTATTTAAAATATGGGTTTTAAAATATTATTTGTAATTTTAGAATAATTTTTATTATGATGGACACTATTATATTTAACTTTATTTTCATTTGCAAATATGTTTGTGTTTATGGAAATCATAGGAAATTTTGGTATAAAAAGATAAGAGTTAATAAATTTGAGAAACAATGATGATGAAATGAATCATATGGTAGAAACCTAGACATGCAATAGAGGAATCTTTTACTTTTTTTTGTTACTCATTTTTTGACTAAAGTTTAATTGTGCCATTTTTTAAATTAGCCATATGTGCTAGAGAAAAACTCTAGTTTAATAAATGATTAATGATAAACGTAGTTAGGTTTATCAAACATGTACAAAGTCGAGTTTGTGAGTGGAGCAAGTTTGGCAGTTGTAAATAAAGATATGACAATTCACCATAGATAAATACTCTTCATGTAATAAAGATATATATGAGAGCTGGTAACCTGGGCCAACTGATGAGTGCTGTTTCAGCCTGAAATGGCATCTTGGGAGACATTTGTCTTTTATTGTATCGTTATTTATATAAAGAATAAAAAAGAAAGAGGAAGTATGGAGATTATTAAAATATTTGATGTTGTTTTGAACATGAAAGGCTAGAATTTTACTAATCATTTGCTCTTTGGAAAAATGCACTTTTGAGATTGACAACACTTAGATGTGATAATATGTTGGACTGTTTCCATCATCTATCAGTAAATGTTGAATGTATAGAAAATTTTAAACTTTATTTAAAGTTTTCAAATACAAACAACTTATTAGTAATAACACGCAAATAGACCACACAGGTTAGTAATTACACAACATTTCAAGTAGTATTATTCTCCACTCTTCTTCATTGTATTGCCGATTGAGCAGTGACATATTATCACAGGAGTCAAACTTATACTTTTAGATTCTCGAATATCAAATTATAAGGCAATGCTCTAACCAAATGAGCTACTCTGACAAAGACAATAGATAGTAGAAATTTTATATATTTATATATGAGAGTTGGTTCAAATCCTCTGAGTCCTTCAAACAAAGTTGTTTGTATCTAAAGAGCTGGAATAAAGTTTTATTGTACAAACACCTGGGTACTGTATATGTTATTTTGACAAAATTTCTGTAAATTAATGAAACTTTTTTTAAAAAATATTTTCCTAAGGAAAAGATAATTTTTGTAATAAAAAATACCTCAAAAAAGAACTACTAATCATATGCTAAAGCATATTGGATAAATAAAGAAAAGTGACTTATTTTGACCTCATTTATTGTGTTAATTACAGCACTAATAGATTATTTCTAAAGCAATAAATTATTGCATTATTTTAAATTTTTGAAAGTTTAAGTCATTATGTTCAACAAGTATAAGCACAAAAGAATTATAGTAAATTTCTGTATCATTTTAAAATCTCATAATAAACAAAAGCATCTAATATGTATCTACTATAACGATTCAAAAGAAAGTGAAGATTGAATCTTACCGTAATCTGAACTACAAGGGCGCCATCTAGGCATTTGAACCTAGAAAAATTTATAAATTAGGCAGATATGCTTTTAAGATCCCACTTTATTTTATATTTAGATCGTCAGCCCATTGTCATTAGCTCAGTGGAGACACAGAGATAATAATCTATATCTTTAATTTATATCTTACATATAAAAAAATAAAAGCCACTGCCAGTAATTAACACACAAACAATATTTATTTATGCACATATATAATTATTTTAAATTTGAGGAATAACATTTATTATTTAGATTTTTATATCAATTTTTAATTTAAATTATTATTTTAAGATTGTTGAGTATGAATGAATTTAATATTTTTATTAAGATCGTTGAGTATGAATAGATTACATAGATCTGCATTTGAAAAGAAAATATTCTATCCCTTATTTAACCTTAGGCCAAAAGTTCGCAGTCAAACTGGTGTCAATCCATCTGATACATTAATGTATTCAATGTAGCATGAAAATACAACAGCACTAAATATACTATACTGTCAGGAATGTACATCTGAGCAGTATAGTTAGAGAAGAGATTGACTCTCAACCAAACAGGAAAGCTACATCTGTTGGTGAGGAGAACAATAAACAAAAAACTCCATAGTAATGGACTGTGGTCCTTTTTGCTGACTTACAATCCCATCCATAGGCAAAAGGGTTTGGGTGGCGTATACAGCGATTCTGCCCGTAGCGAACCTCATACTACATCTACTATTACACCAATATATCCAATCCATTGACCCAATTTAACTACAAAACAAATAACCTAAAATTACCCTCCCCTAATTAATTAATATAACTTTACAAATCTATATAGCCATTCATGCCCAACTTAAATTTAACATTTATTTAAATTTGCACAGATGAATTTTATAAAATTTGTTTTATAATGTTGAATATAGATTGGCTGCATAGATTCCACGGTTAAAAACATTTCAAAATAAACATAACCAATCAAAATACAAAGTCATTGATAATGTCAATTGCAGAGGGAATACAAGAAACCCAATGGCATTCATCATAAGATGCCGCATTGACATCGATGACTTATATATTCTAATCGAATATGAAAACCACAACATAATCAACCGCTAATGAATCCATGCAATGTCCATACCCAACTTAAATTTATGCATTTAAATTCAAACAATAAATATTAATACAAATAAAAAATAATAAAATGGAAATGATTTTTTTTTTAGCAAGCAAATATGTAAAAATTAAACATTTATAATTAATTTGAAACATAAGTCAGATATATATAATTTAAACATTAATTGTCAATTTGAAAATCAGATAAGAGTTCATTTTTAAATTTAGGTTAGCTGAATCTTAAAAGTTTGAACGAAAGTTCTTAATTATTTTTAAATTTTTAAATTGTTCAGTTCAATAGATTACAGAAGAAGAGACCAGGTTCCTGTTTTTAATTCCCGCGGCATCTCCATTGGAAGACCAATCTGATGTTCTGGAGGTGACCTTAGCTGGTTTCATTTCAGAATTACAGTCATTTCATTTTTTTTTTAAAAAGAGAATGTGATATGTGTGTTCTATCACACGTCTCAAACACAAAAAATCAGGAACTCTCTGGAACTCAATATTTCTCTTTTTATAGTATCCACACAGATTCAACCAACAAAATGTCACTAATCCATCATTTTCATTCGGGTCCACGCTGAGGCTTGGTGCTTCCATTGATCAAACTAATTCTTTTTATTCTCTTATCTATCTTATCCTCTGACTTTTTCATTACAGTATATAAGAGCCCCGAGGGCTAGTTTGCTTTTCAATTCATAAACAATCACTTCCATTTACAAAATATATAAATCTTTTTACAAAAATATTTTATTTATTAAAAAAAAATAATTTTAAAGTTTTGCATCTGTGCGAATATATATATATGTATACACATTTAGCTTTTAGTTTTTAATAAATTTATTTTTATTTGCAAACTTAAAGTTTTTATTTTAAATTAATGTAACAGCATATTTATATATCGTTACACTACATCAAAATTTAAAGACTTTGCAAGAACTTTAATAATAGGATATTTATTATTAGTACTATTATTATTATTTATTCATATTATTCTTTCATTGTTTCAAAAAAATAAAATTCCCTTGATAAGATGTTATTCAACTTGGATATTGAGGTAGTTGATATTTAAATTTTATAATTAGCACTTCTGTGAGGAGTGCCAAAGCACGACACCATGGTCAGAGGTTGGGGGGGTCCTGATAGAGATATTTTAAATGCTTTCTCTGGCTAAGCATTTATCACAAAGCTTGTTGAGTAATTGGCAATGCTCATTTTTTATATCTCACAAGCTTAAGAGAATTGGGTTATATGATCTATGACTCTTATTTTGACTATATTTATATATGTATGCTCATGTTGGAGAGACATTGTTTGTAAAATGTTAAAAGTTGTACTTAAAATATATCATTTTTATGCATTATGTTTTATGGATCTTCAAAATTTCCTGCCTCTTTGTTATGTTTAAATGTTATGAGGTATCTTAATGGTTAAATATAAAAGCCTATGCTTATCATTACTGCCTTATGTTATTTGAAAGCATTGAATAATGCAAGTTTATGTTTTATAATTATAGATAAGCTAGAAGCTTTATTAAAAAATATCTGTAGAATTAAATTATTTTTATGGCAATGAGTTTACATGTAATGTTACATCATTGTTTAGTAGAGAGAAGCTCCTAACAATTTGCAATAGTACTTATGTTGAATATATTTGTTTCTGTGTCCATAAATATTAGCTTCCTGATGCTTTATATTTAAACCTGTAATTAACAAGTTAAAGTTTGCATAATTTTTTTTATCTTTGCAATGAATGATTAGAGTTTACATATATATATATGGGAGAGTGTTGTAATAATTACTAAATAAAGGTCCTTTAAAGCATTTTATACTAATTAGTTTATAATTTTGCTAATTTTAACGTTTATTTAATGCTTGTATAAATAACTTTCTTCAGTGAATAAAGCAAGTTTTATTAACATGATTAAAATTAGAATAAAAATCTTTGATGATATATATTTTGCTGAGCACTTATTTCTTATTGTGATTATTTTCAATTTTGTGAATATCCTTGATTTATATTTATTAAATTATTTTGACCTCGCGTATTTTATAATTTTGTAGTCATCATCTAATTGGTGATTTGTGGTCACCTGACATTACCTATTATATTTATTTAAAAATACGCCGATTTTCCAAAAGTAATGTTTTAAACATTAGTCGCTAATACTAGCAGATATAATTTAAATATTAATACTTAGTTACGTAAGACATCGTTTGAATACAATAAAATTCTCTTTGTTATTAAGTTGTGTCGATTATAAATTTTATAATTAATATAAAATTCTAAGAGATCTTATTTATTATGTTGAAAAATTTTAAACCCTAAGATAATATTAGATTTGATGTATTTACATTTGAAAACTCAGAGAAAATTCGCTGTTCATTATAAATATTATTAGATTTGCTTATTCCTCTGAATATTTTAGTTACATTCATTTTCATAACTCTGAGATATTATTAATACATATTTACATTATTTCTAGATATTTAAAGAAGTTACAAATATTTACTTGCTTAGAGTTATTCGCTTATTACTGGTTAAGCTAAGATTTTGATTAGGCATCATCTGGGGTTGCGTATCTGGTGATTTAACATTAAAGACAGCTTCATCTTTTTGTCTGTTACAATGGAGAACAAGTTCTATATTCTCTAATGTATATTTAAATTTTTTAAAATTAATTGTTACGAAATGTAAAATAAACAGACTGAGCTTTCAAATTATATGTTTTGACTACAACTTGGTCTTTTTAAATATGCTAAATATCTAAACAATTACATTTTTCCATTTGTATTTAAACTTATAATATTAAATAACTACAGCCAAAGATGGACACAATTACAATATCATTTCAATCCTTGCATGGCTGGGAGATTATATCCATTAAAAAAAATTATAATAAAACAGAAGAGAATTTTAGCATTGCCTAATGTAGATTTAAACTTTCTAATGTCATTAATTCTTGTATAATGTAAAATCACAGAATGACTTTTATATTTCATGTTTGAGTTGCAACCTAGCCTGCTACAGTTTGAAACATTTCTCAACCATATTAAAATAATTATCAGAGCTTTTTCTGCAAATTCATGTAATATATTTTATTTTTAAAGTGTGAATAAATTATAAACGTATTAATATTTTTCTGATTGTATTCAAACTCATCTTACCCTATATATATATATATTAAGATTTTTATTTATGGCAATTTATATCAAAGCTAACAGTACAACATCATTCAATGTTTCTCCAAAAACGGCATTAGTCTGTCACATTATTTACGGTATATTTTGATGCAAAAATATATTTTATTTATGTAGCTGGTTGTAGTTTTACATAGCAAGTAATTTCTAATAGCAGTAAAAAATAAAAACAATAGAAAAAGGTAGATGATTTGATATGATTTCACGGTACTCATCTTTTAGCTAAAGACGCCGTTCTATGGCACGGTTTTCGCACCAAAACACATTAAAATGCTGTTTCCGTGGCCGACACGTTCGAACCCGCTTTTTCAATAGTACAACTTTTTTGTTGTGCTACAGAATGCAGGCCGCTATGTTGTGTTGCAGTACAGCATGTATGTTGCATGGTAGCAAATATATTTTGCGAATCGCACAATTTATAAAGCAGTTACGCCTTGATGAGAAAGTTTGTATTTGAATCAGATGGAAATGTTGTTTTCATTGAATTTTTTTTTATTTTAAAGGATTAAAATGTTGATATTTTGTAAAGTAATAATTCTAAGACTTTTTACAATGTACTGTATTGAAGTTTTAATTGGGAAAATGTTAAAGATCTATGTTTTTAGTGAGTTGCAATTAGGTAACGCGTCAAGTAACGTACTGTTCGTAACATTCCATGAGACAAAGAAGACTTCTACCATGTGTATATTTTTGAAGTAAGAAAAGTACAAATATACAGGTTTTTTTGTAAATTTAATAAAAAGCAAATATTAGAAACATGTTTAATAAGTAAAGAAGACATTTGTATGTGTTTGTTGTTGTTTAAAAAAGTTTGAGTTTCTTTATTTTGTCTGAGTACGGTTATGATTTTGAATTTTTTTATTTTAGCATTACAAACAAACAGAACACTAACCCTAAAACTAACCCTAACCCTAAAACTAACCCTAAACCTAACCCTAAACCTAACCCTAAAACTAACCCTAAATCTAACCATAACAACTTTTACTTTTATTACGATTATTATTTTTTAGTTAAACAACAACAAAAAAAGTCGTAACACAAGTAAAAAAATATCCGATAGAAAATTGATAAAAAAAAAGCCGTAACACAATTTAAAAAGTATACGATATAAAAAACACGAATCAAATTGTAATTTGTTGATTTTATTTTACATTTATTATTATCATTTAAATTGTATACGTTAATAAAAAATAATATTTAAAAAAGACGATTTTGTTTTGTTTTTATTTTCGCATTACAAACAGAAAAATTATTAAAATCAACGGCCCGTGAATGTTCATATTTTATAGTTTTAGCGTGAAAATGATGCCATCCAACGGCGTCTTTAGCTATAATACAAGCACCGATTTCACAAATTTTTATCAAAAATTATGTCATGTAATTTAAATATTAAATAAAAATATTTAGATAAAATTGACATTTATCTCAAGTGGTACATAAAGATTTATACTTTGTTGATAGAATGGAACTGTAAGATAGTTCTTAAGACTCAGAAAAAGTACTAATTTTTGATTCCAAACCTGAAGTTCTAAAGTAATTAATGGAGAAATTAACATACATCATTTTTCTCAAATATTGCACATACTAGTGTTATTGGTGATAGTTTTAAAGTATGGTGCTCTCTAGTGAGAGAAATAGAAGTTAATAATAACTGAAACATAGATGATCATCACACTTCTGCTGGATTGGGTATAAAATGCTTTTAGTCACCAATTAAAATTTTAAACAGATATAAATTCTTGTAATTATTTTTCAATAAAAGTGTAAAAAATTAGATATATGTTTAAATAAACCAATAGAATATAAGCAAGCTGCTGTCAAGACTACATTACAATTAGAAAATGGGTTTTATTTATTACCTAATCATAATGTTGCTTTGATAATAAGTTATATTTTATTGATTTATTTAAGCATAGAAGCTGTAAGATGTTATTTAATATGATAACAGTATAACTACTACAGTAAATGTATACATGTTTAAATAAACAAAGATCATAACTTTCCTTATTTTACACTAGACACTTCTGCTACAGTTGAATAATTTAATAATTCTTTAACAGATATAATTGTTGAAATATGTTTAAATATGTAGAAATTGCTGTTATTTTTATTTTAGCAAAATCACAGTTAAAAAATCATTAAATTATAACATTTGATTGTGATGGAAGAGTCTATTGTAAAATAATTAAAGTAGGAAAAGTTGTAAGCTTTGTTTCCTATATTTATTGTAAAAGCTTTGTCTGTTTTCTAAGAGCTAGAACTCCACTTAGAAGAAGGAATCCCTTGAAATCCCCTTTTCAATGTAAAAAGTGTTTACAATATACAATTTTCATTGGTTACAATCTCTTAACATTTGGTTGTAATTTTTCTAAAATAACAGAAATTTCCATTTAATTGAATTATATCTGTTCAAAATGATTATATATATATATATATTGTAATGGTATATGCCGTTACATTAATTAAAAATTTAAATAAATTTTTTCTTAAGTTCATAAATAAAAGCTAAAAAAAATTAAAGAGTTGTTAAACGTGTATACGTTATTCACATAGATGCAAAACTTTAAAAATTATTTCTATTTTTTTAAAAAAAAAAAGGTATTTGGACGTACTTTTTTAGAAAAAAGTATAAGAAAAAGATAAAATATTTTTGTAAATGGAAATGATTGTTTTATAAATTAATTGAAAAGCAAACTAGCCCTTGGGGCTCTTATATAATTAAAAAGTCAGAGGAAAGATATAAATAAGAGAATAAAAAGAGTTAGCTTGACCAATGGAAGCACCAAGCCTCAGCTTGGACCCTAATGAAAATGATGGAATAATGACGTTTTGTTCATTGAATCCAGAGGATGATTATAAAAGGAAAAATATTGAAATTAAGGACAGTGCCAGACAGTTTCAGCTTGATTGTTTTTGGGAGGTGTGATAGAACGCACATATCACCCTCTCTCTCTATTTTAAAAAATGAAATGACTGTGATACCGGAATGGAACCAGCTAAGGCCACCTTCAGAACATCAGACCAGTCTTCCAATGGGGACATTGCAGGAATTGGCACCAAGAACCATGACTCTTCTAAGCTATTGAACTGAACAATTTTACAATTTAAAAGTAATTAAGAACTTTCGTCAAGATTTGACAAGTTTAATAAACAAGCTAAATCTAATTTTTGTAAAATGAACTATAATCTGACTTTTCCAAATCAATTATTGTTTAATTTTTTTTCATTTAAGTTTGCCAAAAATCATTTCCATTTTTTTATTATTAATATTTATTGTAGAAATTATTAAATGCATTAAATTTAAGTTGGGCATAGACGCTTGCATAGATTTGTTCACATTTAATTATGTTTTTGTTTTCATATTTGATTAAAATATATAGACATTTGGTAAATAATGATATCTTACATTGAATATCTAAATGTATTTATTCAGATGTTTTTTTAGTTATTGGTGTCAATGCGGCATCTTATGATGAATGCCATTGGGTTTCTTGTGAATTCCCTCTGCAATTACATCAGTGACTTTATATTTTGATCATTTATGTTTATTTTGAAATGTTTTTGAGCATGTAATCTATGTAGTCGATCTATGCTCAACATTAAAATACAAACTTTTATAAATCCATCTGTGGGAATTTATATAAATGTTAAATTTAAGTTGGGCATGAATGGCTATATAGATTTGCAAAGTTATATTAATTAATTAGGGGAGGATAATCTTAGATTGTTTGTTTTGTAGTTAAATTGGGTCAATGGATTGGATATATTGGTGTAATTAGTAGATGCAGTATGAGATTCACTACAGGCAGGATTGATTTATACGCCGCACCCCCCCTTGTTTGCCTATGGAAGGGATAGTAAGACGGAAAACGCAGTCCCTTCCTATGGAGTTTTTTTTATTGTTCTTCTTGCCGATAGATGTAGCATTCCTATTTGGTTGAAAGTCAATGTCATATATTAACCATGCTGTTCAGATGTACATTCCTGACAGTATGTCATTTTGATGCTGTCATATTCATGCTACATTGAATACATCGATATATCAGATAGATTGGCGTTGGTTTTGACTGCGAACTTTTGGCCTAAGGTTAAATAAGGATAGAATATTTTCTTTTCAAATGCAAATCTATGTAGTTTATTCATACTCGACAATCTTAAAATAAATATAAAATTCATCTGTGTGGATGATTTAAAATTTTAAAATAATAATTTAAATTAAAGAATATTAAAATCTAAAATAATAAATGTTATTCCTCAAATTCTAAAATGATTATATATGTGTGTAAATAAATGTTGTTTGTGTGTTAATTACTGGCAGTGGCTTATTTTATTCTTTTTTTAATATTAAAAATAGTCTTAGATAAGAATTTATAAATATAAATCTCTGCTGTTCCACTGAGCTAGTGACTTGGGCTAACTGTCTAAATATAAAATAAAGTGGGATTTTAACTGCGCGTACCTGCTTACTCTATAAATTTTCTAAGGTCAAATGCCTAGATGGCGCCCTTGTAGTGCAGATACGGTAAGACTGCAACTTCATCATCTCCCCGACCATTATAATATATATATCATAGTGGTAATTATCTCTATGCATAATGTATGATAAATGCTTGCAACATCAAAATATAATGATTAATCTTAAGTATAACAGTGATCAAAATAACATTAGCTCTTGGAAGACTAAATTCAGCATAATTACTCCAGAAGCATTTTTAAAATTTATTTCTTAGATACAATTTAAATTAATTTTAAGTATCATTTTCTTTATAGAAAGAACACTTCTGGAATATATTGTTATCTCTGACCATCATCATTTTGATATACTTTTGTTACTGATAGCATGTCTCACAAAGGATCATATGACTCTTCAAGTTTAGTGGTATATTAAGAGCATATGTTTGAAATGAATTTACACAGCACTATAATTACATTTAAAAACAAAATATAATAATTTATTTACATTAATTATAAAATAATGAAATTGTTGCTTATATATCTGCAACTACCATAAAATCATAAAATATTGAAATAAGTAGTCATCAATAGTAAATTTAAGTGCAACCCTGAAGATACATAATTTTTTACTAACATTAAGAACTTATATTCAAATCCAAAAGAAAGTTCTTATTCTTATAATAAAATGTTTTATGTATTGTAGTTTTGTTGATATTGTAAGCTTACGTTCTACTTTTCACACACATTCTTAATAATAGTCATTAATAATTTAATTCTTATTTTAATTAACCTCCTTGGGTATCAATGATGGTAGATAATGAAAATAATCTTACTATAAAAAAATAAATGGTAGATCTTAGGGCAGAGTTCTCTTATTTTCTTATGAAATGATTTTTTTTTCTGCTAAGCAGACAAAGTTGTATCCTATGCACAATCAGTGTTTTTATCTGAATAAAATTGCATAGTTCCAGGCCTTGGATTGAAGGTCAAATATGATGAATAGTTTTTTGAAATCAAATACTGTCATAATTGCAGAATTGTACGTAATATTTTTTTTTCATATGTCATAGCATCGGCCAGGCGGCGAACCCACAGCCATCTGCAACCAACTACTTGCTTGCAAGGCGGCTGCGATGACCTCCCAGCTCACAACCCTTGACTATGTAATATTTTAAAAATGCTTTTTTAAAACAGTCAGTAATGTAAAGTTATTTGAAGCTGTTCTGTGAAAAAAATTTGAAATAGCAGTTTTTATATTCAAGAGCTCCTGAATCAGATTTAATCTTTGGCTGGTTATAGTTCTTTGTCTTTTCTACTTTCTTGTTGATAACAATCATTCTACTTCTCTATGACATTTTCTCTTCTCTTCCAGGAATCAATCTGCACTATTGTCTCTGATTCAACTTAAACTACTGTTGTTTTTCAAACCTATTTATAATTTCTGCAAGAACACCAATTTCCATTATCCTAAGTCTTTAATGATTTATATTTTTGTTATCTTGATAAACATATTTATCACAATGGACAGAGTAATTAACTCTGTATTAATTTTTACAAAATACTTTTTTTTTATCTCAAATTCGATTACCAGATTTAATTTTACAAATATATTTTTTCTTTCACATTCACATTTGGAAGAAAGAGAAAAAGAAAGAAAATTATGATCGAACTTTGAAATTCATACCATATTTTATCCAGTTTAAGCTTTATATAATTTTCAATAAAGTATTTGTATTTCTATCAAATTTACTACAAAGAGAAGCCAAATAATCTTTTTCAAGCCTCTTCCAGAAGTCAAATCTGAAAGGTGATAAAATATGGTACATTTTGTTTTTCGTTTTTTTTTCTCTAAAACTACACATTTTATTTGCATATAGTAGCTTAAACAAATTAACTATTTTCTCTTTCAATTATAATTTTACTATTTTTAATTTTACATAATGCGTTTTTTTTACAAAATATTTCATGGCTTTATTAAATTTATAAATCAATTTTCTTTTAACTTCTTAAATTGATGTAATTAAATGGTATGCATATATACATTCACACATATACAATATATAAAACTTACAAATCAATTTATTATATTAAGTTATCTAATAATTTGATAACAAGGCAGCTTTTGTAATACAAATAAGTCTAATTGCAATAGATTTAAAATCACAAGAATAATTTATTTGTAATCATTTGTCTGGATACTCCCTTCCTTAAAAAAAATGAGACAAGGGAACAGTAAATCTTTTCCATTTCTCATTCCTATGCCTAATTCAAAATGTATCTATTTTAACCATTTTACTAAATAATATTTTACCTATACAATAATCACAACAATATATAAATGAATAGAATACATATGTCATTTATTTAATATAAAAATAAAACAAAGTAACTCCTTTTTAAAAACTTGCTTTTTATATGACTATAATCATGAAAAAAATCCAATGTTTCGACTATTTTATGTAGTTTTTTTCAAGGCACACTAAAATAAAATAATATATATATAATAAATATCGCATATTCCAAAAATAAAAAAATTAAATTAATTAAAAATTACAAAATATATTCATAACCAAAAATTTACCTTATCTCACTCCCCTTTCCTATTACAATCACAACTTAAACACAAACAATTTCCTTTTTTTTCTTCAAAAATCTATATATATATCCTTTAAAACATTTAATTAAAAACAAACAATTTCCTTTTTTTTCTTCAAAAATCTATATATATATATCCTTTAAAACATTTAATTAAAAACCTATTATTTTCTTTTTTTCTTTTTCTATTAACATTCTATTTAATTCTGGTTTTATTTCATTAATGTATACACCTTTTTTTATCATCCTTTCATTATATGACTTAATACATTCCAAAGGCTTTATTTCAAAATCCCCATGCTTAAATTTATTTGTGTGAATGTAAACAGCAGAATTTTACTCACACGAATAAATTTAAGCATGGGGATTTTGAAATAAAGCCTTTGGAATGGTTAAGTCATATAATGAAAGGATGATAAAAGAAGATGTATACATTAATGAAATAAAACCAGAATTAAATAGAATGTTAATAGAAAAAGAGAGAAAAAAAAATAGGTTTTTAATTAAATGTTTTAAATGATATATATAGATTTTTGAAGAAAAAAAAGGAAATTGTTTGTGTTTAAGTTGTGATTGTAATAGGAAAGGGGAGTGAGATAAGGTAAATTTTTGGTTATGAATATATTTTGTAATTTTTAATTAATTTATTTTTTTTATTTTTGGAATATGTGATATTTATTATATATATATTATTTTATTTTAGTGTGCCTTGAAAAAGACTATATAAAATAGTCAAAATGTTCAATTTTTTTTCATGATTATAGTCATATAAATAGCAAGTTTTTAAAAAGGAGTTAGTTTGTTTTATTTCTATATTGGATATTTATGAACTATTTTGAAAAGAAGAACTGTGTGCTTGATATATTAAATTATATCAATTATTTCTATGTTCAGAGATTTGACTAGCTTTCAACTACCTAAAAATTGAATAGATCTTTCAGCTTTAGGATACTTAAATAATCCAACTATAGGTTATTAAAATATACAAAACAGCATGAACCCTAGAAGGATTATCTTAATTTTACTACTGCCCAGCATTAATCAAATATCAATATGTAGAGTCTTGCTCATGGGAATTTTCTGAGACTTAGAGGCTGATAAATATAACAACCATTCAGTTTTACAGATAGATGACTACATTACTTGAAAAATGTGTTGTGATAGCATATGAGAAATTTACATTATAAGGAAGAAATGACAGCCTAGTGATCTCAAGCACATGACCAAACATTCTATTCATCACTACAAATTACAAAGGCACCATAAACAAACTCAAATAGTCAAATGTTTTCCAATCTCTGCAAAACCAATATAATTATTTATTTATTTTTATTCATGTTAAGTATCTTTTGATCATATGTTTTAAAATTGCATTTATCATTTCAATATATTTTGTCAATATTAACTTTTTAAATTTTCAGTCATTTACTAGCCTACATAACTTCAAGATTTGGACATTATATTATCTCTTCTGTAACAAAAAGGCATTTTTATTTTGCTATTTTGCAATTTCATATTGTTATTCTTTCTTTCTAACAAGCTGATAATATCTCATTTTTCAACGAATTTGTTTAAATTTATTTTTTAGTATTCACTTTCAGTGTTTGTCATATATTTTTAATTTTACAATTAATTTTTTTGGAGTTTTTAACTTTTCTTACGCATTTGTAATTTAGATATAAGTGCTTGGAGGTGTGAATTAAGAAAAGCTTGAAAAAGAATTAATAGGAAGCAATGTATATAAACTCCCCGGATTCTTATATAATTAGTATAATCTGCTAAGAATGTTTTCAATGTCTTATGATATCACTAGAAGACATTGAAAGCATGCTTAACAAATTATATTAATTATATAAGAATCCTCTCAGGGGAGTTTGTGTACCTCACTTCCCATTAATTCATTATCAAGTTTTTCTTAATTTGTGCCTCCAGGGGCACTTATTTAAATTTATTTTCTCATAAAAATATGTATTTCTTCAATACATCCAGGGTCATCAAGAGAATAGACCATCCTTTATCCACATAAGAATTAATCCCCTCCCCCTTCCTGATGTTTCTTTAATGTTATTGGTATTCTTATTTATAGTGATCTAAAAAATCTATCATTCTCTTCATTATGGAGTGAATTTTTTTTTTTGCTCTACAATTTTCTTTTTTCAATACTGTTAGTAAAATATGATGATTCCTCAATCCCAATTAATCAATTGTTTAAGTTTGGCCTGTTATCTGATTGTTTGATCATTTTTGATTACTTAAACTTTTTCTTTAATAAGTCTTCCACATTCAGAACACTACTATCTTTAATTTTATGCATATGTTTTTCTTCCTCGTCCCTCTAATATTCAGGCAGTAGAATTCATTTACTAGCATAATTACTTTCTTTACTTTTGAGCTCATTTACATAATTAACTACAATCTCTATGTTAACATTTAAAGCAATAAAATCTTCCTTCACATGTTACATCAATTGTCATCTTTTGCATTTCATAGATTTTTTCATTTATGCCTTCATCCAATTTCCATAATAAAGATATCAACATTATAATTATACATATCTATGGATTCAATATCCATATTATATTTATTTGAATCAGTACTATCAACATTTATTTGATTTCTTCCTTCATTTTAACAGAATCAGTTTTTAATTAATTTGTGATGCTACACACTTCTGAGTTTCTTGCATCTTCTCTTGAGTCTCCATGAGTTATAATTTTACACAAAATATTTCTTTACAAAATATTTCATGGCTTTATTAAATCTATAAACTATTCTTCTTTTATTTTTAAACCTATGTAATTAAGTGCGAATAATATGTATCTCATATACACTCACACATGACAACCTATAAAATTTATAAATCAATTTATTATATTTTTTTTCTGTTTTTAATAATTTGGTAACAAGATGGATTTGGTAATACACATAATTCTAATTGTAATCAATTTAAAATCATAAAATAATTCCATTTGTAATCATTTGCACTGTTACAATATATATATAAATAGCTTCAGGATGATTGTCACGTAATAGTAATTGATAATTTCTTTGCAGCATCAAAAGGTAAATGTTATCTCTGTTTACATGGATATAATCTTCTTATTTCTATTCTTTGTTATAATAACAATCAATGAAAATATTTAATTCAACATATATAAACACCAACATCAGAGCTATTATAGGTTAATGGAGAAAACATGCTTGGCCTCATGAGCATTGTCAATTAGCAGTAACTGATAGTATCCTGGCATTTTATTTATTATTAAACTAAAACTCCAGATATATATATATATATATATAATTCAATACAGTGTGAGCACATCTGCTTGCACCCACATGATCAAGATTTGAATCCCACCTAGTTAAATTTGACACTTTTAAAAATTCCAATCAAGATTAAGGCTTTTTGCAGATAAATAACCTGTAATGAAATCATATAACTATTTAATAATAGTCACTAAATAAACATTTATCTATTCTCTGTCAGAGGCTAAAACAAATATAGAAATAATACAAACATCAGTCAATCAGATAATTAGTAAGTATGAAAGCCTCCTTTCATTTTCTTTCAGAGTTGTTGAAAAGACTTTTATCTTTCATAGTTTAATATAGTGGTAGAATGAAAGATTTAAATGCAAAACTTCCTGGATGTAACTGAATTATTTCTCATTTAGCGATCAAATATCACATGACCTCTGAATTATTGAACATTTGATTATTTCATTACTAACACAATTTATCCTACAGAGTGTTCCCATAACTGTAGCATAATATGAAAATTTTTAATAATACATGGCTTTTCTAATTCTGCATACCAGTGAGAATTAAATGAATAACACAAAATATAGGGATTTATCTCATCATTTGTACACACAAAAACCATTGTCACCACTTTACAAAATAATGGATAAAAATTTTCCAATCAAGTGTATTTGAAATTTTGAGGGGGACCCAAAAATAAACAGAATTTTATAATAAAAAAATTGCTTATTTATTTTTTAAGTATTATAAATTTAATCTCCTTCAAACTACAGTCCATTTAATACAATACACCAGTCTAAACATATTTTTCACTTTTTGAAGTAATCCAGAAACACAAGGTAAAGCCTTTTAACACTTATAGTGTTTCTTCATCATTTCTAAGTTAATAAAAAAAAATTGAGACATTTTTTCATTCAAGGAAAAAAAAGAAGTCACATGATTAGATATTGAGAAAATATGATTGATAGATAAGCTGGATCATGTTGAATTTTGTGGTGGTGAAGTTTGCACTCCTTGCTTTGTCACAAAATGAGACATTTACATTTTACTGCATCAAATATTTCATAACTTGTAGATAAAATGCCTGATCCTTAAGAACTAATTTTTAAAAAAAAAGTGCTGTTTGTATTAATAAAAAAAAAAATTAGCATTATCTTGCATTCACTCGCAAATCTTTTTTGGGATATGAATTCGACAATTTCATTAAATCATTCATAAAATTGTGTTTTCCCCAGAGTACCTTTCTTGTAATCTGTTTCAAGCATTACAACTGTTTCACCTGCTGTTTTCCCTAAAAGAAAACAAAATTTCACATTATTCCAACTTTTCCGCCATTACAAAAAAATCACCAACTACATGAAATGCACTTTACAAAAAAATGTGCTATGTGGCCCCACAATTTCACACAGTAATGCAATTTGGCAGACTGATGCAAATATGTATCAGGAAAAGCATGTATAACAACAGGCCCACTACCAGAGAACATTTCTGGTTATTTTTGGGTCTTGGGTTTTTTCTCACAAAATCATTTTAATTTAATTTTAGTAAAAACTAAAGTTTATATTGAATTCCTTAAAAATAAGTTTGAGATGGGTGAAAAAATTTCCGGAAAATTTTCAAGAAGTTAAAATAATGGGTAATATTCATATCTTCATTAGTTAAACTTCTCAAATAACTTCTGCTACTTATTTGGTAGGGATACTATTTTGAAAACATTGCAAGAAGTATAATTATCTCACAGACTGAATAAAATATATTCAAATTTGCAATGATTTGTTTTTGGTTTAAATTTATATTTAGATAAATTTTTATTTGGTCTGCCTAGTTCAAAAACATTATGATCTGTAAAAAAAATAATAATTATACATTGAATCCACGATAATTTAAGATTACATATATAAGGTAAAACATAGTGCCTTTAAATATCCCACTGTAAGACAGTTTGCCAACAGCCTCACATAGAGAAATAGTAAGGGACATGACAGTATTCACTGAGCTTATGCATAATAAGTTAACCATTGTTCTATAATTGTTTTACTCTTTTGCAAAGAATAACTAAACATCCATTTACTAACCAATAAATAGTTGAATTGGTTAAGGGAAGACTATTGGAAAGCAATCCCAATTATTTAAAATTGATTTTGAGTCAAATCCTAGGTATGGCAAGTGGTTATCCTATTATTGCACTAGATGGCCCTTATATTTACATACACACAAACACTTACATATATATGTAAGTAATGAAATAAACAACTCTTCTTTGTCAGGTTATGAACAAATAAATTCTGCTGACAAGCTGAGCTTTTGATAGTTATATGCTAATAGTTGTTGACATTGATGGTGATATAGGGAAAAATTAATGCATCAATCAGATGAAAACATGGCATTAATGATTTTTAAATTAATAGTCGATTATACAAGAATGAAGACTAAATCTCACTTTTATGATAATAATTTATCAGAAGGTTAATAATTATAAGCATGAAATTAGGACAAGTCAATGTATTTGATTAATGCAATAAACCATTTTTTCCCTTAGGA
Organism: Epiperipatus broadwayi; assembly: GCA_028023455.1. Taxonomy (NCBI): domain Eukaryota; kingdom Metazoa; phylum Onychophora; class Udeonychophora; order Euonychophora; family Peripatidae; genus Epiperipatus; species Epiperipatus broadwayi. The sequence goes on along the minus strand of JAQFVV010000126.1, from coordinate 3,591,318 downwards.
TATGAATAAATAATAGTCAGTTGACAAAATATCAAGACTAAAATGGATTTATCAACAGAGTGATTTTAGTATATATAAATATTCATATATGTGGTTGCTCCCATAGAATCACTGTTTTAGTTGGATCTCCTTCATCATCATCTAAACAGTAAAAGTGCTCCTATAGATGCCACCATAAATATTGGCAAGAAATATATATACTAGTAGTCTATAATTTATTTTTTATTACCACACTCATTGGAAAGTAAAATCCGATTAAAATGTCAATGCTATAAATGACTTGTTAGTAAATGGGTATTTAGTCACTCTTAGCAAGATAATAAAACAATTCCAAAGTTGTACTAACATCTTTTATCCCATGAAATTTTTCGGTTTATTATATATATCTTAATAGCTAATAAACACATATAATAATATATACGCAAAATAAAATAGACTTTAAAATACCTTTTCAGGGACAAAGGCTACAGAGAATCAATGACCAAATTTACCTGAATTCGAATTCCAGTTACACAGGCAGGTATGTTATCAACGCAACTCTTCGCATATTAGATATATTAATAGTTAATATAAAAAAATAAAAGTGACAACGAAAAAAACATTATTTTGCTTTTAATTTATTAATTTATTTATTTTTTTATAACAAAATATATTTGTGCAAGAATTTAAATTTTACATAAATTATTTTACATCTTTTTTGTTGTTGTTGTTGACCTTAAATTGAGCTTGCTTATTTTATTTTTTGTCTTTTATTCACAATGCGCTATTAAACTTGTCTAGGTTATAATTAGAATACATCGATACAAAACCTCGTAACAAAACACTTTTAAGAATGACATCTATAATTAAAAGACATAAAACGAGGCAATGAAATCTTTTACTTATTTCAATAAAACATATAAAATATTTTAAAAAAAATTAAATAGTATCTTAAATTTATATGAAAATAGAATACAAATAGGGTAATATTACACTATGATATAAAATTTGAAATGAATTATAACATATTTACACTAAATATGCTTTATTTCTGGATTTTCGTATTAAAGATGACATCTAACAAAGCAACAAATAAGTGCAAAGAATAATGTGAACATAATATACTTGAGTAAATAAATAAAAAAATGAAAATGTACATTATACATGTTTTAAAACTTTATATTTTGAACTTCAAAGTAATTTTATTTTCATTACCACCGCAAATTATTAATTTTCAATTACAATTAATCATTAAATAATAATTTGAACATCAAAGTACTTTTTAGAGAATTCAATGAAAAATAAATCATTAGATTTTATATAAATAAAAGACTCAGAAAGAGACCACATATGAGATGGGTTGATAAAATAAAAAAACTGTACTGGAGTGATGTGGAGAAAAGAGTCTGGAGATCGGAGAAATCGGCTTGAACTTTAAGAGACCTTTATCCTGCAGTGAATTGATAATGGTTGAAAAAGATGATAGATAACTAGCTTTTAAAATAATGAATTTTTAGCAACATTTCGGTGTTCTAACTAATACTGTGTATAGTATAAGTTTCTTTTTTTTTTTTTTTTGCAGTAATATACAAACGATTATTTATTGTATTTTATACATAATAAAAATTTTTAGCAGAGCATGGGAGATACAGGATACTTTACTTTGATATACAACAAGAGAATTGCTGTGAAATTATTATGTGACAGGGCCATGCAAAAGATCCAAGATATCTAGATGATAAAATCTAAAGATATGACAAATTATTAAAATTAATTCACACTCATAGTAAGCAAATAAATTTTCAAAATTCAAACAATATACATCACATAACTCTGTTCTAATTTACATGTAATACCCATATCAGCACTACTAATCCACCTAAATATGACTTTAATAATCTATGGAAATACTAAATAGCAATGCCAGTCTGATTTCCAGATTAGTTTCTTACTGTTGCCTTTCATCATAGAGAAGCATTGGATTTCCTAAAGGTTAAAATGCATTTAGTTCACTTAATGTTTAGGTTAGTTAATCACATATCTAATGTAGACTTATATAGATATACAAGCAAATAAACGAGTTTCAAATAAATTGTTGTGAAAAATAGTAGAATTCAAAAGTTTTAGCAGCATATATTTTCTCCTTCTGCTAAAATGATAATTTATATGCTGAAGTTATGTGATAGGCTATATGATTGTTTATTGGTTTATAGAAATAGAAAATGGATGCTGGTTTGATATGTACAATTCAATGTTCCTTATTGATAAAAGCCAATAGTTCAGAAACTAATCTGGGAATCTGATTGGTAGCTTTATTTGATTTCCATTGATGACTCATATTTATACAGATGATTTTACTGTAGAGTGATTTAAATTGAATAATATTGTAAAACAATTTATAAAATGATAAAAGGGGAAGGGGCATTTTATCTGGGAATAAAAAGTTCATTTTTTTTCTTTGTAGTATTACTTTACCCAATACTTACACAATAAGAAGTATAATTCCTCATATTATTATAACTGGTTGGGCTCTTTGAGCGGGTTAGCCGCACATCTTTTTTTTATCAGTTGACATGTTGTTTTCTTTCTACACTGATGTAAAAAGTATAACCATGACATCAACCAAAATATGGGCATTTGATAGCTCATGAAATGGCTTTCCAAAGATGTCTACCTCAAAAAAATCCGTTGAAATTTGGATTTTTAGCAACAGTTTTAATCAAGCAGAGTATTTAATTTCTTTTGTTTTTTGACCAATTTTGTAATTTTCATGAAGCGATAAAGACAGAAATGTATAACTGCCATCAAGTGGACATTTCTCAGATGTTATTCACAAACAAGGCCTATAATGGAGCTTCAACATAAAGCACATCATCAGACTTGTAAATATAAAATTTTAATTTTTTTAATATTTTAATTTTTTTTTTTTTTTTTTTAAAATGATAATTTTTATTAATTTTAGTTTGTAGTTAGTGTGTGTTAATATAAATTATATATTTATTTATGCTCATATAGAATGCATATCTACCGTAATTTTCTAAAGTTCTAATCCACTTATTTTATAAAAATAATAATTTTCAAAAAGTTTAATAATTTATTATTTATTATTATGTTTATATAATATGTTTGTGTTTGCAAGTAATGAGTTACAAAACTAATAATCAAATGTATAGAAAGATTGCATATGCAGGCAAATAATCAAATTCTAATTCTTGTTTGTGCCTTTATACTCAAGCTTTGGAGTCACTCTGGTTTTGCTATATGTTTCATCACATTATTTTCAAGTCTATAGCTAACAAATGGACTATATTGAAATAAATTATATCTATGAGATACAATAAATATAAAAAGATAGCATCACTTGTGTGCATAAAAATATAAACATCGCTGGTGTCCATAAAGAATATAAACATCACTGATGTACTCAAAAAATATAAAATAAAGAGATGAAACTCATTTTAGCAATGATATATAGACAGTAGCCTACAATTTCTAGTTTTAGATAGACAAGAAGCCAATTGCTATGATGATTTCTTTTGTATCTTTTATTAGGATGAATCTTTTTCTTTATAGATGTCTTTGACATTTGGAACTTTTGGGGTACAAAATAAAAATGGAGAATTCATATGCGACTTCTTTTGGAGATTGTGAAGCTATGGATTATCTCAGGTATGACATATTATACATGGTTAGAAAGATAATTTTGTGAGGAATACAAAGAAATTATAGCTGAAGATGCAATTAATACGTAGTTCATGATGAATTAGAAATTATAAACAAACAATAAAGTAATAATTATTTCAGATGTTGACATTTCTTTTTTCCTTATTTTTAAATGGTTATCATTATTTCTCTTAGACGTATTGTTTTTCTTAGTTTTTCTAGTTTCTATTAATGTATTTTTTTTTGCTCTAACATAATTAATAATTAAAACTGAAGTTATTGTGAAAATTGTGTCTCAGGTCAGTATTTTAAAAAAATCAATATGGCGGTTTGGACCTAAACAGTATAAATTTTATAATAATTAAATAGTTTTCAATAAAATGTTATCAATTGGTCTTAAATACATTTAGTCACATTTTGACAAAAATATATTTGAAAACCATCCACAATAATAAATAAACAAATAATCAGATGGTTTATCACGTACTTTGTAAAAATTTCAAGCAGCAGAAATGGCAGAGCTGAATTCATGGACTTTGAACTCTAAAGTTTACAAGTCGACTACTGCACCAAACCATGTTTGAAATCAATAAGAATATAGTCAATTGCAAATTGAAATGATAGATTCCGATTATTGTTTAATTTCACCATGAGATTTTGTTTACTTTCCTGAAATAGAAATCATTAATGGACCTTAAAGATTTTGAATCTGCTACTTTTACTGTCAAACAGAAAAAGGTAGAATATTTACTCAATATTTAGTCAATAAAAAATAAAAAATAGAGTCATATATCGCATGACCCAATTTTTTAAGCTTGTAAATATAAACAAAGAGCTTTGCTAATTGTTCAACAAGCTTTGTGATAAATGCTTAGCAAGAAAAAGCATTTAAAATATCTCTATCAGAAACCACATCCAAACCTCAGACCAATGGTTTCATGCTTTGGCACTCCTCAGTGAGGCATTAGAATAGTTTCTTTGTTTACTCAATATTATTTTTAAAATGATATTAATGTCAAAACAAATAAACAAGACTTTTAAACTTTTGAGTGTGAAAAGATAACAATCTTAAAATCTGTATGTGCATTTGAAATCAAATTGAATCCCAGCTCATTTGTCTGTTAACAGAGGGTTATAAAAATAACAATAAGTTTTTATTGTTCTAATTATAATTAGTAAAATGTTGATTGGTAATTCATAAAATTACTGACAGAGGTGATAAAGAAGTCATATCTGATACAGAATAACATGGGTTACAAAATAATGGTAACTGGTCACAGATTAAATAAATCCCATTACAATACTTTAAAAAAGGTATTCAGTAATCCATTTGTGCATGAGTTAATCCAGAATGCAGCAAAGTCACTGTATAATTAAAGATATAATTACTAAATTAATAAACCTTCCAAGTATTAAGTAAATCAATGCATGATACTCTATTGTCAAATTAATTTTTATAATTGTAAAATGAAATCAATTTTTTTTTCAGTTCTTATAAATATATCCAATTAGACAGATGATATTAATTAGGATAAATTTCCAATCACATTCATATGTGAGCACAACATCAAATGTGTTTACTTCTGAATATAATTAGACGTTCACCCTCGTTAATATTATTTGTCAGATGGGCTACATGTAGAAAAACTGGGAAAGCAAATGGAACTTAATTCATTACATATTGGCAAAAGGTAATATGACAACAGAGGACAAAGCATTGATATGATATAGATAGCATTTGAAAAGTTTATTGATCCAGTATTTACCCAAATGTTAGTGCTGCTCTGTTTTATTATGTAAAGTCTGTTTATTTATTATCTGATCATAGTCTTTGTTTACATTTCATTTTACTTTTGATCCTATTTAAATAAAAACAACTAAAAATTTATCCTGACAAATGTTTTATAATTCACAACTTTTCCAATTAAACAACTTGGCTAATTGCTTCTAAGATCCTCTTTATATAAGCATTTATTATTTGTCTGCTGAGATTTTTTTTTTTACAAAACATACATTAATAATTTATATATAATTTAAAACTTTTATGTTTACACATACATACATTTCAAATATAAAAATAAATATATATAAAGACAAATGCATCACAAAATGTATTCCTGGCTAAATCAGTCCTCTTCAAATAGCAACTTCTTCCATGTCTTCATAGTCATCAGGAAAAAATTATCACAACTTGATTGTGATAAATTTCTTTAACTTATACTTTGTCAGTCATATCTTTGGATAAATACGTTAATGATTATGGCAAATCATTTATATGGGTTTGGAGCTTCTTATATCAGGTTATTAATACCTTATGATTTTACTTACTATAAATATTAATCTTTAATAAAGCTTAAAGTTTATATCTGGGGTAAAAAGTAATACAATAATCTCTAGATTAATTAATCATTTGTGATAATTAATAATAAGCATTTATTTATATAGCGCAATGTTTATAATTGTAATACATTAAATATCAGCCTTTTCCAGCTATTGTACATGCGCTTTTATGAGTGTTAAATAATAAATGAATACTTTCACTGCCAATACAAGATATAGCATTTAATTAATAATGTATTCTTCTAAGGATATTATTCTCAAATGACTGAGTTCAAGAAGTTTGGTACTTGTAAATCGAATTATAGCAATTTATTCAAAATTATGATTGCATTCTTCGACAGGTATAAATAATTCTATGTTTTTGTTTGATTATAATAAAATTAAAGTAATGATAAAAATATGCAGATAAGCAGTCTTAAATATATATATTAAAGAGCCTCTTTAATGCATTTACCTGCCATACTCACATATCATCATAGTCTCATTGGTGCAGCTTGTGCTATACCCATATCATTACATATCCTGCATGGCTTGGTATAATTAATAGAGCATCTGACTTGGGATTGGGAAGTCTCAGGATTGATTCTGGTGCTCACTCGTCTTGCAGTCAAAGTTCTTAAGAGTTCATATGAGCAATAAAGTCATATACTCTTTTTTTAAAAAAATTATTACACCACTACATAGTTTTAATGCAGGATTTGTATTTCAAATTAAATTAAAATGGTTCCTGCTAATTATTTAAATTTATTGATTTGACAGCACTTACGTTTAGTGCATCATTTTTATTTTAGTAATTTTTGGCACTTGTAGCCAATATAAATAAAGCAGGAGGCTAGAATAGAATGGAGGGTTATCTTAAACAATTGTTACATTTATTTACCATTGTCAAACTCCCTCCGCTCACAACTTTGACACCATCCATTTCAGATAAATACACTAATGATTATTACTAATCATTTTCAGAACTAGAGATTATCTGTAGCACAGATATAAACTTTAAGCCTCAGCTAAAGATTAATTAATATATCTGATTTTTTAGTATTGAAGTTTTTCAAAAACAACATTTATTGTAGAAGTTAAAAGACACAGAACAAACAATTATATGTTGGACTATTTCCATCTTCTGGCTTTTTATTGTTAATATCTGTAATTAATATATTAGTGATTTATATATGTCATTGTGTGGAAGGAACCAGACTGTTATTGATGGGTGAATGCAAGTAAATTACAAATAGCACATGTCTGAATAGTCTGGTTTTTTCCTACTAATTATATATATTTATTGTTAAATGTTTTTATTTAAACTTTTCAAATTCATTTAATCATTAGTAATAATACATAGGTTATGACATAACACAATGTTTTAAGTGATATTATTCTCATTTCTTCAGATGTAACTGATTTGACCAATAACATTAGTAGCCTGGAAATTAAACATAGACCTTTAGATTCATGACTTTTGAATTTAATATGATGCTCTAACCAAAAGGCAACCGTTATTAGAAATTTCATATAATCTCTATGAGGAGTCTCCTGACTTCTTCATTTTTTCATAAGGGCAGTGTTTTTAAGAGTATTTGAAAAAGTTAAGTAAAGTTTGAATTTGTGTAAAGAAATTTAACGATTAATATTAGATGATAGAAACAATCCAACATATAATTACTAATAAAATATCACCATCACAAAGTTCACAGATTGGCCTATATACTCATTGAAAAATTCATACCAAGTGATTTTTTTATTTTTTTTTTTAAAGTTGGAATGGCCATAGTTTTTTATGAGTGTTTGCTGCTGATGATAATACTGTTAATACAGTATGGATAAATGGACTTAAAATGATTTATTATTATATGCACATAAAGGACATGTTTTGAAGTAAAAAAAATTAATGCCATAATTATAAATCACAAACACAGTATATATGCATACAGACATGTCTTAAGAGTGTCAATTCTTCAGATTCTCACTGTTTACAAAACAAATGATGAATTATACCCATTGTCAGTTTTATTATAGAAAAGATGCTATTGGTATGATTATCTTGAACATTTGAAACTTTTTTAAATATCTTAAAAAATATATAAATTATACTTTTTTATGATAAATAATCTTGAGGTGATTACTATAATTCTATGTATTAAACTTCAGTTTCAAAAATTTGAATTTACATAATATTTCTGTAGTGCAATTTTTACATCCCTCCATATGGTGTTAAAAGTTAATAGAAACCAGTCCTTATGTTGCATGACAGTGATGTAGTAAAAATTACACTACAAAAATATTAATCATTATTGGATAATCTCTAATCTAATCAATGACTAATAAAAATTATTAATATTTGTGTCAAAGTTGTGAAAGCAGCAATTTGACACTTATCAATTAAACTGTAATAATTTGCCATCTATATAACAATGATAAAGATATGTGCAAGAGATTGTGGTCAGGTCCTACTGATAAGTGATCGTTCAGCATGAAATGTGCATTTTGGGGATCATAGATTTTTCTCACATGACTTTGGTTATATGCTTAAAATTTCATCCCTCCACAAGACATTAAAAGTAAATAGAAACCATTAGCTATCTTGCATGAGAGTAGTGTAGAGAAAATTACATTACAGAAATATTATTCATTATTGGATAATATATAGTCTAATGAGTGACTAATAAAAATTTGAATTTATATATTTGTAAGGTCTGGAAACCATGGCTGCCTCTCTTATTGTCTTTATTAAGCTAATGCATCAATAACAATCTTTCCTACACTATTGTAAATGTGATTATATATGATGATTAATGATACTAATATTGCCAGATGATGTATCAGACAGCGATAGGACCAAACTTTTGACTCAGATGGTTATCAGTCTAAATATTTAAGAAACACTAAAGATAGAAGGGCAGGGTTAGTTATTGGGAATTAATCTAATCTTGTATCAATTTAATACATTAAAAACAGATTATTATATTATGGTGATATAAGTACTTTGATTAAATTATTTGTACACAGGACAATTGTTTTGACGAATTTACTATGCCCACATTACAATATTAAATCTACAATTGTGTTGATATTTTATTAAGATTGGTTATGCAAAGTATACAAACAGAAACATATTTCCTAAAAAAAGTGTTTTAGATAAACTCGGATATGACTTTTTCAGAAGAATCAAATGCATCTACTTTGTGTATTATTAATTGAAAACCCTGTATGGTTTGGTTTAGTTGTTAGAACTTCTGACTTGGATCGGAGGTCTTAGGATCATTTCTGGCACTCACAGGTCTGGTGCTCAAACTTTTTATGAACTCTCAGTTGTTAGAACTTCTAACTTAGATTAGGACGGTGTAGTTGTTAGAACTTCTGACTTGGATCAGGAGGTCTTAGGATCATTTCTGGAACTCACAGGTCTGGTGCTCAAACTTTTTATGAACTCTCAGTTGTTAGAACTTCTAACTTGGATCAGGAGGTCCTAGGATCATTTCTGGCTCTCACAGGTTTGGTGCTCAAACTTCTTATGAACTCTCAGTTGTTAGAACTTCTAACTTGGATCAGGAGGTCCAATGATCATTTCTGGCACTCACAGGTCTGGTGCTCAAACTTATGAACTATCAGTTGTTAGAACTTCTAACTTGGACCAGGAAGTCCTAGGATCATTTCTGGCACTCACAGATCTGGTGCTCAAATATCTTGTGAACTCTCAGTTGTTAGAAGTTCTGACTTGGATCAGGAGGTCCTAGGATCATTTCTGGCACTCACAGGTCAGGTGCTCAAACTTCTTATGAACTCTCAGTTGTTAGAACTTCTGACTTGGATCAGGAGGTTCTAGAATCAATTCTGGCACTCACAGATCAGGTGCTCAAACTTCTTATGAACTCTCAGTTGTTAGAACTTTTAACTTGGATCAGAAGGTCCTAGAATCATTTCTGGCACTCACAGGTCTGGTGCTCAAACTTCTTATGAACTCTCAGTTGTTAGAACTTCTGACTTAGATCAGGAGGTCCTATGATCATTTCTGGCACTCACAGGTCTGGTGCTCAAACTTCTTATGAACTCTCTATCAATAGAACTATATGCCTTTTTTATTACTAATTCAAAGACCCCCTAAAAAAATTCAAGATTGATTGCTTTTATTTTCAGAAAAAAAAGTTTATGGCAAAATATAAAACTAAAAGATCAAGGTGTGATAAATCTAGACATTTGTAATTCATAGACTAATATGTATAGTTGTTACAGAACCCACCCATAACCTTTTGTTTTTTCTTTTTTCTTTTTGTCCTGGAGTTAGAATGACTGTTCTCTCTCTCTCTCTCTCACACACACACACACACACACATGCCATACACACATACACACTAATCAATAAAATGATAAGTATGCAATCATTGGTTAGTATTGGTTATATTAATATACCATCCTCTACTATCAAATTAACTTTGAAAATGTAAACTGATTTATATTTGCAAAGCTAATTTGATAATAGAGGGTGCTGCTTTGCTATAATTAGATCCAGATGTTAAATAACTGTCAGCATTGTATTAATTAATATTTTCTTATTTTTCAATATATAATTTATTCATAATGGTATTAAAATGAGTACAAATTAACTCTACCTAGTGAAGATAATTTATTACGCATACTGAATGAGACTTATGTTTACATCTAAGTATGATTAGATATTATTTTGATTAAAATCATTTGTCAGATTAACTATCTTTTCAAAAACTGAGAACGTAGATGTAAATCGATTTATTTTATGTTCATCAGAGTTAATTTGTCAATATGGAACAGTGCATTAGTATAACTAGTATTTGGAAATTATTACAATGAATCAAATTAAAATCAAGGCAGCCTTTCTGGCATACTGATAATTTATAGCAGCCATCATTGGCTAACAACAGCATGCCAATCCATGATGAAAATAATTCCAACATAAATAATCACACTCTAATAACTGATCTACAAGTAAGACCACAAACCATGATACATATGTACAAGAGGTATCCAATTTACCAGGTCCTTGTTGACCTCTTGGATTTACATAATTTGGAGAAGGTGGCTCTCCATTGATTAAGAACTCCCGGTGTTGAGTTTTGATGTACTGATATCATATGCTAAATAAATAAATGTTTAAAATTCTAATTTTGTATAAATATATATGCAAATGAATTTATAGAACATTATGCAAACTGTTAAATAAACAAATTAAAAAAACAATATGTGATGAAAGTAGATTTAGTTATGATTTGTGGATTAATTTGTATAGTCACTACAAAAACTATCTGTATTTTTTTATATTTCTTTGCATCTCCATTTTTTTTCTTTTGGGAATTGTCAAAAAAAGTTTCAACTGAATATTAGCTTACCTTAGAAAATTAAACAGAACTAAAGCAGCACTTAAATGATTGCTTTAATATATATAGGCTTCAGTTTTATTAGAGTTTATAGAAAAATTAAATTATTATTTTTAATAATTATTACTCCAAGTGATTTAGAAAGTTTTTTTTAAAAAACAAACAACTAACACAATAATTTTAGAAATTGCGAAGCCATTTAAATTACATTAAAGCTGTGATACATGCTGTCTTTTGTTCCAAACCCCCTGTGAATATTAACATAGTTTATAATGACTCAAGTTGGGTTGATAAACTTTGACTAGAAAAGAATACATACAGCAATTGGAAGTCCAGTATTTTTCAACACTCATGTATATATAACACAAATTTTTTTTATATATGCAGTATACAAATATAAATTAAAATTATAGTATAAACAAAATTGAAAATTATATATTATTACTAAAGGAGACATTTACATATTTTTCACTCACTGATAATAAAAAAATTTGTAGTGTATTTTTATCATTTAAATAAAATAACTGTTAAAATATCCGACTTTCGTGGTAGTTAAATATGCTCTAACTGATATTTTTTTTATTTATAATAATTCTTTTCTTTTATAAAAACATCAAAAAACTATAGTCTCTTTAATTGTTTTTTTATTAAAACAGGCAAAACTCTCCATACAGTGGTGATCATGTGATGTTTAGTTGTTTTTTATGTTTTTTTTTAAGTGTCATAGCATCGGCCGGGACCTCTCAACCACCAATGCAAGACAAAAAAAGTCAGTATTAACTTTCAAATTAAAGTAAAATTTGTCTTGACAAATTCAGTAGAAAGTTCATAATATATTGTGTAAGGACCGAGTAAATTCATAGCTTATTTATTTTCTGATTAACTCTAATAGTGAGGAACAAAAATGTGAATTAATACATAGATTTATTACTGGTGCTGGACCAAACAATTAACCAATAGAAAGTAACACCAATCCTAGGCAGAATCATTGTAACTAAAATAATACATGCAATATCACTATAATCCAGGATCAAAATAACCTAGAAAAGGTTAAGAATCTAAAAGAAAAAGCAATGGTTCTTAATGATGTATCAATACGAAGGTCATTACCTTCCTGCAGCTATAAATACATGTTTCCATTGTTTGCTAATCTTCTTGATTAACATTGCACACACACACAATGTTCTGTGTAATCATTTAAATAGTAAAAACTTTCATAGTAAATTATGTACACTGTTCGCTTAACCTTCGACAATAAATATAATAAGAAAGTAATTAGACTGATTAATATTCATACTCCCTATTTAGTCATTTAAGACAATCTTCTTTATAACCAAAGAGACTGAATACAGAAATAGATCGCTTTTTTATTATATGTGTTGCCGAATGCTAAATGGCAATGTATGTCATTTACTACAACAACTTTTATTATTTAAACGATTGTACCGAACGTTATATAGATATATATTCACTTTGTGATTCATGGTATTTATATATATTGTAAAACTTAGATTCAAGTCAACTTTCTTTTAAAAATAAAAGATGAATTAATTAAACTGTTTTACATATTGTATTTGAGATCAATGACATAGAAACTGTATAATATAGAGCAGGGGTGGGAAAATAATGGCCAGAGGGCCACATGCAGCCTGGTAAGAGTTTTTATGTGGCCCACCAAGACAATCAGAAAAATCTGCCTTGAACTGAGATTTCCTTCCTGTGCATGACCGAAGATTCTCCACTAGGATGGTCATGACAATACACATGTGCAATGTAGATACGATGTGGAGAGCCTTTCCAGTTGATCTGGTTAATTTCAATTTTGTCTTTGCATTAGCAAATATATACATCTCCAACTTTAGTGAAACCATGAACCCTCCGAAAAAATGTAAAATTGGTGATGAATGTCGTGTGTTTAATGAAGAATGGACAAACAAATATTTATTTGGTAATACAGGGAATAAAGCAGTGTGTTTATTATGTCATGGAAAAAAGGTGTGGCCCGCCACTAACCTTTGCTTCCACAAAGTGGCATCTGAAAAACAATTGCCCACCCCTAATATAGAGGATAAAAAAAAAGAAAACAAAAACATATGGACAGTAAATTAAAAAGAAAAATGTAAAGTTTATAAAATATGGACAATCAAATTTTAGAAAACATTCTGAATTATTAGAAAAATGTAAATATCCTTTGTAGAACATTAAAATTGTTTAAAAGTAGTGCATATAGTGTAAAAAGAATGCAAACTTTTGTTGTCAGTCTAATATATACATGGAAATTTCTCATCAAATAATTATAAATAATCATCTTTTATCTGTGAAAATTTTCACATTAACATATATATAGTAATCAGTTATAATTTATTGTCTTTATATGTAATAAGTAATGCACTAATAATAATGTGTGTTAAAGAAAAAAATTACTAGTCCGTAAGAGAATAGACTTATTATTTTAAATTTTCAAGCTGGTTGTATTTTCGATATGGACTTCATATCCATGATTTTAATTCTTTGCTAAATAAAAAGTTCTAATTATGGTGTACTATAATGAAAATGCATTTGACTTGAAAAGATACGATAATAAAAATCTATATTTAAAGATTTTCTTCTTCTTCATTAACACAGATTATTGCTAGTTATATAAATGTATATTCAGCAACTCAACCATACATTAATAATGCTCCAGAGATATTACTATTTTGTGAATATTTATCACTCTTAACACAATTTACTTTTACACAGCAATGGTAAATATTTTAACCTTCAAGTCAAATAGTGAATCCTATTCAATGCATACATTACAAGTATAAATATTTCATTTTATGCAATTATAATGACCGACAATTAGATTCATTTTTTAGTGATTGTATAGGAATAATTATTAAAAGGAAAAAATGATTAATCATAATTTAATTGAATACATTAATTCAAATTGGTTGGTAAACACAATGTTATGGGGGGGGACGACGTCATTTAAACAACAGCAAAGATTTTGCAGTTTGCATGTTTTGTGCACATATGAGTCAAATTTTGATTTATAGGTATATATCATGGCAAAAATGTGCTATCTTACAACCATCATAAGCTTGCATTAATTGGTTTGTTTTTACAAAAAATTTAAAGTAACATTTTAAAGTAATAAAACTTATATTATTTTTAATGTAAATGTAGACATATGTAAAGAATGAAGACCTTAGGCTGCAATGATAATTCATCTATGCTTTTGATAGTGGTTTGAATTCAGGCCAGCAAAAACTTTAAAAAATTTCATTTTTTAAAGGCTTGTTTTTTTTTTTTTAAAGATATCCAGTCCATAGCCACAAACAACCATCCAACATTGGTTGGGAAATGGGTATCTTGCTATTCTTAGATAGAGTGTAAAACTTGGATGAAAAAATATTCAAGTAAAGCGTTGTTAGCCGAGAGGTCATCGCAGCCGCCTTGCAAGCAAGTAGTTGGTTGCAGACGGTTGTGGGTTCGTTTCCCGGCAGATGCTATGACATATGAAAAAAAAAAATTCAAACTTTTTCCACCTAAGAGTTGGAAAATCTGATGAATAATGATTTCCCCCTTACTGTACTTTTGTAGATGGTAGATAAAAAAAACTTTTGCTATGAAAATGGATATTCAAAGATTGTTTTATCATTGTCTACAATTATATTATCAATTTCAATTTTATCCAGTATATAACAATACATATTACAATAATCATAGTAAAACATCCATTGCGTAACAAGAAACCACATACAGTGCTAAATGTGAACCAATATTGTAAATTAATTATTCCAACTTTTAGTTTAGTGAATACTGGGAAGACAAAAATGTGACACATGCATACTAATATTATGGTTTTAGCTTTTACATTATCATGAACTTTGATTGGTTCAGTCTTTATTATTACTATTTCGATTAACAATTTAGTAGTATTAGAATAGGTAATGAAGATGTGGAAGCATCTGAAAACAAAAAGTTGTGGAGCAATGATTACTTTCGTGAGTTTTCAGTAGATTAGACCAAAACTCAGAATATGTAAAATATACTTATACAACATATTATATAAAATTAAAATAGTAAAAAAGTAGGTTTATTTGATAATATGGTAACTGAAAAATGCTTCGATATATACATCATTGGGAATGTAGTCATAAAATGATTCATTATTGCAAAAATTATTTTATAAACTGTTTGAAAATGTTTATCTATATATAACTAGAAAAGAATTTTATAGTAGGTTAAAATTCTTAGTGCAAAAAAGTCACCAAAATAGTTTCATCAAAAAGAGTTTCTTTTTGTTTTATGTAGATATAAGTAAATATTTTAATAAGATAGAGTCCCCATTACCGATTAACAAAATATTAATCAATTCATCTCTAATGCAGAAAGGAGTCAGCCAGTAAATAATATTTCCATGCAAACGTTTTCCCATAGTATTCTTATCTTGCACTCAGTATTTTATAAATTGAATGTATACATTTTACACTTTTTAAATTAGAGATTTACAAATTCACTTGACAAAAAAGATTCGCATTAAATATTAAATAATGCATCTTAAAGATATAAGGAATTTCACTGTATAAATTTGAAAAGAGCAACCCTTTTCCTCACCACATTTATGCTATCTAGTGTAAGTTTCAGAAATCAATAGATGCCTTATTGTATGTAGGACTTAATAAATCCCTAGTGCTGTTTTATCCAATATGTTTTACAAACTGTCATCTATTAATTACTAAAACGTATGTTAGGTGGCGTAAATGTGGTGAGAAAAATAAATTTGCTGCAGAATAGGATTGTCTAAGTTATTGTCATGTGATGTTTAATTGCTTTTAAATTTAAAATGATGAAGAAAATTGTATTTAGAAAATTAGTAATTTTGAAGTTAAAGTTTTAGCATTTAATTGTAGTGCCTTATTGCTCAGACTAGTCAACATGCCTTTAGGGAAAGTACTTTACATACATACATAACAATTGGAGTTTACAGTATTTCATTTAAACTATTATTAAACCAAATATCACACACACACACAAAGTATACATTTTTCATTTTGTGTACTTTTGATGACTAATATTATATATTCTAAAATTATCATTAAAATATTGCAATTAAAGTCGTAAATTTTTTGTGTATTTGTGCATTTTCATATTCTTAATCTCAATGCAGTTAACTGTATTTGCAATTTCTATTTAAAAATTCAAATATGTCATATGTAATCTAGTTGAATAACTGGTTACTTCAAAAAATAATTTAAGGATAAATTTTGAGATAGAACCAATAAAATTGAATATTTATAATTCACTTTGTATTTACAAGTAATTCCTGTAGTAAAAAATTATTTTTTTCTTACAGTTTTCAATACTAATTATAAAATGTAGCACCTTTACATTAAGGGTACTTAATATAACAAAAAATAGATACGTTTCATTAAACCTTTAATAATTTGATTTATTATGCTTTATAAAAATTATTGTACTTATGAATTTTCCTGTAAACCAAGATGGCAGCCCGAGTTTTTGATAATTATATAGTTTTGAAGACGTATAATCTACTGAAAATGCTTTAGTTATTAAATTAAAACAAAATTAATAAATCAATTGTTAAATTTTTAAGAAAAGAAATAAATTTCAATAAATTTCATTAAGAAGCTTTACTTTAATTTTTTTATTTACTTATAACATGGTAAACAACAAGATGCTCTTAACATTGTCATACTTTGGTTCAATTCAGCATGTTTTTTTTTATCAGCAGTTTTTTTGGTAAATTGTCATAATGATAAAAATTTGGAACCTTCCTGCCACAGAATACAATCCAGTAAATTATTTCCAGAGATATGAGATCCTGTTCCATTAATAGTCACAATATGATTGTACACCACCAATATGAATAAAGTGTAAATATTGTGTATATATATTTCACTTTTTTGTTAATAAGTTAAACCAAAAAATAAATAAATAATAAACTGTAAATATTGTAATTAATTTTTCCACAATGATTTTTTTTTAAAAATAACAGTAATAAAAAATAAAATGTAAATATTAAATACGTTTCCTAGCAGGCATTATTTTGTAAACATTTGGGGGGGGGGGGGGCTAAACCATAGATTTATCAAAAATATGGGCTGCCATCTTGGTTTACTGGAAAACTCACAAATATCAAAATTATCTACCAACTAAACAAAACATCTTTCTCTACTTATATTTAATATATGTTTTAGAAGCACTAATTCATTATATATTCTACTTTAAAACAATCTGTTTATTATCTTGAATATAATGATATAGAGTTAAAATTTTTGAGCCTCTATGTAAAACATAAAAAAGAGCCCTTTTAATATGTATAACATATACTTTTATTACTTTTCTTTAATTTAAATATTGTCATTCAAAAAGCTAATATTTGGGGGCTCACACTGCCTGCCACGGTTTGCTCCATAATAGCTATGCTACTGCTTGATCAATTCAAAGCTCTTCACTGATAAATGTCACTTGCCAGAAACTAGTCTGGGAAGTGAATTAAGCATCCATTGATTACACAAGTTTATAATAGATGGCTCTAGAGCAAGTAGAATGGTTTACTGCCCCTAAAAACAATAATTAAAACAATTTAACAAATAGAATTTAAATTATTTAATAGTAAAAAATAAATTTTTGTGGTAAGATAATAAACGTACAATTCATAAATGATTGGTGCCTTTTGAAATTAAGTTTTAAATGGAATACTTTATATATTTTTTCATTAATTATATTTCATTTAATGTTGGATATAAATGTTAAATGTAATAAAGTTCAAAAACTGGATTTCTACAATATTTTCTACGTAGATGAATGATACTTTTCATTTTTCTATTAACTAGTTATAAACAGTTCGTTTTATATGTCAAACATGTATGCTTAAAAACATTAAAGAAGAAAACATGTTTATGGCTTCTAAGACATGCTTAAATCAAAATTGGACTGGCTCCACATAGACCTTTGTATGCACATTATAGTTTTCATTTATTGATGTACTTGCATACAGATCGGTCACACAAGTATTTCTTGTTTTGCACTTTTTTACAGCAATCACATCTTACTGAATACATAAAAAATATTAATCATTCTGTAATAGACTATAAATAATTACAATCCATTTCCTTTTTAAATGTTGAGTTTGAAAAGAAAGAAGTTCAGATGGATCTGGAATTTTCTATATACATATACATAACAATCACTTTTAATCCTCCAAGTGTTATTCGTATATCACAATCTTATTCCTAATTAATAGTTCAGTCATACCTATTGTTTAAAATATGATAATTATTAATATATATACCTAATTCTCTTTTTACATGATGGATTGGTTCCCAGGTTGGTTTCTGAAAATTACATGTAAAACAAATTTGTGAAAAAATACATTGTATATATGGAAAATAAAGAGATTGGTTCCAGATGTAAAAAACCAATGAAAATAATTAAATAAACCATATAAAAAGTTTCATTAAAATGTTATATTTTTTGCATGCTATCAAATTTTGCTTCATAAACATTTAATTAAAGAAACATAAATTTCATTTGAAAAATAAAAAAATGTAAAGAATCAATAAACATGCAAATTAGAAAGAATTTATAATTTGAGTTATGCATAGCAATATTTTATTGGCTGTCACTTTCTGACAATAAATGCATATGTTTGTGCATGATTGGAATACCATTGCTATCACTAAAACTTGCAACATCACTGCTATTACTAACAATGGTTTGATTATCATGTTCTACTTCCTTTGATGAAATTCTCTCTGTAAATTCCTGAATGCCACTAGCAGAAATGTCCTGTAGTGCTAATGTTACATTTTTATGAATGAATCCACTAATTAATGGCTGATTCCTCATTAAGATCATACTTGACAAAATGATTACCTAATTGGTTAGCAAGATCAAGACCTTCTTTAATTAAATTAGTATTTAAAACTAGATCTTCATTATCTCTGTTTTCTTTAGAATTGGGACTGTGAAAAACAATCTCTACAATTTCTTTGTCACCTAAAGCTTTATCAACTAATAATTCATCAATATCTTTAGGTGACATGGCATTGAATCCTTCTTTACCAATTAAGTGGGCCATTGTTATGATGTTGCATAAAATATATGTGCAACTGAATTAGATCTAGATAATCTTTATATTTCACAATTAGCAAGGTATGCCTAGCATGTTCTCAACTCTTTAGTCACAATAATCATTATCACGGCATTGATGGTTAGAAGAAAATTGTAGTATTTATTAGGAAATGTCACAGTAGAGAATTTGCATATTTGAATAATGAAAAAATTATTATAGTGGCCATTTTTTTGAAAGGAGGATGCAGGAATCTTTTTTGTTTTAATTGTGTGATTATCTCTGGCAATGTTCCAGGCCTCTTTCACTTTGTATTTGGCATCATTACATTCAGAGTAGAGAATACTAGCAAAATAGATTAAAAGGTGTGACCTAGGTTAGAGTCATGCTTGCAGAAAATTGATTTAGTGTCAGTATGTGCTTTGACTCAATTATATAAATATCGGTGTTATGCAATTCAGGTAATTAGATTCGTGCATGATTCCCCATAATAAACTGCACAGCAGTTAGTACAGCTGCATCCAATTTTGTAAGCTATTTAAGACTTCATCTCTAAGGGCAGACTATCTTTGGTGTTGTTAATTAGCAGATTTAGTGTGGGAAGGGGTGTAAAGGTCGATTTGTTGAGTTAAAGCACAGGCTGATAATATGATGGGTAGCACCAGAAATATAAGGCAGTGACATCCAGAGTTTTTCATTGGTTGCAATGGACAGATGTTTAATTTTGGAATAAAAATTTTTAACAGTTTGAATGAGAGCTATGTTTTTATATCCAGGGTTGCATAGATCTGTGATATGTTTCAATGTTATTTTTCTATTCAAATTTACACTGATAATGGTTCCTATACAAATATGCCTTGAGACCAGTTAATTTATAAGACTTTGGTGTAATAGACTTGGGGAATATGATGCCTTGAACATGAATCCTTGAAGTTACATTATGATGTTGGGAAATTCAATTATATTAGTAACAACAGAATCTCTCCTTTTCACACATCCTGGCCAAATAGATTTCCAACATCCATTCAAAATTGAAGATCTTAATTCAGGTAATGTTATTCCAACTTGATTCACACAATTCAGAATCAAAATTTTCTTCCATACATCTATGATACTTAATGTTTTATCATTCAGTTTGTCTAAAACATATTGAAATATTCATTTTACAAAATAAGTTTTAATGGTTGTGATAATTCCTTGGACTAATGGCTGAATCAAGGATATGGTATTGGGTGGCAGAAAACAAAATTGTACATTTGGGTGTTCCAAGATCAAATGGTTATGCACATTATCTAGACTCAATAGAACGTTAAATTCTAGACTTTTGGCATTCATATATCACCTAACATCTGCAATAAAACATTTGTTGAATCATTCTGTAAAACTTTCAGTGGTGATCCAAGCATTTTGATTTACCATTCAGTGAATTGGAAATTTTTCCAAATCTACACCTTTCATTGTACAAGGTCTTTAGGCTTGATTAACAAGCAGAAACTTCAATATGCAAACTTCTGAAGCATGAAATCAAAATATCAAAGTGTCATGATATTTTGCTACTTTGAAACTACCTGCAGTTGTGTGTGATTTTCTATGTAGGTTATACATGGCATTTTCTTTTTAAAAAAGATCACTTTCATAAGTATTCCAAACTTGATCAGGAATGTATCATCCATCTTTGATAATTTTAGCTAATTGATTTGGAAATTCTTTGTCAGTTGTTTCATCTGCAGATGCAGTTTCACCCTTTTATTGAAATGTTGTGAACATATCTTTCAAGAAAGTTTATCATCCATGCTGTACTTGCAGAAAATTTACATTCATTGTTTAACTCAGATGAAGTATCCAACTCTATTTCTTTAATTTGTTTGTAAATTTTTAGTGCTGTTTGCTTGATAGCATTTCCATCTACTAGTACCCTTCTGACATTTCTTCTACTAATATTATTAAGGCTTTTTCTATTTTCTCTTGTATAAAATGATTCCCCAACACTCAATTTTGTTCCAGAACATACTGACTTTTTAATGGCATCTTCATTATCTCTAATAGTTCTTATAGTAGCTTTATGTAAACCAATATACTTTCCTACAGATGTTGTTCCTTCTCCAGTTGCAAAATGATTTAAAATTTGAATTTTAGTGTCCAAAAACTTCATTTTGGTGATTATTTGACATTTTATGAGGCTACAGAAAAAATATTTCAGATTTAATTAACAAAACATTTCAAAAATATGCATCCAATGTATAACATACCATCTATTAATTTTTGACAAAATTAATAAATTAAATTAAAATCAAATCAAATATTAAACAATTTCTAATATTTCTGAGTGTTAACACATAGTAAATTTAAAGATTTTGTAAGTTAATATGCAGAAAAAATAATAATGGAAATAAAGTGAACAGAGAAACATCTTCATACTCTTAAACTGAGATGCTTTGACTTGAACTATATAAATAGAAAGTAGACTTAAAGAACTACTCTTATCTTTTCAAAAGTCTCTATCTTGTGTCTTAGTTTGAGAGTTTCCTCAATGCTCAACAAAAAAAAAATTGTTTAGATAAAAAAACAGTATAGAACATGTTAGGATAAAAAATACTTACTGTTTAAATTACATACTATCTTTGTGCTAGTAAATGAAATCAAATGTTATATAATTTTTAATATTTCTGGGTGTTAATGCATAGTAAATTTAAAGATTTTATGAAGATTAATATGCATAGAGAAAATAATGGAAATAAAATGAACAGAAAAACATCTTCACACTCTCAAACTGAGATGCTTTAGATTAGCCTATATAATTAGAAAAAAAGTTTAAAGATAAGATGGCCACTCTTACCTTTTCAAAAGTTGATCTTGTGTCTTAGTTCAAGAGTTTCCTCAATATTCAAAAAACATCATTGAGATATTATTAAAAAACAGTACAGTGCATGTGTTAGGATAAAAGATCCTGTTTAAATTACAAATTAATCAATTAAATTTTTTAAAAAATATATATTTTTAACATCAATACCAACATGGAATGTTTTTTTTAAAAAACATAAAAAACCTAAGGTCAAAATGTAAACAAAGCATCAATACCAAAAAGATGCTTCCCTTTTCAAACATCAAAAATGTTACAATGCAGACAAGCAAATTTTCCCATTTGCAAGAATATTGCCAAAAAGGGTATTTTTGTTTTTAAAATAATGAGAAATAAAGAGGTGAAACATTTTTTAAAAATTAGATGATAATAACATATTTTTTTTTAGTTTAGTTTTTTTACTGATTGAAATAACTCATGTAGAAATGGAATTTTTTTTATAACTCATGTTACCTCCTTCGATTCCAAGATAGCCTTGAACCACTCAATGTAAGCTTACCATAACTGAGTTTGTGCAGTATCAATTAATCTCACATTCAGGAATGTTACTTCTTTCTGTCCGCCATTTTGCTATCTTGAAAAAGATGTACGTATTTTTTTCTAGGCTAAAATTTCAATTTTTTGTTTGTTTTTTTTTTTTGAAAAATGCAATTTTTAATTTTTTTTTTTTTCATTTTTTTAGATTTAGTCCCTGGAAAAAATTTTCTTGCACAGAAATGAATTCACTCACTGCTTATTACAGTCGAGGGCTTTTGTGGTAATATAAGACCTAAATTTTCCTATCAGGCATGAGTACTGCCTTTTTTTGATAAAAAAAATTATAGAGAAATTATGTATTGAATATTGAACACATTTTCAGGCACTGATAGAATTTATAAAATCAGGCTAATTATAGATCATTGTAATATACAGTAATTGAACACAGACTTTCAACATCACTCAATCCATCCACTCTATCTTATACAACTGATACACATGACCACACACAGGTGAAAACGATAAATGATTCCCAATACACATTTCATGCTGAACCAGCACTCATCATTTGGTCAAGATCATCATCTCCCACACATATGTATACTTAGTGCTCGTAATAAATTTGTTTAATTTGATGTTTATTGATTTGCTTTGTTTTTATTCATTTTATTTTACAGAAATTTTTATTTATTTGATATTTATTTTTTTGAATACATTTTTTACTTGAAAAGAATAGATATATTAGGTCACCCCCCCCCCCCATATTCAATAGTATAATATTAAATTATGTTTTTTCATATATTACAATTTACTAAAGTTCTCTTTGCATAATATCTCATGCACTGTTCTTACTGTTATTTTTTTTGCCCCAACTAAAACCAAATGTATTTCTAACAGATACCCTGCATGGAAGGACAAGATCTGAGTCTGTTAGTAAAAATGAAAGTCACCAATTGTGTTGTTTTTATAATTTTTTTAATAAAAAATTATCTTAGATAAGTGATGTTACATATCTTTTTTTTCAGCATTTTGTGACAAATGTGATGAAGCTGTTTATGAAAATGTCATTCTAACATTTAACTTACAAAATTTAGAATTTGTGAACCAATGTAAAAATAAACATTTTTAAAAGTATTAAACATCTTTTTTTTCTTAATTTTCTTTAAGAAATGGCTATTTTATCAGCTTTATTACATTCTTTCATATTTGCTCTTTTTAACAATGTACATATTTTTATATTTATTGCATTTAAACAAAAATTTTATAAATTATATTTGTTATAATTTTTTTTTTAAAATTCAAGTTGGCGACTTGGTTACACTATGAGTTATTTCAAAATCATGCAAAAAAAATTGTGTAAAATGGCAATTATATATATATATATATTACAGTGTACACTAAAACTGACCTCATATACTGTTATGTGTATATTTGAAAAATGAGAGAACCTTCTATAAATTAGATTTCTTTATATATTAATAAATTAGATTTTAGTTAAATTAAATAAAATAAAAATTGAAACTGCTACATATTTATTTAATTAAATAAATAAGATACCTATAAAAAAGAAAAAAAAGTATTTAATTAGACTTGAATATTTGCTATTTTGATACAATTTGATTAAGTATAAATTTTAAATAATATGAATAACAAATTCAAAAGTGTGTTTAACAATTTAATTTAGGGAAATAACTAATTAAATAAAGTAAAAAAAAAAAATGCAGATAAGCCAAAAATTTATGTACCAAATGGATAGAAAATAATTTTCAAAAATCAATGAAGAGAAAAAAATATAAGAGCTAAAAATGTATTGTCTTAATTTGTCTTTTCTGGTGTTACCCTGCTTGTCAATGAAATCTTCTCTTTAACTCGGGAACAAAATCAGCACCTAGTAGATGGAATGTTGATATACAATAATATTCTGTGAAGATGATACCTATGATCTCTTATATAGATATCTTTGTGATCACAAGCTATATCTCCAGTGTGAGCACATTCTAAATTTGCAACAATGTAACTACTAATCATAAATAAAATGTCATAAACCACAGTTTAAAGTAAGCTTATCACTCTTAAAAGGTATTTGTTGTTATCCAAGATATCTGTCCATCAAAAGTCATCTTCTAAAATAAAATGATAAAAGGAAAAATATATATATGTAAAACAAGAAACAAGAGAACAATATTAGACAACTAACCAGCTGATATTGAACTGCATTTAAAAAACAATCCAGTTTTAACCTATAATTTGTCACATGTATATAATCTAAAAGTGAATCAGGAGCTGATCATGCTAACTAAGTGCAGTGAAAGAGATCATCATAATTATACTTTTCCCAATATCTGCATGAATTGAAGTTAACCAAGAAACTAGCCAAAAGAACCAATCCATAAAAAATTAAATGTGTATGAAATAAATTCACCACAAACGTGAATAAGAATACAAAAGACACAAAATGTGATCACAAAATAGTTCATAAAGGGATGACTTTATTATTGTATTTTTATTAATAGGTCTAAAATAAGTATCCAAAATAAATAAAACATAAGAATCCATTAAAATGAAAGAAAAAAAACCAGATAGTATATTTCTGGAATTAATATTTTTTCTCATCTCAAACAATATTTTCTTATATTTTAATTCTAATGTATTACTTTATTTTACTTTTATTAATGTCCTTTTTTGGTATTTGTATTAGTTATTATTTATTTTTTTTATTTCAGGGGTTGAATTACTGTATTGTGTAAATATATGCAAATATTCAGAACTATTCCACTCATTATAGGTAAATAAATTTGATTTATAATTCCCCTATGAAATAGTGACATGTTCACCTGAGCTAGTTGTGGATTATTCGAGAGTTTTAACATCAAAGAAGTTAGAGAAGGGTTTGAACCTGACCTACAGATGATCCTCATTACAGAGGTGACACTCTAACATGCAATATGACAGACCAAATTAAAAAAAAAATCTGTAGTGATCAAGAAATAGATCCTCTCTTTAATTGAACCTATTTTATGGGAATGATGGTCAGGAAATATGGCTGGTTACCCAGTCTGACCATTATAATTAGTTAGGACTTTCAGTCCAAGTATATTCATGGTTATTCGTAATACTCATTTAACCCCAGTGTATAAATTGTTTTACATTTTAGTTTTATATATATTGTAACAAAAAGAATTATCAATGTATAAATTAAATCATTCTTAAGTATAATTAATTAATCTCCTTCGTGCGACCGCGTTACAAAACAATTGTAACTAAATAAAAGTCAATTCTAACAAATGAAAAGTTATGCTTTACTTTGTTAATTTTATTAAAACTTATTAAATTGACATAAAACGTATTTTGTGATCTTTCGATTGGTCATCCACATTGTATTTCAAATAGAACTAATACGATTGGGAGAGTTTACAAATATCACATATATTATTGGACCGTTTAAGCTAATTATAACTTTATTTTAACAAATGAGAATTTTTATTCAAATAGTCGCACATCCACGCTATGGATTAATTGTACTATATTTAAATCTATATTGCAACTAAACACTTGCAGATAAATTGTATGCCAATTGTAATATTTTAAGGATGGATCGATGGATGCGTCATCATTCCCAGCTAACACTATTTTAAAGCCTACTGGGATGATGATGATGGTACAGAACATCTATAATTTTAATTGCCAGGGCACCAAATTGCAACTTTAATAAAATATAAAGGTTAAATCTCCAATAATTTTCAGTAATAATTAATGAATGGGTTAATAAATAATCAATCGATTCAGAGAGCACTGAGAATGCATTAAAATCGATAATATTAATATCTTTGGAATTCTTGGTTATTCTCAGCACACCATCATTCACCATCATTAAAGCCACAATTAAATTTTATTCTAATTACAAAGTTCTATATCCATCTCCACCTTCCTGATCCACTCCTCCATCGGCTTCACATCCATAGGTCTATTTCACTATTACCTATTTTATTATTAAAATGTTTCATTTTTGCTAGCTCATTTCCCCTTATAATCTCTTCTCAGGGTTTTTAGAACAATTAGGTGTGGAAATCGAATAAGCTGCGACAGATCATTGGTGATAAACACTCCTCTCTTGATCACCTCCAAGGTGATCTTAGGCTGTCTTTAATGTAGTGTATTATCTATTTACATTAAAGCTCGGAACAATTTAAGCTTATTAAATCTTTTAGAAATACATTATAAACCTATTCAAAATTATAACAAAATTATAAAGAAGTGTGTCTAGAGAGATGCTTGAATACAACAAATGGAGAAAGGATTTTATGTCCAACCCCTGCATACTCTATCCCTCAATAACTATCTCTATTCACAGTTTACATCTCAAATATACTAAATTATTTGGTAATTCTAAGTATCTGAAATTAACCATTTTAAATAATTTTACCAGATATTATTTATGTACATGATAATTCAAATATTAATAATAATGTATTGATGTATGATTGGACTGAGATATCTAGATAATAATAACCCACAAAAACATTGAGACATATGCAAATTTTATTTAAAACAAATAACAAATTTTATTTAACAAACTACAATTCAATACAGAAACATATACCTATTTGCTTGACGACTCGCATGTTTTTCCCTTGTTTTATAACCATATTATAAAAAAAACTCTAAACATATATCTATCCCTATATCAATTGATAATATCAATAAGTTTAAAATACCAATATTTATTTCCTAACTATCAGGGAATCACGATTACCATGGAGTAAAAATAATATTTACATTCACATATATATTATATTTACGCTTTCATTTTTAAACCTAGATACATCTAATACCAAATTTCTTCCCGTGTTTAATGCTTTTAAATTCCTGATTTGCTTTGAGAGCTAATTTTTTTCCATAATCAAATTTAATAATTTTATTTAACTATTTTGGATTAACATTCACTCGCAAATTTTTTAATCTTATCCTATCATTCTGATCGAACATTCTTTTGCCCTAATCTTTACACTAGAGATAGTTTATGAATGGTGGGATTAAGTCAATGCAAATAAATCGGTATCTAGATCAATCATCATCATTGTGCACACAGTCTATACTCATGTTCTTATGACATAATAATATTTTAACATTACCTTTCCAGCAAAGTTCTCAGCTGGCTATGTAAATATTTATTAAATAATTTCATATACGCATTGCTTACGCTTAAACATTCGTAAATTTTATTTAACCCTTAATTCCACATTTATTAACTTTATTACTTTTGGCTCGAATGATAAATTAACTAGATCATCAAAACAATATTCAAGTACACCAATCACACATACATTATCTGCATTCATCCTGACATCAAATTGAGTTTGCGACCTTGTATTCGACCTTTATAAATAATGCTTATAATAGCGATCTTTCATACAACCGTAAGGAATATCAAACATTAATATGAGGCAGGCAGTGACCCAAATAAGAGAAAACCTTTTCACTAAGGTTGAGATATGCTAGGATTTTTATCGCTAGTCATACAAAAAGACTTAGGTATATCTATTACCTCTGGCCATTAATAAAGAAACCTTCTTACGATGTAGAGAATAATCAAGTGGGAAAACTCTTCCACTGTGTTCAAATACATTATGAATATAGCATAAATATCTTAGTGAGCTAGACTTCACTGGCTTTGTGGAGACATTTGTCTATCCACATCACATACAGGTCGAAACATCAACTTCTACAAGGAAAACTTTCATATCTTTAATATTCTGGTGAATTAGTGCATTGGAATATGAGCCAATAAATTTTTCAAGCATTAATCAGCTTGTGTCTGACCTTAAATTTACAATAACAACAATAAGAAATAATAAGAAATGCGTATTAAAATTTTAAAACTATTTCCATGCACTTTTATAAAAAAATGATGATGTTTTAGCTCAATAGTCACGCAATTTTATAAGTCTAAGCATATTTGACAATAACTTCTGATACGATTCATGCAAAACATTTCACTTAATAATAACTCTGTGGTTTTTTTTTTTTTAAATGTTTGTAAAGCATCTTAAATAAGGCACATCAGAATGACATGATATCAATTTCACTTACCCCCAAAATGACAATGATAGCAAAAGCATTTAAATAAACACATACAAAATCATCTGATATCAATATTTCTACCCCCAAAATATTACAACATGAATTAATTTTAAAATGGATATACATACTCAGACATAAAGAAATTCTTTTTTATATATTAAATATCCTACATAAATAGTGAATAATAAACAAAAAAATATACTTATATAGAGTTCTTTGGCAAGTGTCCTCCAAGTTCCTGGTTTCCATTTTTCCTTTTTCCATTCCTCCTTAATTCATTTGTAGAAGCACATGAGTCTTCATAGCAAAAAGTTCTGGTGATGGGGTTTGATTCCTCTGTCATCAGATATACGATTTTTATTTGGCTGAACAGAGTTCCTCATTTTTAATTTTATGCAGATTACAGTTAAACAGCATTCATTTAACTTTTTCAAGATATAAGTTCATTTCTGATTGTCTTTTTCCATCTTTGAATTCATTTTATATTTAAATTGAATGCTTACATATACGATATCAAACTTATGGGTTTTAAATTTTACTATTTGCTGATCCAACCATGACCACTGGTTAACTTCCGGAGACTAAAATGTGTGCCCACTTAAAATTTATTCAATACACATTGTCTTTTCTTAATACAATGTTAAATTTAGCAAAGTTATTCTTAAGAGACAAAAGAGCAATAATAACCATTTCTTTTTTTTTTAAGAAAAATATTTCTTTAAATTTTATAGCACAGTTTCTCTCTAAGTCAATGAAAGAAAAACTTGCAAACAGAAATTTTCAAATAGAATAGCCCCTCTTCTGCTAAACAACATAGATTTTATAGAATCTGCCATCTGGTCATTCTCTTTCTTAATTAATTGACTCTTGTTCCCTTTTCCTCTGGATAATTTTAACCTTTTGCTCTTTTAAAAAAAAAACATGCCAAATTGACGTCTGCATTCTAACAGATATAATTGTCAATCAATTCTACATTCAACAGCTATAATTTCCAATTAATTTGACATTCAACAGACCATCCCCGTTAATTGTGTACTTAAATTCCTTGGTGAAATTCATATCATTTACATGACTGATAATTTACTGGGTAATATAACACCCGTGAAACCCACATTAAAAGTAAATAACAGAAAAGCTCTCTTCCCCTCTTTTACTTTTCCCATTAAATGAAACAAAATATATATTGCAGCCCAGTTTCAAACCCAGACCTTTGAACTAAAATTTGGCTGTGAATATTAAACTTATTAAAATGACTTAATTTCTTAAATATTTCCTTACAACATGACAAGGAATGATTATTAATTGTGAATTTTACAATTAAGATCCACAATTAGATTAAATACACACATGTGTCCGCATATATACATTTCTTTAATTAACCAATTTAATACTTTAATCCTTATAACTATTATTATCATTTTTTTTCATTTAATCTCAGGAAGTATTTATTTCTAACCCATTAGTATAAAATTATGACCATTCATTATCACTATCTCACATAGTTTTAAGAGTCACACATCTCCCTCTTCTCAGTCAACCTATTAACTAATGTATATATCTTGCTTTTCTCAAATATATTTTCAATACTAACTCGACCCATAAATTAAAATAAAATAATCTTTTGGTTAGAAATATCTTAATAATAAATTTTCAGATTGCTTACCAAGTCAAACATATGCAATCCCTATAAATATGGGTTTGAACTTGGTCTTGGCTAAAATTTTGCTTATTAAAGAAAAAAAATATATAAACTATGAGGAAAATTTTGATTGAACCTTCTCTTGCATCGTTAACTCAAAAAAATGGAGTCTTGGACAAATCCAAGGGCTACAATATATATATATGAAGTAAACCTAGTTCCCATTACAATATATAATTTAAACTGTTTTACAGTAAGAATCTGTGGTTCAATTCTTACTTCATAGTAACTTATATTGCTTAGTAGATTTTTGATGCTTCATATCATAATCATGTTACAACAATGGGAATTAAATTGTATCTAAACAAAATTTGTATGTAATCAATATTTAAATATTTACTAACTTCTTGATTCATTGCGCTTTTTAAATTCATAATAAATCATGCTTTTCTACTTTTTGTTTCTCACTATTTCTCTTTTTAAAAATTATCTTTAATCTTTTCTGGTCTACAGACATGCTTCATTTCTTTTTTAGAAATATGGACATATGTGGGTTAGCTTTAGCATTGTTGTATAGATGTTTATTTTGCTGATTTCTAAGCTAAATTTTCTCTAATCTCATCTAGATATTATAAAAAAAAAAAAACTCTTTCAAAATATTTGATAAGACTGCACAACATTTGAGTGATTTAATATTGGAAAGTTGTTTAACACTGTTGTTGAGTATATAATTCAGGTTTAATAAGGTATACTGAATAGCACTAAAAACAACTTACCAATACTAAGCAGATTGCTCAAATTTTTTGAATTTTATCTAATATTTTGAAAGGATCTGCCTTTTTTTTTTTAGTTCATAAAGAAATACCAAAGCAAATTTATGTTTTAGAATCATTCAGCACAAACAACTATATAATAGAGCTAAAACATATACCTAATACAAGTATGGTACACCTCTCTGCTTTTGGAACATGAATAGGAGTTGAGGCATGTCTTTAATTTGGAAACGGTCAGGATAATCATGCATAAAGTGCTTTAAATCAGTGCTCTAAAAATACTGAAATTAGTAAATACAGGGATTCGAATATTAATTATATATAAAATTTGTGACACAATTTAACATTCATTATTTTAATCATGGATATGTGAAGATGTTGAAAGTTTACTTTAAGAAACTACAAAGTAAGAATCTTCAAAGAATAATACAAGAGTTTTGCTGTCAAATGCTCTTATTATATTTTATTCCACGTATATCTGCACAGAATTCTAAAAACGATAAATGTCTATTTTAAAATAACTAATTGTAAAATTATGAATTTCAAAATTAAAATAAGCGATTTTTAAATCCTATATTCATAAACATTGTTAAAGAAATTTATTTACATAATAAATGAATTAGTAAACGGATGAATTACAATTTTACCATTAATTACTTTATAGCACGTGGTCGGATTTAATTACATTTATTACTAATATTTGTGCTTCCTGTTTACTGTAAAGTAACTTTTAAGCTAAAAATAAATTGATTAGATTTCATGCTAAATTAATATTTGTGTATGCTGTGCATTATCCATAAAATAGTCTAGCTCTGGGCTAAATTTGGTCACAGTTAATGGTTTAGGGATATGGAGAGATACTGCAAAACTGACGAGTCTCTTCAGATGAAAGTATGAATCATATACATGGAAAGTTTCTATTGTTTTTCAGTACAATTTGAATTTCAAATGTGTTTATACCTGTCAAGCGTTGTTAGCTGAGAGGTCAACGCAGTCGCCTTGCAAGCAAGTAGTTGTTTGCAGACGGTTGTGGGTTCGCCTCCCGGTCGATGCTATGACATATGAAAAAAAATGTGTTTATACCATTATTTTATATCTGTTCCATTTACATATATATAAAAGTTAGGTTAAAATAAAGATTTTTTGAGATAAATAAAGTTTAAAAATGAAGTAAAATTCAATACTTTTATATTACCACTATGTATCTTAAATTTTTTTAATTTTATCATAGGATTAAAAAATGTTTACATACAGTCCTCTATTTATGTATGTAATCCGTATATGATTTTTTGGTAAGTTGTTCTTTCAAGTGCGTGTTTGCCGTTAATCATAGTGCATAATATGAAAATATTTTTATTTCAAATAAAAATAAGCACTACAACAAATCACAAAAAAATGTTCGCGCAGAGTGAGACCCATGAGAAATAAACGCTGTATTAAGTTTTTTTTTTCTCATGTGTCATAGCCTCAGCCGGGAAGCGAACCCGCTAACCCAGGACAATTGCTTGCAAAGCAGCCGTCGCTGACCTCTCGACCACCAATGCTTGACACGCTTTATTAAGTTGGATACCATATTTTGCAATTTTGTTACACTTTATATATGATAATAATTGTTTATATGATAAGGAACTTAAATAAGATGGATTTACATAAAAATATTATTGTCTATATTACCTGACCAATTTGCTGAATATTTTAACCAAATAACTCTTTTGACAAGCAATTTAATTACTGTTTTACTTCATAATCCTGCCTTATTATAAACCAGGTGAGGTTCTTAATAATGATGAAATAAAAACAACAGAAATGGAGTAGATAAATGATATAAATAAAGTCTACAAAATATATAAATCTATAACAAAGAACTAATCTATTTGAATATTAATAGCAATTATAAAATTGAAAAGTAACAGTCTTTAAATAATTATTTCTATCATTATAACAACAACAATGAAAGAGAAAGCAATACTCTCAAGGCTTGCCACTTTCCAAGTGATGAGATTTGAGTAGGTTTTCATCTCAGTTTTAGATATCCATTTACTAACCAATATTGGATGGTAGGATAGGTTGGGACTATATGAAATAAAAATCTCAAATCTACAAAAAACATTTCACATTACTTAACTTAAATTCAAATTCTGGTCATAACACATGGCAAATAGATATTTACAATTACTCTATAAAATCTATAATTATGTAGAACAATAATTCTCTAAAAACAGAATAAACAAAGCTAATTTATAGAACTAAAAATTAAAACAAAATTAGAAATACACCAGTGTAAAATATGTTCTTTTATATGGGTAAGAAAGATGACAATAAGTTGTTGGCTGATTCAGAAATTATTTTTTTCGGTATAAATATTCATTCTTTGAATGGTGGAAGCCATGGGTAATATCAAAGAATAATTATAAAGAAAAACTATGCAAAAACCTGTTCAATGGAGATTAAATATTGACAATTGAAGTGAACAAACTACCCCATATGTGGTGTGATAGAGGTAGATCTACATCAGTGGTTCTTAACTTTTCTTTAGGAGTAACTCACTTCAAATTTAATTAAATTTTTGTGACACACCGGAAATTTCAGAACAAAAATAACGAATTTTACACATATTTTATATTTATTATAAAAAAATAAATTTTATCACATATAATCTTTATATTTAAGAAAAATCACCAAAAGTTTTAATCCTAACATGATACCTGTGCTTGTTGTTCTTTACATTATTTCTTTATTCTAGGACAAATTGTAGATAAGGACACCCCCGAGTTTTTATTCTCATGGAAAGTAGTCTCTCCCATTTTTGCTTTTAATTTCAGCCACTGATAAATATACCAGTTTGCATAAATATAAAATAGAGAAATACAATAAAATTTTTAAGATCTTTGTTAATATATTTAAAAATTCAAATTTACATTAGCTTCATCAGTCTATCCTTAAATTTCTATTATTTCTTATATCTATGTATTCTTCTTCTGATAAAGTTAAGATTGGTCATGATTTTTGTTAATTAAGAAAGGATTTCTAATCTGATCATATGCGTGAACATTTAAAGATGGAAAATAATGCTATTTTTTTTCTTTTGATGTTGTGTTTCACTTATTAACTTTAAAATCTTCTTATTAAATGTAGTTTTTGCCATTAGCAGAAACATATCTAGGTTTCTGCCTTTTATTCTTCTTTTCCACAATACCTAATTTATCGTTAAAAAAATTTAATTTTATCAATTGATATAGGGAGTTTGAATTCAAATTTTCACATGATCCTCAACTATCCACACCATATCATACTGCTGATACACTTGATTACATGCATGTCAAAAATATAAATGTGTCAGCAGTATGAGATAGTATGGATAGTTGAGGGTCATGTGAAAGTCTGAGTTCAAACCCCCTATATATTACATATTGGAGTGCATGTATAAAAAAAACCTGTATTGCAAAAAAATAAATTAATATATTTTACAATTGATATAAAAATATTTTCGTTTTCCTTGCAAACTTAAATTTGGTTCATTCACGTGATCAAACGAATCTGCAGAAACACTAACTTAGTTTGACACTATACTTTGTTCTTTAAATAACCACTGTAATCATTTTGCTCAATTGTAAAATAAGCAATTCGCCATGCAATTTTAAAATCACACTAATACCTTGCCCTTTGATAACTATTACACTTCAGTGTGCAGTAATAATACTAAGTAATCCACTTCTATAGCTTACATAATTTAAAAAATATATGAATATTTTGAGGTTTACTTTTGATAAAATTGACCATTTTAATGATCCACTGCAGAATAATTTGTAAGTCATTGATAACACATTTAGACATTAAACTCTTTTGATGTAAAAAAAGAGTGAATTGAAATAATATCTGGATGGCATTCTTTAATAACAATTCTTTTTATTGAACCTGTCATCGATTTTGCTCCATCAATACAAATTTCTATGCAAGATTCCAACTTAAATTATAACTTTTATGTAATCATTTGTTATTTAAAAAATATCTTTTCCTGTTGTTCTTTCAGGTAATTCTTTACAAAAGAAAAATTGATTATCATATGACCATTAATAATAATTCAGACGACATTAACTGCACTTTCTCATTAATATCAGTCTATTCTTTGCTTTGAAGTGCACATATATTATCAGAGTTGAGATGTTAACTTGAATTTCGATATCTTCTGAAATGTTTTGAATCTACCTGTTAATAGTGTTATTGGAAAGAGGACTTTTCAGAACTTCCTTTTCTACATCATACCCTAATAAGGATTTCATCATGAAATGGCAAGCTAGTAAGATTAGATTTTCAGCAATAGTATGCAGTTTTTTCTCTGTGCTGTTAGCTCAGCAACTAAGGAACTACATTCTTCAGATTTATTGGAAGTTTTAAGATATTTTGTAAATGATCGTGCTTGTTTATCTTTTGAATTTAACCAGTTTTTTGAAATAATCAGGAGATTTCATTAATAGATTTGGATATTTTATAGCTAATGTTTATTAGTAACCAAAGAAGCATTGGAAAGTTTTTCATTACAAACAACACAAATTGTTATAGGATAATCCCTATCACCTACCCATGAAAATCCGAATGCTATATATTTTTCATCATATCTTTGCTATACGATTCAAACTTTTGTAGAAGAAGGTGTTCATTTGGTACAGGCATCATTACCAGTTTTATTATATTATTTTTTGATCCTTTTCTATTTAAAAAATTACTCACTTTAATGACTGTTTAAATTTTGAAGTAAATAGATTTTTTTTTTTTTTTAAATTGTAAATAATAAATGTTCACTTTATCAAGTTACTCAATTTCACAGTTTTATAAATAAGAGACACATTTTTGGTAACTTGCTATAGGACCAGGAGAAGAAATGATTAATCAGTAAAAAATATGACCCTATGATAAATCATTCACTTCTGACTATTATGATGCAACAACTGTATTTTTAAGACATGCATTATGAATCAGGTGCAAAATCAATATATTCTTACTGGCTAACCTAACCTACAAATGAATAAGAATTGTGTGCTAAATTTATATTGAGATATCAGTACAGTTGAGCATGCATTTTTTAAAATTATTATAGTTTGTCAGCACTATTCTAGATTTTAGGTACTTTTAATTTTAGTAAACTTGTATTAATTTTTTAGTATAAATTTTACTGACATATCTGAGGAACTCTCATGACACACAAATCGATCACAACACACATTGGCAAACACTGATCTAAACTATTGACAGATGAACTTGTAAATTATCAGATGGAAGAATAAAGCTTTAGCAAAAGTAATTGCTCTATGTGTAATGTTATAAAATAATAAATCTTATTATGCAAATCATCATCATCATTTTCAACTTTTATTGATTCATAGCAGAATGAAGCCAAGTTCAATCTATCTTTTCTGATTTCTAGCCTCTCTTTTCCATATCATCTCAGCACACTTCCTTATTGTGTCTATCCATCTAACATGTGATTTCTTTCTATTTCTTTTACAATCTCTTGGAATCCAGTTTAAGATTTCAACTGTCTATCTATTATCATTTCTTCTAGCAATATGTCAAGCTCAGCTTTTCTTCAGTCTCTTGATTTTTTCAATAATATCAGTAACAACTGTTCATTCTCTCACACGTGTATTTTGTTTTCAAACTTTTCTTGTTACTCCTAACATGCATCTCTTCACGGTTCGTTCAGTGTTCTGAAGCCTCTGTAGTGCTTTTCTGTTATGTATCCAAGTCTCAGATTCATAAGTAAGAACTGGTAAAACACATTTATTAAAAACCTTTTAATATTAAGTTATTTCTACTAAATGCATTCTAACAAGTTTAATTTTATGATTAATTTCATCCATTGTGTACATATTATGCAAATAACATTATGTGTATACTGTACATAATGTGTTCATATACTATTTATATATTTTAAAAGCACTTTTTTAATATTTCATCATATTACATGTTTATATGTTAAAGTTAAAAAAAAGTTAGTTTTTACATCAAATGTCCTTTCCAGACTGCAAACAGAAAAAAAAAAAACCCGCACAAAGCCTTCACTTCATAATGTTTTATATAATTTTATTTTTTCGAAAAGGAAATTGATTTTTGTCTATTTTATAATTTTACTTCAATAAAATTGTTTTCTATTTTAACAACTACAGCAATTTTTCTTTATCAATAGCAATTTCTGAAAAGAAAATCAACGCTCACAATATATATATATATATGTGTGTGTGTGTGTGTGTGTGTTTTAAGTTTTGATGATATAGACACTGGAAACCATAAGCATATCTTAAGCTGGACTTAGCTCTATGCAGTTGTCCAAATGTCATAACATTGTTTTATATTTATTGATGAGTAATATATAAATTTGATTTACTATTTATTTAATATATGGATTTCTTTCAATCAGTTTAACTATTAACACAATATTACAAAAAACTTATAGAGATTAAAGCTAGAAGACAGATTTCTAAGACTTTCATTTTGCCACTGCAGTTGTGGAAGCAACCATCATTAACTGTGCAGTATCATGATTTGTTTACATCTGTATGAATCAGTGACCCACATCCACATGGCTTTATTGTTGGGGCTGGCAAAATAAATTTAATTAATTCCATCAGAATTCTATTTTTTATGCTATAAATTAAATGAATCTTGACTTGAGATGGGCTTAGGTGATGAAATGATATCCTAAATTATTAGCAAATTCATGAGGCAATTTCTCTACTGATATCTGATGGAGAAATATGTGAAAGAATAGAAAAGCACTGCAAAAAATACTTGAGTATGCCAATAATATTTCTCATAAGTGACCAGAAATTTAGTGTGGCAACTTTTGCTTCAAACAGGACACGATATTCACTGGGGAATACTCAAAATGCAAATGCAACAAAATTCCAGAAGTTCTACCAACTGTTCAAAGAGTTACTGATAGAAATTAATTTTAATTTAATTTTTATGTAAATAAGAAAAATAAGTTAGGCTACAATCTAAAGTTATTCCTAAATAGCAGGGGTAAAATTGTGTTAGTTTATTATTGCAAAAATTCATATTCAGATTATATATTTATCCATTGCTTGATGAAAAATTGAATATACTGGCTTTGTTGGATTAGGAATTAAATCCCAATCTTTGAAAAAGGTTTCCATTTTATATATATCTTTATCCAAATACTTTTCTATTTCAAGAAAGGATCTATTTTAAAAAATCATAATGTTATCAATATAAATAATTTCCAGAATTCTGTTTCAGGAAGATAACTGATGAATATATTAAATAAAGTGCTGAGAAAGTGCTTGTAAAATTTTGTATCTACTATGATAATTATTTTATGTCAGTTGAATTTTTCTATTGGAACATTTTGTCAAATGAATTATTTTCCCGCATTTACTAATTTTAGAAACTTTTAGAAGAAAACGATTTTTTCAAATGGAATCGTAAGCTGATGTTAAATCATTGAATGAAGATAGTACTAGTTTTTAAATGATTTTGAAAGCCTTTTTCAATGTAAGTGGTTAAAGTTAACACCTAGTTACAGCAGCTTCTTCCTGGCCTAAATTCAGCCTGATTTTTAGCTAGATTGCCTAAAAAAATTATTTATATAATTCTTTCAAAAGATTTTTAGAGAATACATAATAATATGAGACGATCATTTCTAGGTCTATTGTTTTTAAGATTTCTATAGTTTGTTTTTATGCAAAATTTTTAGAATAGTTTTTGTATGAATAATAGTAATGAATAGTTTTACCAATTATACTTTGGCTTTAGGTACTAAATTTTTTTGGAAACAATAGATGTGTATTATTTTTCTTGGGATCTTATTTATGACAATCTAGAATAAAGTTCATCAATATCGGCATAATCAGATTAATATTAAAGAAATATTGTGAAAGAAAAGTTTATAATTATATGTTAATGATACTTTTCCTCATTCTATCAGTCTTGACTTTAGAAATCTCATGCATAAAATTAGCAACTTGATTAGCAGTGAAAGTAGTATTACAGATATTTTTACAACTATCAAATTTATGTGAAACGCTTTACACCTAGATTTTGTAAAGTTTTGATTCTCCATGGCCTCTCTCCATTTTTATTGCTTTGATATCATCAGATGATTTTTAGCAATTTTTTTTATTTTTGATGGCCAAAAATTGCCTATAAAGATCACTGCTGGTTTTATTCCAACCTGTATCCACAAGTGATGTATTCTTTAAGAGCTGTTATTATGAGTTTGATAAACTTATTTTACCAAGAAAGAATTGATATTCTGTTTTAAATATTCAGTATATCAACTCCAGTTAGCTTATCTTAAATTCTATTTTAGAACAAAATAGCTTTCAACTGCATGAATTTGGATTCCAAGATGATTCGTTTTGCTTTATGTTATTATAGGGAAATGATTCAATATCAATAATTCAGCAAATAATGATGAGCTCTTTTTTGTTAAAACAAAACATAAATGAAGGGTTTGTTTTCTAATTTCCATCTGCCTAAATGGAATGTTACTCCTTGTTTGTCTTATCAGTGTAAATTTCATAGCATGTACATATTCACAATAACCTTTCAATAAAAAAATTATTAAACATTAAATATTTTTTTATTATGTTAGAAATTACCCATCAATTATTTGTCACTATTATCTGGTATAGTAATATGAAGATCTCACTACATTTAATCAAATTTCCCCAATAAGTGGCTCTAGAAAACTTCCTTATTCATCATTACCACATATTATATATATTTAGATATTTTAACAACTTTAAAAATTCAACATTAAGACTTCAATTAAACAGCTGCAGTCACCCCTTCTACCAATATGTTTAGTTAATCTTTATTTTAGCCTCTTAATTCTTTCAATGATGTCATTCAAATCTATTTGTTCTCTGACAGAA
This sequence comes from Epiperipatus broadwayi, assembly GCA_028023455.1. Taxonomy (NCBI): domain Eukaryota; kingdom Metazoa; phylum Onychophora; class Udeonychophora; order Euonychophora; family Peripatidae; genus Epiperipatus; species Epiperipatus broadwayi. The sequence goes on along the minus strand of JAQFVV010000126.1, from coordinate 3,551,175 downwards.
ATTATTATACATCATGGAATTATTGATAAAAAATTTAAATTAAAAAAAAGTATAAAATGTATTCATATTTTTATATATCCAATGATAAAGTTAAAAAGAATGTAAAATATTAATAAAAAAAGGCAGTTTATTAGTATTAATATAAAAATATCAGATAAAACCCTTAACTGATAAATCAAGGAGAGCGCCAGTTTTTCATATATTGTAAAGAGCCATATCATATTATTTAAGTACACAAAAATAAACACATATAGCCAAATTTTATTTAACATAATTAATACGATGACATATTCTACACGTTTTAAGAGTTGTATAATGTATATAAAAAATATAATTAAGATAAAGAAATAAAATACAAAATAATTATTTCACAGTTTTAATAATAAAAATAAAATATAATAATAAAAATTCATTAATAAAAAGTACAACATTTAATGAAGTCTTTTGTTTAAATATTTGAAATTTGGTGTGTAATTTGCTAAAGCTATTTGCAGCAATTCTGTGAGTTGCAGATTTGTCGATTGTGAACGATTCATTGTACAACAATATGTTGTATCAAAAATTGAAATTAGACAGCAAGATGCTTTCTTTAAGAGTGGATATTTTGATTCTGGCATGAGTGTCTAAAATTCAATTTGAGAACTAGATTTATGATGCATTTGCAATCCCTAATCCTCTTTCATCTCTAGTAACTCCAATTCTCCAGCCATTTTTGCAATAAATATTATTTCAGAAATTGAAAATCCATCTTCAATAATATCACAAATAAATAAGTTCACAAAATATGCAAATGTAATCCGCATGCAATCCTTTCAATTTTTCTTTACATTCATCTAATTTTTCTTTTTTGATATTTTTTTTTTTTTTACTTATGGAAGATGATTAAATATTCTGGACTTAAGACCATGCACAAAAAGCCAAAATTTAGCTTCAAAACAAAATACAGTGTATGACAAATCACTAACTTTTTTTTTCCTTATGTTCTATAATAATAATTTTGGAAAAAAAAAATCAGTTATAAATTTAAAAGGAAGAGGAAGGTTATGCAAGTAGTGGGTAAAATGAATAAGTGAATCATAAAAGGGAATAGACAGGAATAGAAATAAAGATTATTAATAAAAGAATAAATATAGATAAATATTAGAAGGGAAGGGAAGGAATTAGATTTATAAGTGTTAAAAGTAAAATAAAAAGATGATAAATATATTAGGGAGTAATGTAGAATGATAGATAGGAAGAAAAAGTGAAGAAGTAAAAAGAAAATAGAAACAGTAAAAAAATAACGAAAAGATAATTATTAGAAGAAAAAAAAGGGAGGTAAAGATATAGTTAAAAATAAAATATGATTATGAATAATAATGTAAAATATATATTTTATATGTATACCAATGGTTACATGATTACATGTTTAAATGTTGTAGTTCTGATGAAGACTGTAGGACAGTCAAAACTGTTAGCAAATTAAATAATTTATATAAAAAAATTTGCATTAAAATGTATATGTGGAGATTGATTATAAGTAATATATATATATGTTCTAAAATGTCTGTAAGGAACATTAAGTCAGAAAGCTAATTTTCATTTTCTAATTCTGGGTATTTTTTTTTTACTTTTTCTTTTAAAATGTTATGATGGGATTTGGGAGTTCCATAAAATGGTTCAAAACGTAAGTTGACAACCATCTTATAACAGACTATAAAGAGAGATCACTGAGAAATTCATTTATTTCTTCATTTAACTCTTCTAAAAAGTTCTTAAATTGATGGTGTGTTTTGGCATTTGTTCAAATTGAATTCACAATATATAAAATAATTTTACACACATCACTATGAGATGGCCACAGTGAATAATGAGTGAAGAGGTACAAAATATGGAATTTTAGGATCATTGTTTAAAAGAACAATAAGACCTAGATCTTTCCCTATTGTTACTGAAGCTTGAGTTACAACATTACAAGTTTATCATGAGACAATTCAAACCTGTTCATTATCTCATCAAATCGATACTGTGAGTTGTTTTGGTAAGAGCTAGTAAATCTAACATTTCTTTTTTCACATTTATGTCTGAAGATACATATGGACAAAAATGGACAATTGTGGAACATCCTGAATCCATCAAGAGTGAAAGTGAATGCTATACAATTTTTCAACGTTTACTAATGTCACCAATACTGATGCTCAGTTGTACAGCATGACATGAGAACATGGGCGATCAATTTATGCAGTTTTGTATTATCTGGATCCAAAACTTTAACCATTTCTTCCAAGTTTCTTTTAATAAATTCTCCTTCTCCATATGGATGTTTGGCTAAAGCAATATTTCAAGCTACCAAAAAACTAGCTTTGTTGGCTCTGTCATCTTCATGACTAAAAGAAGACAATGACCATAGTATTTGTTACTTATGAAGACCTGATTGCAATGATTTAAGTTCCTCTGTTCATAATTTTGAATTCTGTGGATATTGAGTTGAAAAGTGGTAATGACTTACTTCATAATGTTGACGTAAATTACTTACTTCATAGTTTGCCATGGTAATTTTATAAATAAGACAATAGCTATTCATTATTGTTATAAAAGCAAATTTGTTTACCCATTCTTTATAAAAGCTTCTATTTTCTGGTTTGTATTTTCATTTTTTGATCTTTTCTGAAGTCATGATAACAAAAAATTTATGTAAATTTATTTCCAAAATCTGAAATTCAAACATAATACATAAATAAATAATTAATCGGAATAAAAATGGCTAAATAGCATTTTTTTGTTTAAAAAGATTCTTAAATGGAAATGGGGCAAAGAAACAGGGCTTCTTAAATAAAATAATAAAAACAATTTAGAATAATTAAAAGTAATTTTGGATTATAATTACTTTTGGTTGATATTTTTCTGATCATTCTTAAATGTCTGTTTTATTCTTATTAACCACCAAAAATAGAAACAACATAACCAAAATCAAGCAAATGCTTTTCAGTTTTATTTTCAAAAGTTTTTCATATAATTGTTTTAAAAAACATTATTTTTTATTTTATATAAAGTGTTACAAATGAATTTCTTAGACAACAAAAAAAATCTAGTATAAATTTACATTTTTAATAATAACTTCCTAAGTGTTTTTATGAATTTCTTGTACTAAAAACCAGTCCATGTGGATAGGTAGATTTCTTTGGGTGCAAGAAGCTTATCTTTTTTTCGAATAGAATTAAATGTATCTCTAATAAAAAGTTGTGAGTCCAATGGAGAATTGGTTATAACTATATGACATCTAAGTAACCATATTACGTGGTTAATAAATATGCATCTTCTGATATTGCAGAAATTACCCATTTTAATATTATGAATCATATCAAAGAGTTCTGGATTGTGATTATTGAAATAATTTTGAATTATATATTTTGCTTCTCTTAGTCCCGAGCAAGAAACAAGAATATGATCAAATGTTTCACTATCTTTTTTACACAAAATACATAAAGAATCAATCCTTTTAAATCCTCTATTTGAAACAAGGAAATCGTTGGTAGGAAGTGAAGATAGATTTATTTTAATGATAAAATCAATATATTTAGGCATTAAATACCATTTTCTCATTTTGTTAAAAAGATTGTTATTAGTCACTTCAAGATAACTAGGAGGGCATATCAGCTGAGGATTTATCATTTTAAACATGTCCCAGTATGTGTGTTTATTATTAAAAAAAATTTCATTTAAATCCATTTGTTTATCAATAAGTGAGACGAGAAGTTGTAGCCAATTTTTTTTAATATTCGGGGGAGGGCTATCTGTGGGAATGATTGTGTCAATAATGTTTTGGTAATTAAATTCAATCTTGATCTAGTAGAATAAATTAAATATATTTTTAATTAGTAATGTATTAATTTAATGTAAACCTAGGCCATTAAGTATTTTGGAATTTTGCATTTTACGCATACTGATACAGACCACTTTTTTTTTCCAAAGGAGGCCAGAGCACAATGAGTTAATTTGCGAAGTGAATTTTTTAGTAGGGTTTAAACTCGGTAAATAATAATTAATTCTGCTGAAAACAAGAGAATTTAGTAAGAGAACTTTATCATATAAAGATAAGTAAATGCTTTTTAGAGAATCTATTATTTTTTGTTGTTGATATAATCAGTTTGTCTTGTAACAATTTCCTCATTTTGTTTGGTGAAAGGTACAGTGGTATATCTAAAAAAGGTTGAGGTTTTGATGAGAAACATGCAGGGACATTTTCTCCTGAATGAAGTTTCCAAACTGCAGATTTCTCTAGATTAAAATTTAATTTGTATTCTGATGAAAACGTTTTAAGTATTTTTTCGAGTTCTGGTAGGTGTTTAGCTGATGGCAGCATTACAACAACATCATCCATATATGCAAGACGTTTAATTTCTTTGTTTAGAAAAGGAACAAAAACTCCAGGAAGTTTTGTTTCCATTTCTATGAGAAAAGGGTTAATATAAGCAATGAATAAAAGTGCACTCAAGGGTGAGCCCTGAGGAATACAAATTGATGGTTTAAAGCCAGGTGCAATTCTACCATTGAGTGTAATGAAAATTTCTCTATTAAATAAAAGATTCTCTATCATTGTAAGATAGACGGAGGGAACTCCATATTGTTGTAGTATTTTCATTAATATTTCAATTCTTACTGAATCAAATGCTGCTATAATATCTAATTGTACAGCTATTGGCTTTGATTTTCTCTTAATTCTAATGTATTCTGTCAAAATTTTGAAAAGGCAAATTGCATGCATTGTGGATGAACCTTTCTTTGCATATTGAGTAGAAGAAATATTATCCAAAATCTTTTGTTGAATCTTGTCTTTAATCAGCCCTTCTATGATCTTAATAAGAAGTGGAGTCATAGAGATAGGTCTTATATTTGATGTAATAGAGGGAAGACCTTTCCTTTTTAAAAAAGGCACCAATGAAATAGGGTAGAGGCCAGGTATGTCTTGACAACTTGAGGCTATGACATCAATGACACCTTTTATAATTGGAACAGTAAAGTGAGCCAAATGTGATAGTACAAATTTTGGGAGGCCATGAGAGCCAGGATGTGTTTTTTCAGGAAGTGAATTTAATTTGTTTAAAATTAATTGCTCAGTTATTTCATGAAACTCTATGTGCACTAATTATAAACAATTAAAACAAATTTCTTAACCTGCACGCATCTTTTGAAAGCTTGCGCAAGCGCTGTGGAAAAATTACATATCATAAACAAGTTTAAAACAGTAGATTTACCAGATTTTTTAAACATATACGAAATAAGACATTTAGCTGATAAGAAAACTATCACTGAAATATACATCTACAAAATTGCACAAGTCATAAATGTACACATGTCACTCCACACATGCATGTTTATTGTTTAAGGCTCGAACGAACGGGATCTTTAGCTACAAAAGAATATACATGTAAATGGAAAATTATGGGTGATTTATTTTGTAAATTATGTAAGGAAGGAATAGAAAATATTAGGCATTTGTTAATTGAATGTAAATGCTTGAAAACAGAAAGGGTGCAATAATGAATTCATCATCAACCATTATCAATCCACTGCAGGATGATCTCTCCAAGTTAAATCCATCTTCTTCGATCTTTAGATTCTCTTCTCCACATCACCCCTGCACACTTTCTTATTTCATCCATCCATCTCACATGTGGTCTCTTTCTGGGTCTTTTACAATCTCTTGGAATCCCATTTAAAATTTCAATTGTACATCTATTATCATCTCTTCTAGCAATATGTCCAACCCAACTCCACTTCAATCTTTTTTATGGAAGAATAAATATGAAAAAAGTGATTATACAGAAAGTGAATTATTGGTTTTTATGCTGGGTTTGGGAAAAGATAAGGGGGATTTAGGTATAAAGGCTATAGAGTTGACAAAGATTATGTTGTGGAAATGGGATGGAGAAGAATATGGGAAAATTTAGAGTGGGGAATGGAAAATAAAGTGGCTAACAGGTTTATCTGGGCATAATTGCTGAGATATTCTTGACTTCGTTTAAGGAGAAGCCACAGTACATCACATCACATATTTGAAAATACTACGTACATATATCATTATGTAATTTTTAATAAAATAAATGATTCAAATGTTTGATAAAAATTTCTATCATATTACAAATTTTTGTGCAATTAAAAAAAAATCTGAAATAATAAAAATAAAATTGGATTTCAATGAGAGCCATACTTACTTAGATCGACTAAGAGCCATATTTTCCCACCATTGTAATATACATTTACAAATACAAATAATGTTATATGACATTTAACAATATTGTACAGGGATAACATTAACTGACAATATTTGCTTAGTCAGAATGCATTTTAAGAATTACTATTTTTTTTTCAGAACTGTAAAAATTTTAGAAACATAAGAGCAAGATTATAGGCATATAAATAAAAAAGTGAATTTAAAAGACAAAGCAGAGCTTATGTAAAAATAACATTTACATATTTGTATTTCATTAAATTTATGATATTTAGCATAATAAAACTGATTAACAATCATTTAAATAATAATTAAAAGATGATTGTAGTGAATAAGTAAAAAAATATGTAAGATAAATTCATAATACAAATGTGTCATATACTTAATAGATAATTGTTATGAAAAATAAAATAATTTCGATCTAAAAATGTTCTTTTCTTCTCGTGATTTTTTTTTTTTCAAAAAACTTATATAGTTATTACTTCTCCACATACAATCTACCTTTCTTATTTATCTTTATAGATTCATATTTCTATGTTTGTAGTTTCATACACATCTCCATATGAATTTAATCTAAGATTTTTTTTTACAAGTGACTAAAAAAATTACATGCTAATATCATGCATTGTATGAAAGACTTTTCTCCTTCATCCTTCTTACATTACTAAACCATAACAACTAACATACTATCCTCATTCACTATGAATTATTTTATCTATTACTGTGCTCATTTTATTTTTAAAAAAAGATTTGTATTGAAAATGTATTAAGATAGTTTTCAATTATGTTCATATTTCCTCTGTTTAAAAGGCATTTTTATATGGACATATAAATTATATTTTCAATTATGGAATTTTGACTTAATTGAAAAAAAAATGTCGCTCAGAAAATTTTCTTTATTCTATCAATCAAATACTTCTCCATATAGTAATACTCTATTAAATTTCCATATATTTTCCCATTTTAAAGAGTGTAGATGTGTGGTGTTTTTATTTTTTTAAATAACGAATTCTTGACACAATGAACTTTTTTTTTTTAATTTTGGCATGTCTTAAAATAATTAAAATTAATTTTAAAAAACTATAAATATAAAAAAAATACTAGGTATTAATGCATAAAATTGACAAGCCTAGTAGGAAAGTTAAAAATGAGAACTATGGAAACTGGTAATGTATCAATAACTATCATAATATAGGCGGCTGCTTAATTCAGATGTCTGTAGGCAATCATCGAAAGAATAAAAAAGAACCATTAAATAGGTGATGCCAATTACTCAAAGAAGGCATCTGTTGGTAAAGAATGTTAATTACCAAAATTACATTGGACAAAAAGAAAAAAGCATGAAGCCTTTATTAATAATAAAAAAAGTTTGATTTAATCAGAAAATAGCTATATTCCCCCCAAAAAAAAACATGAAAAAAGAGTTCGCAACTCATCCAGCAATCACTAATAGGTATTAAATGCAGTTATCATCATATTAAATGATATAAACATTGTAATTTTGAAAATATAAAATTGATGAATAGAATGAAAATGCTATTAAAGTTTTTCATGAAAGAGCATGTATATATCAATTTGCCATACCTTTCAATTCGGGTTTAAATATGGGTAAAGTTTAAGTATCTAGCTCATAATAAAACTAGCTAGCCATCTTAATTATTAAATGGTAAATAGATATATAATTATTCATATTTAGAAAAAAAAATAAATGTATTTGTTTAGAAATAATACTAAAATATTCTTTAATAACCAGCAAACTGTTAATAGTTTTCCTTAAAATTAGAACTGTGTGGAAATCAATAAAAATCCCAGAAAAATAGCTACATGAATTTATGTGGGTAATATTCGAAATAATTAGTTATAATAACAAAGTTAATAACAACAGCAAAAATTAAACTAATAATATATCATCAGTTTCTGTTAAAATTAAATTACTCGAGCCTTTTTTAAAAATAAAAATAAACAGTGTGGCGGTCAAATCCAAGCAATATGCTGTTACTTTGAATAAGTAATGGCTAAGTTATACTGTCTTTAGTTATGATAATTACACAAATCCAGTACATTCAGTTAGGGGTAAAAGAAATAAAATTCTGAATCAGCACTGGATATATCTATGGTCTCCAACAAGCTAATCCACTTTTATTTTACTTTAACTTACAGATTACTCCAGAATTATTTTTAGTTTTAAATACTATGTATTTAGATGTAATTATTATTTTACATCATTTATTTTAGAGAAATAACAGTTGGATCCTTCTTTAACAATATAAAATAAAGCATTATAAAACTTAAAATTCTAAAAATATAATGGCAATATTGTAAAATCAATCAGCGTCTTCGGCTTGTTGGATGTGGTATTATATAATCTGCTATTATAAATTCATATCTTTGTTAAGCATGTGAATTGAATTCATGATATGACTTCCAAGAAGTCTTATATATACTTGAATATGATTTTTGTTAGAAAGACCCTCTTTTTACATTATAAAGATTATTTCAAAGATACTCTACTGAAATTATATACTGATTGTTTTCATTCAGAAGATATGTCTATGGTTAGAACGGATAGCTACAATTAAATATTGTCAGAGGGAAAGATTTGCTGTAGAAGTTAAAAGATAACATAGAAAAATTTCAAAAATTCTATATTTAGAAGTATATAAACAAAAAAATAGATTTTGTTTTTATTCTTCCATAATTAATTTGCAGTTATCATGAAACTCGTATCTAGTTTAGTATTATTATTTTCTCTTTTTTTTATATCTTTTCTTGGAGTAGAAATGATTATACCTCACTTGTAAGTGATGCTTCTGCTACATAATTGTATAATAAAAGCACTATCATTAATATCTCTGTATAGTTTGATGTAATGTTAGAGCGGTAAAGTCTGGGTTCAAATTCCATGGATTATGGCTATGATCTTCTATTTCTAGTATTGCAACTTCTTTTCTAGCATTGCAACTTCTCATGAATTCCCGAGTAAATTAAGTTAAAAGTATTTATGCAGTTTAAAAAAAAATTCTGTCACGCCCCTCCTTTTCTATATGGGGGGGGGGGGATAATGACATGATAATCATTCTTCTTATCATTAGGATGTATTGTAAGTAATGAGATTATTATCATTAAAGAAAAAATATAGTCAAGCGTTGTTAGCCGAGAAGTCATCGCAGCTGCCTTGCAAGCAAGTGGTTGGTTGCAGACGGTTGTGGATTCGCCTCCCGGCCAATGCTATGACATATGAAAAAAAAAGAAAAAATATATAGCATTTAAACATTTTCTATAAAAAAAAAAGTCTTCAATTTTCAGTTTTAAGAAGATATATAATTCTTTTGAAGTACAGCATGAAAAGTGTCAAAATTTTCCATTATCTTTTATATTACAAATGTAAGCAAAAGATCACGACTAAATGCATTAAAAATATATCTTCTGAATTTCTTTATTTTTTTAATACTTGCTTCTTTCGTGTGTACAAAATTTTGATGAACAAGGGTATGTATTTTGGTTTCAGAAAGTAGTTGATGCGGAATTGCATTTCATCCAGTTCATAATAAATTGAATGATTTATTGCTTGGGTTTAAGTGCTAAAAGTGACAAATGGATCTGTGATCTATGAACCCTAAACCTCAGAATCTGTTACTATCCACTGTATTAAACTTATGCAAGCTAGAGTATCCCAATTGTACTTTGATAAAAAGATTTGTATAGCAAATCAAAGCTTAAGACAACTGTCTATATAAATTGAATCAAACAAAATTGGAAAAATGCTCAGTAAGATATTCCACTCCATTTCAATGGCTTATCTTTTCATAAATTCATTTAATTGCTAATACGCTAATGGGTTGATGGTGAAACTATTCCATATAACAATTTATTTAGGCTGAGTGCTTTCAGAGTTTCGTTACTCCATAATCATAGCCTTATAGATTGTCAAAATAATTGTATGCAAATATATACAAAAATATTTGTATATTATTTATTTTCTGGAAATGGCAAAGTAAGTGTCTTTTCTATTTATAGATTTGTTGTCACTGGTAATAAAACAAGCTTTCTTGATCGTTCTCTTGATGTCATTCCTCTCTGTACATAATATATCAGCTTTGTAGGGCTCAAATCTATAGTTAAGATCTTACTAGATAATTAAAAATGTCCCACAGAAAATATATAGAGTTATTGAATAGATTAAATTAAACACTGACCCAACATCTCATCACATAGAACACATTTCAAATTGAGATTCCCATTCTAGATGCTCATTCCGAATTCTTTCAAACAATTAAAGAATTGTAGGTAAAGAATAAATCACTTGCAAGGCTGTAAATAAATATCTTTTCCAGATCCTACAACAAAATCATCTGGACCAGATCTTTCCACATTTTACAGAACTCTCATCAAGTTCAAGGTTCATGAACTCCATGGTTATCTGCTTTAAAAGTGGAATTTAAAAGCTTCCAATTTATATAGTTGTAATTAAGCACAGATGGGCACATACTTAATGAATGTCAAATCTATATATAAAATGTGAGTTGAAATGCATAGCACAGTTACTCATAAAGTTATCTTCTAGTGGAAATTTTTATACATTCATTCATAGTTTGTTAATTGTCTAAAAAACCATAGGCTACATAAATGAAGACATATTAGCCTTTAACAGTACAATAAACATACAAAATAAAAGAGAAAAATTAATGGTAAAACTAAAATAAAACCTGGCTTACACATCAAACATTTAACTTGACATTTAGAGCAGAAACCTCATATAATGTAAGACATTTTATGCCAAGTGTATACAGCCCTCAATCAAACAGATTTGGATTCAAAGCTTAGGTTTTTGAATATGCAGCCATTATCTTGTGTAGTATAGTTTTGGTAAAACATTGCTATTAAATAACAAGTTTATAGTGATTCCCAATAAAACAGAAAAAAAATCACCAAAATAACTTGTTTGAGGATCAGTTGACATCAAACCCTGGTTCTAGTGATTATTTTTTATTTATGTAATTACTGTTTAGTATAATTTTTCAGCTATTTTTTCCAAGATTTGTCCCTGCAAAAAAGATCAGTGATTCAATTTCATTAAACTTTTATAGTAAATTTGAGTGTATAAATTTATTTCAAATTCTATTAATTTTAATAATCCTTTAAACAAATAATAGCTATAGAATGTTACACAGAGAATATATATTTCTGAAATATTAATTTTCATATGCACATACTATAAAAATACTATACAAGTCATCTTTTAATAAATTTGCATATAACACCCCCTTGAATTAATCTAACAACCAAATGAAAAGTAAATGAAAACTACATCTATTACTTTACAAGAATATTAAAATTAACAGAATTTATATTTCGTCACTTGAAACTGTGAGATGATGCTGAAATCTAAAATTAAGTGATTTTTAGCTATTTTTTTTTTTTACATTTCAATTTCAGCAATTTTGACCGATTTGTCTCATGCGGCGGGAGGGGGGTTACCATTTCTAAAATTAAGCGATTTTTAGCAAATATTAAAAAAAATATTTATCAATTGCAGGCTTCTTGGTGGTTCAGCAGTGCCGCCTGGTGGCTCGTCCAGTTCTTGAGAAAAGCACCATATTTCATTCCCAAAAAATATCAGTGAATAGTCTGCTATCCATATAAAATGACTTTAGATACTTCGACTTACAGTTTTATATTATGTACATGTAAAAATTATTACTTCAAAAATATCATTATATCATATTATAAGTATTAATAAATGTGTTAAAATATTCTAAATTATCAATAGACAAACATAAAATGAATATTGTTTTTAGTAATATGTGGGATCACATGATGAAAAGAGAAATATTTGTCCCCAAAAAGCACGAGTTTTTCACAGTACAATATTTTTTTTTTTGCTTTACAAAACTTTAATGAAGAACTTTACAGTTTGTGCTAATGTATAATTAAAATATCAAAACAAGCAAAACTCCCCATAAGCCAGAGTAAAATGGTGATCATGTGATGTTTATTGGCTTAAAATGAAAATATTACAATGAACGCCAGTGAATGGACATTTTTGTTATACTTTGCTTACTTACATATTTGTACTTTTTGCAATGAAAATACTGTGTGTATATATATTAATTATTTTATGTATTAATGTATAATACTTTTTTTTTCATGTGTCATAGCATCGGCCGGGAAGTGAACCCGCTAACCCGGGACAACTGCTTGTAAGGCAGCTGTGCTGACTATTCGACAACCAATGCTTGATGTGTATGTATAATACTTTTAATCATGATTTTAACAGAATTGGAAAGACAACATTGTCATTAAAAAAATAAAAATAAAATAAACACAATAAAACAGTCAATGAACATAAACGAAATGAAAATGTTATTAGTTAATACAGTACACACACATTTTTCCTCTCTAAGTAGATTGTTTGTAAGGTTTGTTTACTTGTTGTTGTCTTAAAAAAATTAAAGCTTTTAATATGAAATGACTAAACAAACAAACTGTGAATTCTTATAACTAGTTTGATCATGTTTTTAAACATTACATTTTAATTTTCATTATAATCCAAAAAAGCAGATTTAGAAGCATTAAAAAATAATTTCCACACAGAAAAAGCAGAAGTTTTTAATACGGAATTGACTAAATCCAAAACAATCTGTGAATTTTTATTAATAGTTTATTTTTCCATTTTACACTTTTAAAACTTTAAATGATTGTATTGAATGAAACTGGAGGTCCAGATGGATTATTCCTAAATACTAGTATTTAAATGTCTCCCAGAATAAACTGATTATATAATCTTTTGGAACTAATTATAATTTGTGGTAGAAGACCCCACTATATATATATATAAACCACAAGTTTAAATAACAGTCATCATACTTATATATTAGTGTAAACACAAGTATATTAAAAGTTTTTCAAAGTGAAACATATTAACACACACACACATATATATATATGTTGAATTAAATGTTTATATGAATTATTATAATAATGAATAGAAATGAGGAGATAATATCCATTAAATACAGATAAATTTACCTTTTGATGTTACTAAGAAATGATCAATTACTACTAATTAACAATTCCTGAGGCTATGAATGTTTTTCTTATAAACCTACAATAACTTTTTTGTTGGGGTCTTTGAAGTAAAAGGGATCCTCTTTTACTTCAAACCCACCCAGAGAGCTATTTTTTATAAGTGTGAGAATGTAAAAGAATTGTATCTTTCTTGGCATTCTGCAAATACTTTTAACTTCTCAAGAGAGTTGTATATGTTGGTTTAAATGTTTATATGGATTGTTATTATAATACTGAGTAGAAATGAGGAGATAATGTCCATTGAATAGAGCTAAACTTTACTTTTTGATGTTACTAAAAATTATCAATTAGTACAAATTAACAATTCCTGAGGAAGAATGTCAAGAAAGATACTATTCTTTCACATTCTTACATCTTTAGAAAATAGCTCTCTGGGTTTCAATCCATATAAGAACTTGGGTTTGAAATAAAAGAGAACTCCTTTTACTTCAAAGACCCCAACAAAAGAGGTATTACAGGTTTATGAGAAAAACTTGCTTAGCCTCAGAGAATTATTAATTAGTAGTAATTGATAATTTCTTAGTAACATCAAAAGGTAGTTATATTTATTTAATGGATATTATCTCATTTCTATTCATTACGTATACATGTTTAAATCAATAACATAACATCAAACATATACTATGCAAGGTAGTCAATTACAACCTGATAAATACATCCAATACTAGTATTAAGTGTGTATGTAAATAAATTACAGACAGATTTTAGAGTACTCTCTTTCAAATATAAGTCTACAAAACTGTTGACTACCATCCAACATGGAATAACATTTTAGTCTTGTAAGGGGTATGTACAATAAGTTTAATCATATACCTATCATGTGAGAATGACAGCTAAAATACATTATAATATGAGACGATAGAATTGTTATTTTGCAATAGATGGCAGTTATTAATCTTATATTATATTTACATCTATCCTAGTTACATTTATTATATATATATATTATAAATAATATTTAGATCTTAAGAGCATTTCTTTTACTGAGTGAACAAATGTAGAGATAGTGAAGTAGAAGATTCATTATTACTGTTATAAAATAGCTATCAAATGCTGGCTGATGATGGTCATATGCAGGTGGTGATTGTTATAAAATACCACAACAGCTTTAGGACTATTATAAAAATGGCATTCCACATTTAGGCTAGATTTATTTTATTATGAATGACTTCTTAATTTTGAGACATACTAAAGTTTTTATATTATTATCCCATATTATAATCAATATTCCATTACAAAATGGTGACCAATGATTGGGCTATGTTTTATTCAGATTATATTGATCATTTCACAGTGTCATCATTTTTATCACATTACAATATATTTATAATTTACCTGGAGTAATACAACTTTCCAATTAAAGTTCACAAAACCAACATTATATAAATTCCATATTATATTAAAAAAATGGTCAGTGTGATGTGGTAAATTGCAAGGTTTCATCATTTCAGGTAAATTTTATTTATCATTTCTGCTTAACTTATTAATTATATATGTATAACAGTAGCAAGCTCTCCAAACAATAGCGTCACCAAATGCAAGTCTTCATAATCAATGGATGCAGACAGGTTTGTGCATAAAATTCCTATCTACTCCTCCAATATCCTCAGACCTGCATCCATTGATTATTAAGGCTTGCACTTGGTGGTACTACTGCATGAAAAGTTTGCCACTGTTATTAAAAGCATGTGTTTTGATGGTAATATATGTATATATTAAAGGTAACCCAAAGAAAATGAATCCATTATTTAAAAATTAGTGAGACTAAACATGTTTTAAAAAAAGAGGAAAATACTTTCAATTTAGGTTGCTTAAAAAAAAGATTTGCTAAACTTTGAAATTATATATATTGTATTGGAAGCAAAAATGCAACCAAATAATTTAATAGGACTCTTAAATTCTGTTCTAGTGAAGACAATATCATATTAAGTATATTAACTACATATATATATATATATTTCAGGAATGCAATTTTAGGAGACATAGCAGAGATATTGCGGTGCAATACTATAATCAAAAGTTCTGTTTATAGATCAGTGTAAATCCATAAACAAATTTTTAAAATTGATGTTTTTCTTTGCCAGATATATACATCAGGTATTAAGCTTTATGTGTAATAGCTATGTGCACTTAAGTCTTCACAGTGGTAAATAAATCAAATAAAATTAGCTTTGTTAGTATATATTTCCAGCAGCTTCAAATATGAGTTAAAAACCTATTATTTCTGATAAAACATAATACCTAAAAACCAGATCCAGTGAGTCTTAGTTTTTCATAGTTTACAATTTTAATTCAAACTGATTTATAGAATGCTTTTCATCACCTTAATACACATATATAAATCACTAAAATATTAATGGGTAGCTCCACGTAGAGAAAAATGTCCAGCAATGATATTATTAGGCAACCACCAATAAAAATTGGCAGTCCAAATTGAACCCCAGGCTTTAACAAACACACTATATTTTTCACTGAATTTTACTTATATTTCAATTCCCAGGTTATTATATGGGAAGAATATTCTTATTTTTCTTTTTTTACTTTCTTTTCATTTCTTCATATATTCATATATATTGTTTACAATAACTCGCCTCACTTTCCTGACAGTTTCAACTGTCCTGCAGTCTTCATCAGAGCTACAATATTGAATATTGATATGTAAGTTTTTGAGGATATGTATGTATATATTTTTGATATACATATGTATATTTATATGAAGTAATGTTCATATCATTCAATATTGTATCTCTGATGAAGATGCAGGACAATCAAAACTGTCAAGAAAATAAAGAAATCATTAAAAAAAATTTTGCATTAAGGTGTATATGAGGGGAGTTATTGTAAGCAATATATATGATTATATGGGGGGAAAAATTCAGATATCTATTTTTATATGAATGAGGATTTGAAGAATTACATCTCTGAAATCCTATTAGCAACAAATCATTTCTTATATATGGAGATATATTATGTAAGATTCGACATTTGCTAAAATATTTTATATTGTTTATTTATTTGTAATTTATTGTTTTTAATAATATGTTCATTTTTAATTATTTAAAAAAACATGTTGCATCACTTATCAAGTTGTTTTATATTTTAATAACTCTACCGCTGACCAAGAGATGAATAAATGATTCAACTGCATCCAGTTCAGCACTGGTCATTCTATTCCAAAAATCAAATCAACTATTATTTTTAACAAATAATAAGCTCTGTATAAAACAAATTATAATAGAAGTTAAATAATACATAGAAAAAAAATTGAATACACATAATGATAACAAAGTAAACTATCTATAAGTACTACTTTGTGTTAAGTGTGTATCACTGCTTAAGTGACATAATGTAAATATTATTAAAACAGGCAAAACTCACTATACGTATGCCACACACAGCAAGCTAGAGTAATCAATTAATGCCAGAAGGCTTGTGCATAAAATCCCCATCTAGTGCCTACTCATCCAATATCCCTAGTTTCTGGCTTGTGGCCTTCATCAGTGAGGAGCCTTGGATCTGACAGCACTGCATCTAGATTTTAGGATCTAATGCAACCCTCCAGCAACCACCTTTTATCTCCATTTAACTAAAAAACTATGAGTCTTAAACTAAAACATCTTAATGTTAAATGGAGATAAAAGGTGGTTGCTGGAGGATTGCATTAGATCCCAAGATCTAGATGCAGTGCTCTCAGATCCAAGGCTCCTCACTGATGAAGGCCACAAGCCAGAAACTAGTCTGGGAATATTGGATGAGTAGGCACTAGATGGGGATTTTATGCACAAGCCTTCTGGCATCCACTGATTACTCTAGCTTGCTGTGTGTGGAATACGTATAATGAGTTTTGCCTGTTTTAACAACAGTTATAGACAAGCATAAGAGATGGTGGTCATGTGATGTTTATTGGCTTAAAACATTATTATTACATATACTCATGGTAAATTATAAATAAAATTATATTCCACAACATATTTTATATTTTTGATTGAAATTTTTAAATGTATTAGAAAATAGTCTGTATTCAGATTTTGAACACATCAAAAATTATCATGTTGAACAGAGTGATTTAGATATGCGTGGCTATGATATTTTAATAGTATGATAAATACTATAGCAGCCTACAAAGAAAAAAAAAATTAATCTTCAAATTTAGTTTGAACTAGATTTTGTCATAGTAATATATCCATTCGCACTATTACCAAAAACTTATGAATAATTGTTGAATGTATTGGTGAATATGTTTAATGTTTATAAATATGTTAAATTTCACAATAATTATGAATATTTTCCAATATTAAATGGTTAATTTGATTAGTAAATAATATTTAATGCTTATACTATATCACGAAAAATTAGAATGTAAATAAATTTCAGTATATCTATACAAAAATTATAATAAACATAATAACAGGAAATAAGACATTAGATATACTGCATATCAAAAGTGAGATAAAAAGATAAACAATTGATAAAATATAAAATATTATGAAAATTTAATATATGTAATTAAAAAATACTAATATTTAGTATCAGCACAATGTTGAAGCTGAAGATTCTGGTGATTAAAAACCGAAACACTAATATGATATCAATACAATGTTGAAAATGAAAAAATATATAATAACACTGGAA
Organism: Epiperipatus broadwayi; assembly: GCA_028023455.1. NCBI lineage: Eukaryota > Metazoa > Onychophora > Udeonychophora > Euonychophora > Peripatidae > Epiperipatus > Epiperipatus broadwayi. The sequence continues at coordinate 3,533,243 of JAQFVV010000126.1, read as the reverse complement.
AATGTGACTTAAGCTAATTTCTCTGTATTCGCCACATTTAATTCCAAACCTTGACTTAGATACTAAAATTCATCAGTAGTAAAAAACCACATAAAATATGCATTTCAATTCAGATAAGTATATGTTAAGACATAAATTAACATACTAAACAAATATGTATATGAAAATAATCCAGTGTTAATACTAAACTGAAATAAAAATCCAAATATTAAATGACCCCACATGGTTTAAAAATCCAGCACAGCACTCTGTGAAATAATATAAAAATATATTAGTCTGTACTCTGTGAAATAATATAAAAATATATTAGTCTGTATTTCAAAATAGCCAACCTCTGCTGAATATTTTAACCATGTGAGGTGATTTAATGTATATATATTTAAAAATAAAGCTCAGTAAATATTTATAAATTAATAAGCTTAATGGAGAGTTATGATTTATTTTTAACTATCTTAGTTCAGCTAAATAAGTGAAACACAAAGGAACCCAATTTTCAATATTTAAATTAAAACTCCCTTATTTATATTGGATTCAGAACCTATAGGGGATGCAAGTTAATCAAAATTAATTTTATTACTATTTTTATCTAGAACAGTTAAAGAGATACTAAAATTTCAATATAATTTATTGTTTTAATTACTGCTTTTTAAAAAGTTTGTATCTTTATAAAAAATAAGCACATACATTTAGCATAGATTAGATACTTAAAAAAAAAAACAGGCTTATAATAAGGATGGGGGTTAAAGATTGATTGTTGCAATTTGCTTGGATGTTTTGTGCTTGTAGCCTTCAGCATTTACATTTTGAAGTAATAAATTATTATTTTTTTAAACATTTTTTTGGATTGCACATAAATGAAATTCCTGAGATGAATATCTATTTGAGCGATTGCACTTTATATTTACATCTATTACCTGAAGATTTATTTAATACTCAAGGATTGTTAAATATGAGGCTCAGCTGTTATCTCTGATTAGTTATAGGTATTTCATCATAACTTGTAGTTGTCCTGATATTATGTTAATATATGTAATTCAAGATCTGCACTGTAATACATCAAGTAAATGCTTATATACGATCCAAACAAAAGTACAGTTGGATCCACTAAGTACTTTTTTGTTTCTTGATGAATAAATAGTTCAATGGTGGCTTTTTTGGTTGCTTTCACATAAATTTGATATGAATATCGTAGATATGAAGGAACTACAGCATTAATTACAGTAAGAACAAAAACTTTAGAAATATCGAAATTACTCAGAAATGGAGTAATTTGTGTGATTTATGAGACTTAAAGAACAAATGAAATTGTGGGATATATTTAAATGAAAAATATGCTAAAAGGAATCAGTTTTTTTTTAAAAAAGATGAATTAGAAATAACAAAGTCATTCAGAATAGTTAAAAAAAAAGATTCTTGGCAAAACTGGTTAGGGTTGTTATATATGAACATTAAAGGAACAGTCTGGGTGTAACAATTTCTTAGTTGCGATTTGATTTAGAAATGTTTAACTCTTAAATTTGCCACCTTTAACTCTACTAAACAGGATGTGCATAACATGATTACATCATAAGTAAAAGAACTACTAATAGTGTCATTTAACAAAATTGTAAATTATTGTCAGAAAATGAGTTTTACTATACAATATTATGCATAGATAATTAATAACAAAAGATGACAGGAAGGAGGTATATGATGGTATTCATCATAAATAAAAGGATTAAAACAGTACTACATGATACTATTGACCCAAAAATAGTGATTATAATCTATTTCAAATTATTTACAGTATTATACTGAGGAATATAGAAGAGCAATACAGAGACTTCAGACCACTCAAAGAAGATCGAAAACACAATATATGGGTAAGAGAACAAACAGGCATTACTGACCTCATTGAAAAAATTAAAAGATTGAAATGGATTTGGGCTGGACATATTGCTGGAAGAGATAATAATAGATGGACAATTGAAATCTAAAACTGGATTCTAAGAGATTGCAAAAGACCCAGAAAGAGACCACATGTGAGATGGATGGATGAAATAAGAAAGTGTGCAGGGGTGATGTGGAGAAAAGAAGCTAAAGTTCAGAGAAGATGGACTGAACTTGGAGAGACCTTTATCCTGGAGTGGATTGATAATGATTGATGATTGAGGACTACAATTGTTAATGCTTTTTTTTTCAAAATATACATAACTAAAGTAAAAGAAATTGAATACATTTAAAAACTTTCCCTTAAATATTATTTTTGTGCACTTTACAATTATACATTATATACATATACATATAACTATATTTTAATTCAAACACTTTCATGATGTAAATAATTTAAATAAATGGTCAACTTTGACAAATAAGGGGGGATATTTAGCAATAATGTTTTTAGGTACCACCAATTAAAATTGGCAGCTTAAGCTGAACTATGAGCTGTAGCAAATTACAAGAGCCTTTGTCTGAATTTCACTTAGAGATAAGAGATGATCAGTTTTTTTTTTTGCTAAAAATTTATTTAGGAAGTAAAATCACACTGCTATTTTTGCATGTATAAAGACTTTAAAGACTTACATATTCTTTGAAATTACAGTAATAACAAATCATTTTTCTATAACAGCTACATATATGTTAAATTAAATTCATATATATATAATTATTACAAAGAAATCAAGTCATATGTCACATGACCTAATTTAACAAGCTTGTAATGCTTGAATATCTTAGCACCTCACTGAGGAAGCCGGTAGCAGAAACCGGTCGGGCGTTGGGGATATTCTGCGAAGCTTGTTAAGAGCTTATTTGTGAGCTCTATATATAACATATATAATTATGCATACTTTAGTGCAGTGATAAAATATTGGATTCTAGAGTTCAAAGTCCAGAACAACAAACCATTCTATTACTACTAAACATATATTTTAAATATACACTTACTACTTGTTTATTTTGCTTGTTGTTTTTCTTTTGGATAGAATCAAAAACTTTATCTAGATCTTCTTTATTTTTTTAATACTTTTTTTTTTAAAAATAAATAATTTGTTTTGGATTATATTGATCTTAGCAAGCAGTAATAAAACAGGCAAAACTCTCCATACAGTAGTGCCACTCAGTGCAAGCCAGAGTAATCAATGGATGCCAGAAGGTTTATGCATAAAATCCCTATCTAGTGCCTACTGATCCAATATCTCCAGACTAGTTTCTAGCTTGTGGCTTTCATCAATGAGGAGCCTTGGATCTGAGAGCACTGCATCTAGAAACAATATTTGGATTAATCAAAATAATTAGTGTTCATGTATATATATATTCAATTATAAATTTTGGAGATCATTTATCTTTTTCACATGTATGTGGTCATGTATATCAGTTGTATAAGATGGAGTTAATAGCTATAGGGAGCTTGAATGTCTGTGTTCAAGTCACTCCTAATATATATATATGTCTATTTAAAAAATTCACTCTTAAAAAAAGGGCCTATCCAATATTCCCCTCTTCCTTATAAGACCCAATGAAAAAGCACTTTTTTATTTCTGATTTACCCTCTATCTAAAAATAACTAGTGGTTAGCCAGGTTGACTGTGGAATGGCTACCTGAAAAAATAATCTTAAAAAGCTATTACAACTGAAAAATTCAAGATTTTACTTAGTCTTTATTTGAATCTTAGAATCATGGGCAAGTTACTGTGCTACCACAATCCAGAATATATACATGCATAAATTGCAATTTTTATGGCTGAATAAGTATAAATACAGTTTTCAGGCTCTTCCATGTATGCAGCTGCATATTATTACTATAGCAAAAACCTTTGAAAAGTAAATGTGCTACTGAATCATCCACATTATGCAGATAATAATAGTAAAATCCAGGCAAAATACACATACAGAAATATTCATCAATAATAGATATTGGTATTTTTAAAGTGTATAATTTTGGTATTTGCGAATGATGAAAACTTCAGACATTTTATTGATAAAAAATGTTTTTGATTCATCTTTGAGTCAATATAAGAAAATGAAATGGACATTTTCATAACAGATGTCACTTTATGTACTGAAGATATATGATAGATATGCACATAACATGAAAAGCATAAATGTAAAATATCATGGGAAATTCCCCCCCCCCTTTTTTTTTGTTCCAAACTGTAGATTTTTAATCGTTCAATAACCAAAGTTATATCCAACTAAAATAATAATGTTTTTTTATGAATAACTCTGTCCATATACTATACCTATTATTCATTAATGATCCACATCGATCTACCCAAGTGCCAAATTATAAAATTAGAATGGCAGTCCTCCTCAAAATGAACTTCTATATAAACAATCCCATTTACATAAAGTATTATAAAGTAATGATATAAACTTTCATTACGATTTATTTATTAAGATGTTCTAATTAGGAATATTAGATAGTAATACAAATCAGTTATAGATGTTTTTAGGCATAACAGTATAATATCTACTAACAGAATATTGAAAATGTTTAGATAATTGATTGAAAATGAAGATTGAAGTTACTACCGTATAATATAAAGTAAGGTACAGATTCATTTACTACTTGCAGTGTTGTTCAACCTTTATTGAAAAAAAATCTACCCTGACATATTTGAATATAAAAATTCTAGTCTATACAGAGCTACATTTATATAATAAATAAAATTTGTAAAGATTTATTTACAATTTATAATAAGACATCAACTAAAACTGATGTCATTAATTAAAACGTTATATGCAACTGCGACATTCAATATAACTGTCATGCACGATATGGTACCATGGTAACGAGGCAAACTAAGAAGCTCAAGGTAGCTCTGCTCTGCCACTTCATGCTCAAACTTCTTATAAACTCTCAAGGGATAAACTAATTTTTTTATTATTATTATATTTAACCATATTTTAACACTTAGTTTCATATAAATCACAAACTTGAAATCTTTTTTTACCAGGCTTCATCATGCCTAGATGAAAGCCGCTTATCGAGTTCATGAAGCTCATAAAATAAAATGAAAATTTAATTATATTATCATCATTAATATTAAATGTTTTTCAGGCCGAGCTTTGCGATTTTGCTAAATGTTTTGCTTTGAAAATAAGATGTAAGATGTTTTACAGAGTTTATCATCATTCAGTAAATTTTATGAGATTTAAAACAGTAAAGCATTCAAAGTTGATAGTCTATTTCTTTAATGTTAAGAATCAGTCCAATTTAAGAGCAATATTTCTGCAATCGATAGTGTCACATGCTGTAAGAATCAATTGTGTTGACGAAGGCCTTTGTGAGGATCATTCAATAAATATATATCTCAGATCTGAAAAATTAACAAAGTTTATTAAAAAACACTGATATAAGTAAATAAAACTACACTCTTGCCAAGCGTCGTTAGCCAAGAGATCAGCGCAGCCGCCTTGCAAGCAAGCAATTGGTTGCAGACGGTTGTTGCAGTTTCATCTCCCGACTGATGCTATGACATGAAAAAAAAAAAAACTACACTCTTTTAAATACAAAATCTTGTTTTTATTTACTAATACTTTTGAGTGTCCAGCAATCTTCATCAGAGATATAATATATACATGAATATAAATACAAATAATATAAATAAAAAAAACCAATATAATATATGTAAAAGAGAGAGAATAAAAAAGAAGTAACAAAGATTACTTCGTTGATATTTGTCTGATTCCCATCTGATTCCCAACCTTGAACATCTTTCTTACATAATACCCTTGGATATGAGATATTTATCGCAATCCTTTCTGCAAAAATAACTAGGGCTTGACCTTGGTGACTAAAGTTATAATTATACCAATGTCTGTCAGAAATCTTTCTACAATTGAACATCAATTTCGTAGATTTTCAATAAGTTTTTACAGATTTACTGTGAATGTGGATTTCTGCTACTATGCATACACTCATGATAGATAATCATTTAGACACTTACTCAATGTTTTAAATCTCTAACATTCAAACATTCACTAAGCTGCCAATTCTAGGATGATCAAAGAATTTTTCTTCTATGCTTTTGTTTGCGATATTCTCTGTAGGCACACAAATTCAATTGAAAATATCTATAGTCATTAGCAATAGAAATAAGACAGAACTACATTCTTATATAAAATACTTTTATCTCTGTAATTGTTTTATTATTGTTTGAACATTATTTCCATTCAATATTTTGATATTACATTACAATGACTAAAAGCTAATCAATCTTTAACTTTCCCCCAGTATTTTTTATATCTCCTCCAATATTTTAATTGGCTAGCAGTTTTTTTTTTCAAAACTATAAGAGTAAAGCAACCTTTAAATAGTGTTCGTCTGAAAGTTTGTGATAGCTTTTCATCACGTAATATTAATTGTCAATTATCTTTAGAAAAATGTAAACTTTACTCAAAATTTTCAATTGCTAATATCAGCACATAGGTTAGTACATAATGCAGTTTCAAATGGTATTAAACCACTAAACATCACATAATCACTATCTCATACTAGCACATAATTGTTATAAACAATTCAAAACAAAGCAAAACTCTCCATACAGTAGTGCCATCTTGTGCAGTGCTCTCAGATCCAAGGCTCTTCACTGACGAAGGCCACAAGCCAGAAACTAGTCTGGGGATATTGGATGAGTAGGCACTAGATAGGGATTTTATGCATAAGCCTTCTGGCATCCATTGATTGCTCTTGTTGGCACAAGATGGCACTACTGTATGGAGAGTTTTGCTTTGTTTCAAATGGTATTCTTGTCTCTTCTTCAGGTGATGCTGGCTTGATCAGTGGCAGTACTAATTCCAGGTTTGACTCGTGTGCTAGTACTGTCACTGGTCAGGCCAGCAACACCAGAAGAGAAGACTAAAATCACTCAAAACATTATATATTAACCTGTGTGCTATTACTCACAGATGAATATATTCGAAAAATTTAAATAAAGTTTGGATTTTTCTAAAGATCTTTAATAATTAATATTAGATGATGGAAATAGTCTAACATATAATTAGCTTTTAAATAACCTTTTGCAAAACAAACATTTATCCAACAGTCATTTTTTCATAGAGAAATAGTGAGAGGAAGTACTTACCAGGCTTGTCAACTGCTATGGAGTGAGGGTATGAGCAGTGGTTTCTCATTGTTTTATCCTCTAGACAAAAGCACAAAAAATACTGGATAGTTAAATAGATTGGATGAGAATTGGCTATCTGGAAAAAAAATCTGAATGCCGCAGAAAAAACTTTCAATTGAAACAATGACTTTGATCTGAATTCAAGTGGTATGGATAGTAGATGAATGTACTACTGTGGCACCACAAAGCATTTTCCCCATCAGAGCTATAAATGTCAATATTAATATCAACTACAGCTTTGAAGAAGATTGATAACTAATCAAATGTTGGGGGGGGGGGGTGTTAAAAAGTATAAAATTAATCATTTTTTAATATTATAATACAAAGCCATTTTAATTATGTTTCATTTTCACAGACCATAGAAACCTATTTATTGAGTGATCTTTCAATATTAGCAAATCCTATTATATTTATTTCTTTAAATTATTAGGATAAATAAACAGATAAAATTATATAAATAAAATTCAAGGCTCTTCATAATTATTTAAATTTTTCTTAAAATTTGAAATGTATCAATTACTATAAATGTCCTGCCTGTGTTAGCGCTGTAGTGGCATGAAAAACTCCAATGTTAAAAATTCCTGAACTAAAATTCAACCTGATACTTTCGGTGCTCGAACGTCAGATGACCTCCTGAGTGAATAACTATTTTTTTTTTGATACTACAATAGAAAACTGTGCAGAAAATCTGCTAAAAAAGAAGTGAATGAATGGAAATGAATTTGTCACGATGTACCCATAAATAAATAATATATTAATTTCTAAAAGATAAACAAACAATTATAGCTATTTCAAAAGAAAAACAAACTGTCACGATAAGGAATGTCATTAAAATTAAAATTAGGTACGGAGATGGATGGGTTCACATTATGACACACACACAAAATTATAAACAGAAGATATTATTATTATTATCATATATACAGTACTATTTAGATTTACAAAAATTATATATAAATATATACTTTATAAATGTGTGTGCATACGCTAAAGTTACAGAAACGCTTTATAAAATAAAGGGTTAAATCTAAATTCTATCAAAATGAACAGAGCCACATCAAATGAATAGCTTTCTAAACATAATTAGTAAAAGTACAGACTTTTCTTTAATACGGTATTACTTTCAGAACTTAATTACGATTGTCTTTTTTAAAAAAAAAAAAAACCAGTTACATGCAGGTAAAAAATCAGTGAAAATACCCTTTGTTTCTAGCCAGATAAAACTTAGAATTTATTATACAACCATAATTCAGAATTTTATTTTCACAGTTGTTTTCTTCTTTTAAAAGCATTCCCCAGAATTACTTCCACGAAATAATACAAAAATCTCTGTTGCTATAGAAACCACTCCGATTATTTTCTTGGTAAGTTTACACACAAAGCAATTTTAAATGAAACTATTTTTATCGTTTGCTGGTTACCGATAATTGTTTATATCGATATGATCAACCGTTATCAAAAGATAATTATAGCACCACGTAAACCGTAGGAGGGTGAGAATGAATGAATATATTATATCCATAAAAAAAAAAAAATTTTTTTTTTAAATTTATGACATTTTTTCAAAGCAAGGTATTCCAAATGGTTAAAAAATACAATAAAAAATGGAACGGACATTTTAAATTTTATCCAGAAAAATAATAGAAAATCAATGGTCAAACACTTTCTTCTTTAAAAAAATGACGGGTAGGGGTATAGGGTGGAGGGGCTTGAACGTAAACGGGTGGAGCTTGAGCTGAAACAGGAGGAGCATTCGGAAAAATATGGACGTTTTCCGATGAAGCGCAAGGCGGCTGTTGAACAATAAAGCTTCCCGGTGGCACATTATATACAGTACCCGGAGTACAGGGGAGATTTAATATAGTCACTTCGCGAGTGGAACGTATGTCATCAATATCATCGGTTTGAACCTGACAAGGGAGATAATAAACTGCGCCTTGTCGATTTGAGAGTTGTCCATAACAAACTACTTTTGTGCAACTGGCGGAAGATTTTACAGCTAAGGCGGCTTCAATTACGGACACAAGAACCAATACTACATTTGAAATTCGATAAATTCTAAACCAGTACTTGTCTTCGTCCACTAAAAATCCATCCGCTATTACTGCTAAAGAAGATACTATCAAAAGAACTAACGCAGAAACGGTGCTGATTATGGAAAGAAGCATAAAAGATACTATAGTACAGTAATCAAATCCGTGCTTATAGCAAAGAATTCCAAGAATTCCCGCAGTGAAAAACAAACAGCCAGTCCAAATCCCAGTTCCTGTGAAGTATAATGCAGTCCGTAGTATTATAGTAATTATACTAAAAATTATCGCTAAAATGCCACAAAGTATATGCGCCAGTCCCAATTTGAAAGCTGTGCTTATTGGAAACGCTTGATGGACGTGTGATGGTAAGCTCTCAGATTGGGTTTCTGGCAATTGAATGATCTCCGATAACAACATAGACATAATATAAGCAATTAAAAGCAATCCAAAAACGCAGGGTGCCACATCATCTGCTAGATTCTTTTACTACATCCAGATTTAGTTGCCTCCGCCATTTTCCAGAATGATGCCGATTTACGGCGTGCTGCGGAAACTGATTGACGACACTAAACAAATAAGAAAAACATATTAGTTAAAAATATCATCACATGAGGGCGCAATTAAAAATATATAGTAATACTCAAACTATATTATACATAAAGCACTTATTTGCATTTTCTACAAACAACTATATATACGCTCACACATTCACATATGCATGAAATAATTCGCTTGAAGTTTGTAAAATAATACACAATTAAAGTAAATAATATTTTGATATTAAAACTAGATTTCATATTATTTTACTTTCTTACAACGATAATTTTTCCATCTAATATATATACACATACAGATAAATAAGCTTTTTAAATAAATCGTAATTAGGCTTAATAAATACCGCAATTATAAACACGAAATTTGTTTAGAAAGAAAAAATATATATGAAACAATGATTATTTTTGGCAGGAGGATAGATCCGGACATTTCTGGCTTTGTGAGAAGAGAAACTATTTGAAAAAATCATAAACTTTATAAATCAAGATTAAATAATAATAAAAAAAGTAAGATAAAATAATTCTTCCGGGTGGTTTTAAAAAATAACTTAAAATACTATTTTTTTTTTTACATTACTAATTGTATCACTGTATTATTTACTCCATTAATATTCCTATATATCTAATTTTAAAAACTAAGCACTAAACATAAAGAAAAACAAGGCTGTTGACAATTATTGCCGCTACCTGGAAAACCTGCTGGGAGGGTACCTGGTCAAAGTCTCAGCACCATTCCTGCTCTGGTTGGTTGCTGTGCCCCTTTGATAGGTTGGTTTTAGGCAGTGCAGATCTGTGCTCACTATGTGTTAGTGTTTCTTAGTTGGCTTTCCAATTCTGGGCAGGTAGACTGAATGCGGTCTCTGCACATTTGGACTGTTGATTGGGAGACAGAGGCATCTGGAATGGTCTTGACATGGCTTGACTGCAGGTCGAGAATTTATTATTCAATGGACTTGAGCCTTGGACCTCGCTACCTGTTGTGGTGGTTGGCGCAATGCTGGACTTGTCCACCTATTCAGCTGAAGCATTTGGGTCTTCACTTTGGGGCCCCAGGGGTGGGATCATTGGGTATTGGATGGCTTCTCAGTAGCTGGGCCATGTAGATACTCATGTTCTGATACACATTAATATCAACATTATACAACTCTTTAATGGACATAATTGTTATCAAGCATATTTACTTTATATAATCAATAATTGTTTTACCTTGTTTGTCACATTGAACACTTTGTAATTCTCAATGGGTAAGTGTACCCAAAATTTTTGTAATCCTTTTACTAATAAAGGTTACTTTTGAAAGATAAAACCAGTGCTTTTTTTGTTTTCTAAAAAAAAAGATACTGAAGGTAAAAGCAAACATATGCTCATCGATCTTTAATTATCATACCTTATCAATAATGCTGAAATAAGCATTACATTACAGCATTTTTTTTGTTCCAACACAGAGGTCTTATTATTCATCTCATGAGAAACAGAGGACGATCACGGAAACAACAGAAATATTGATTCCCTTAATAATTACTTGTTTGTTTGCTTTTTTACCTTTCGATATAATAGTTTAAAAAGTTATGCCACTGCCGCGACGGCATGATAGTAGTTCAAAGATATTAATACCAGTCTATATTTATTGTACTTTTTTTTTCTTTCTCACTTGAAACAATTTTTAAATTAAATCCATTTTCTATTGTCATTATTTTATTAAAATCATCCCATGTCAATAAAGCAAAAATAATATTTCGATCTGCTTTTAGCTTTTTATTGTATAAATGTTTATAATATTATATAATATACTGTATATAATAGAACCATTGTAATTTCGAAATGAACTAATCTATTGATAAACAAATGTTGCTAGAGTTGACTCTTTATTGACAAATCATTTGGACTTCTGGGTTTTATTGATAAATCGTAATAAAGACAAGAAAAATAAAATCAGAAATGACAAATTTAAATATGTAAATCTATATTCAACATTTCAATATTAGCTGTTATTTTCAGAATACAGAAAAATAGTTTAACTAGAATTCAATTATATATAAAAATAAAATAAAAAATAGTCACAAATTTTTTGTAGTTTGAATATTAATACATATTAAATTAAAATTCACCTACTTTCAAAAGTAACCTTTATTAGTAACCTTTATTAGTAAAAAGATTACAAAAATTTTTGGGTCCATTTACCCATTGAGAATTACAAAGTGTTCAATGTAACAAATAAGGTAAAACAATTATTGATTATATAAAGTACATATGCTTGATAACAATTATATCCATAAAAGGGTTGCTATAATGTTGATTAATGTGTATCTGAGCATGAGTTTCTATACATGGATCTACATGGCCCAGCCGCTGAGAAGCTATCCATCACCCAATGATCCCACCCCTGGGGTCCTGAAGCGAAGACCCAAATGCTTCAGCTGAATTCACTTATTGATTAGAAAAATGGAATAGACATTTCTGTAACTTCTATTCAAAAAGTTGTAGTAGATTTTATTTATTTAAAATCCTGATTTTAAATCAGAACAAATATAAGAACATTTTATTAATTATATGCTGAACTATTTATATCATTTAATATTAAATATTGAATGTTTTGAGAAAAATTTAAATTTTTCTAGTGCATTCATTGTTCTTCTCTCCTTTTTAGTTGTTGCTGGCATAACCAGTGATAGTACTAGCATGGGAGTCAAACCTGGATCTTTAGGTTCATGAATATTAAGTTTAAAGTGACACTCTAATCAACCGAGCTATGTGAATCCTTCAGATTTCTCCACAATTTTATAAGAGCAAAGTAAAAGTGGAAAATCAGAAAAGACTCTCATAGAAAAGTATATGAAATTTATACTGACTGTTGATAGAATAATTTAATAGGTTGAAGCATTACTTTAAATTCAATATTCATGAACCTAAAGATCTAGGTTCAATTTCCATCCTAGTACCATCACTCGTTGCCAGAAACACCTGTCAGAGAAGAGAGAATAATATCGTGAGATCTATATACTAGCTTATGTGCTATTACTTCCAGCTGAATGTATTTGAAAAGTTTAAATAAAGTTAGAATTTTTCTAAAAACATTTAATATAATATTAATTGAGAAAATGGTTCAGTATATAATTACTACTAAAATGCCATCATCACAAATCTTCAGACAGAGAATCGGAAAGTTTAACTTAGAATTTTTAATCATCAAAATGTTTTCTTTATTATATATTGAGATACTAGAATATATTGTCTTAAACCACTAAACATCACATGATCACCATCTCTTATACTAGCACATAATTGTTGTAAACAAAGGTTGGTACAGAGTGGCACTACTGTATGGAGAGTTTTGCCTTTGTTTACAACAATTATGTGCTAGTATAAGAGAAGGTGGGCATGTGATGTTTAGTGGTTTAACACCAATCCTGCCTAATAGGATAGTGGTGACTATGGTTGTTTAAGAGTCAAAGACACCAAAATGTATGGGTGCTGAATTGAGTTCAGATCCATATGACTATATAAGCTATTGAGCTTAGACTGAAAATATTAATTTGTTTTCAATTTCATTCTCACAGTTTTGTAGTAAAGTAGAGTTAAAAAGTGGCTGCTGGAGGGTTGCATTAGATCCTAAGATCTAGGTGCAGTGCTCTCAGATCCAAGGCTCCTCACTGATGATGGCCACAAGCCAGAAACTAGTTTGGGGATATTGGATGAGTAAGCACTAGATAGGAATTTTATGCACAAGCCTTCTGGTATCCATTGATTACTCTGGTTGGCACAGGGTGGCACTACTGTATGGAGAGTTTTGCCTTTGTTAATATATTGTCTTAATGGGGTAGCTTTTTTATATTCAATGATCAAATGCTATCAGTGGATTGTGATACCTCCTTGTCTTTAGCAGGTGAGGGGATGATTTAGCAAATATTATACATATATGCATCAATAACCAGTATAGCTGAAACCAGCCGTGGTGAGTATATGATTATCTGAAAAAATAGAGCAAAAAGATAAGAAACAAATTTTTGGATGCTGAATATGACATAATGTTGGATGGATAGCTGCTAATAAATAATTAAATGGATTGTTGCTAAGGAGATCAAGTGAAGATTCATATGAGGTTCCAGAACTGGGAATGATAGAATTGAACTGCTATACATGGACCTTGATATCTAGCATTTACTATTTCATCACTGCCCTGAACTACATAAACAAACTTTAATCAATAATAAAATATTATTAATAATCAAAGAAGGTAAACTGGAAAACTATCTTTTTTTTTCATATGTCAAAGCATCGGCCAGGAAGTGCCCGCAACAACCGTCTGCAAGCAAATGCTTGCAAGGCAGCTGCGCTGACCTGCCTCCATTGATAAAATTCATCTGGTCAAGTATTGTAAATAGTATGTGAAAAGCAAAAGATGTCAAGAAACTGACTATGATTAAACAAAATGCTATGAAAAGAGTCCTCTTTTTGTATTAAATTATTTCAACAATTATTTTTTGTATGCACTAACGATACTTTTTAATTATTTTTGATAATTAGTAACATTTTATTTGGTGTTATGAAGTTTTTTTGTCATCATGGAATGTATTGAGTTTTTTTATTATCACAGAAGTTAGATTAATTTTGAAAAAAAAAATTACAAGATTTTTCCATTAATTTTACTAAGATATAAGGCTACCAAAAATCTTAACTTCTTGTCTTTCTATTACTGGAGATAAACTGAAGTGCTTAATAAAGCACTTTTACTTGTGGTTATGAAAAAATAAATAAAAGCATAAAAAATGCAAAGCTCTCCATACAGTAGTGCCACTCAGTGCAAGCCAGAGTAATCAATGGATGCAAGAAAATTTGCACATAAAATCCCTATTCATCCAATATCCCCAGATTAGTTTGTAGCTTGTGGCTTTCATCAGTGAGGAGCTTTGTATCCATTGATTACTCTGGCTTACACTGAGTGGCACTATTGTATGGAGAGTTTTGTCTGTTTTAACAGCTTGAGCAAGCATAAGAAATGGTGATCATATGATGTTCAGTGGTTTAAATAAAAGCATAATTATCAATTAGCTAATAATTTTCAAATATATGAAACATTAAAAGCACTAAATATAATAATACAGTAATATAAGGTAATTAACAATACATTTAAACAATTAGTAGTAAAATCTATGGTTCAAATATTAGATCATATTTTTGGTAGTTCACACTAATGTGGACATGTTGTATCTTATTAGATTGGATTTAAATATACATTATATTTGAAACACTAAGCAGAATCATGTATTAATCTAAAAATGTTATCCATCTTAAAAACAGATCTCTAATCATTAGAATGTTAAGTTTAATTGCGTTTAAACTTTTTCTGTCTATTTTTATGCAGCATAAACTTTAAAGCTGCATGTATACTAATGATATCCTTCACATTCTCAGAAGGGCATAAAGAATACAATAACTTTAATAATTCTGATCTTTATTTTTAAAGCATATCTCTATGCATATGGATAGCTAATTCTAAAGAATTAATTTGTTAGAACATAATATATAGTTTCATCATAGTAGTGATATAACTTATGACTTTAAATGCTATTATTTATTGTCTATGTTGGGATAAAAATAATATGAATTAGTTATGAAATTTCTTCATTTTGCAATTTGCATGTCAACACATTTACTAGTAGACATTTAAATTTATCAATGATGAAAGTTCTAAAAAACATTTCATAGTATATAAAAGTGCATTATAAATGAAGATAGGAGGGTGAATATATTTATGTGCATATCAATAGATGGTAGTCAAAATGTTATAGGAGAAGAAAAAGCAATGAAACAAAGCTGGAATAATAATTTGATAATAATGAATAAGAAATAGATTAATTTATTAAGATATACAATTGTTTCAAAGAAAGAGAATGTTTAATTTGGTAACAGGGCTTCTGAGCATATGGCCTAAAAAAAATTTCATATAAAGTAAAGACACTTTATATCATACCACTCTAAATAGCAAACGTTTATGAGTAATGTCTGATTTCAGAGTTAAAATGATAACCGTAAGTGAAGAGCATTCTAAATTAAAAGCAGTAAGTTATATTTTCAAAGAATATTTTATAAGAAATGCTTCCAGTATATAATCATAAATCAGTTTATTCATAAGTGTGTATAAAGTAAAAAATTAAAAGACTGAATAAATAATTAGCATATAAAAGACTTTGTGCACTGCTGTTTTTTTTTTAAAAAAATTGATAAAGCAACATGAAAATCATATTCGTATAAGTAAATATTATTTCAAAAAGTAGATGTTTCTTTAAGTTCATATCTTACTTGACATAATAAAATATAAATCTGAAAAACTATTTGGAATATTTTTACCTCATACACGTACATTTAAAACTTTCATTCCAATCGTTGTATAAATATATATTATATTTAATGTTTTCATGGTTATATGATGTAAATAAAGTATTTTGGGGTTAAACTGTGCAATAATATATGGTATAATCAAAAAACTACTTTATTTATATATATATATATGACGATAAATCAATATTTTATTAAATTTAAAGATAATATTTAGGATAAAATGATATGATAATGTCTAGCCTTATAGTAACAATCATTTATATATTTATCTAAAGTGGATAATATAAAATATCTGAATGTAAGAAATTTGACATTTATAGACTGAATTATAATAACATTAAATATTCATTAAAATAAGAAAATATATATATTACAAATATAAATTTATGATAAGAAAGTACTTGTCAACAAAATTTGTTTGAAAGCATTTTAGTAATTAGATATAAAATTAAAAACATTAAATTTAATAAATAATTAAATAGTACAGTAATATTCATAATTTAATATTTTTTAAAAACAAAAATATCAATTTTAAATATTAAACTGTCCATAATATTTTTCTTTTGCAAAATATATCAATTTTAAATAAAATTGATAATAGACGATTCAACCGTTACATAAATCCTATTCTCAAAATCAAACTAGTTTCATTTCTCACAAAAATATATTAAAGATGGCGTCTACCTTATGTCCACATCATATACAGTACAATTAATCTACAGCCACTCCTTCTAGTGGTCATCAATGAGATAAAATAAAAACTATCCTATTATTTTTATTCCATATTATACATATATCAAATCTGTATAAATAATATTTTTAAAAAAATTCAATTTTTTTTTATTTTATATGTCAAAGCGTTAGCCAGGAAATGAACACCTGGACAATTGCTTGTAAGGCAGCTGTGATAACCACTCAGCCACCAACACTTGACAAAAAATTCAATTTTAAAAGTTCCAATTATCCAACAGTACAATTAAATAGGAAATGAATATTGTTAAATAAGTGGAAAGTTTAAAATTATATTTTAAAAATATTATTTATGCAGTCTTGACATATGCACAATATAAAGTAAAAAAATAGTAAGATTATGTTTACTTTATTTCATTAGCTACAGAATAATTCTGAGTATACATTGTATATGTGATCTATTTGTTGGTGGAGTTAACATCCACATAGCAATAAGATAGAAATGAAACTAATTAATAACCTTCATGCATTTAATTCTATAATATTTAATAATATATTATATTTAAAATATAATTCTGAAAATAATATACCTATCAATCAAAAGGCCATGCAATGACATTCAATATGCAAAATGTTCTGCTAAAAATTAAATTAGCAGTGAGGGCAAATGAAAATTTCACAAGAAATTACATTTTAAACCAATTCATAGAAGAAATGCAAGTAAGTATTCAATAAATATAACAAATTAAAAAAATAAAACATGTAATCTATAAGAAAATAATTGACATCAATAAATCAATAAGAAATTTCAAAAAGTCCAAAAAGGTGTACCTGAAAGTTTCATTTACATCAAAGTCTTTATAAACAAAAGCTTGGAAGTAATTAATATTTTAGTGAGGATGTAAATGATATTTTTCAGCTGTATAACTTTTACAGCATATATGTTTTTTAATTCTTTCCCTATATGGGCACTTTTTTGAACTTGAATTTTTTATGGCCATCAACTGTAGCATTGTAAGCTGTTTACTTGCATTCAGTCCATGAATTGATTTTGTAATTTAATTTTTTACAGAGATAAATTTACCATCTTCTGATTGTGCCACATTTGATTGCAAAAGCAGTGACCCACATTCACAATCAGACCAGAAGCTGATATATACTAAATCTGACACAAGGGAAACTGCTACAATATAGCTGGTAGTGGTAGATTCACCTAGAAAGACATCTGAAGTCATTTGCTTCAATAGTTGCATAGCAACTAGACATTATATCTATCCAATTGGTAAATGGTTTATTAGATACAGATGTAAATCTATATTATAAATGAGTGCTTAATATAATATTTATCCCTATTGTGTAGTTCTATGTTTATTACAATCATATGCAAACACAACACCCTTATTGCTCATGTTTCATTTTTCTTATACAAGAATATCTTTTTAAATTTTAATTTTTTATCGATTTATAGTCAAATTACTTTTTTGTGTGTGTGGATTACATAGCTCACTTTTTGTACTGCTATGATTGTTAAAGTATATATTTTTATTCAGAAAATGGATTTGTTTATAGTTTAATTTCTTATCAATTATTTTTTTATTTATTTAATTTTATCTTGCTGCTATGTAAACAGTGGCTCCACACTGCAGTAAAGCACAAACTGTAGTAAGACCACAAATTGTCATGTGACAATTATGTAGCGGGTTCATTGAAAAGATTCTGTCAGAAATGAAAAGTAGTTTAATGTGAATAAATTTTATTTAAAAGGTGTCTACTGTCAACATTTCAAATAAGGTTAAATTTTTTACACAGATATATAATTCTTAGATAGTATAGTTAGCCATTCCAGAACTGTTTTCCTCTCAGATTACAATCATTAATAATTACATACTAAAAATCTTTTTTAGCATAAATCTGCTTGGTTAAAAGAGAAACTGTCTCTTATACTTATCCCATATGGAGAAAAAATGGTAATAGATTACAACTATTTCCTGATAACTAATCACCTATTCTTAAAACTGTTAGTAAATATATCTAAGACCAACATGGCTGAGTTAGTTAGTGCGTTATCTTAAAATTCAGTATTCAAGAATCTAATGATCCAGGTTGAATTCCCATGCTAGTACTGTCATTGGTCAGACCAGTAATACCTGAAGAAGAGGAGAATAATACATCTTGAAATATTGTACATATACTAAAGTGGGTACTGTTACTAGCAGTTGAATGTAATTGGAAGATTTAAATAAAGTTAAATTTTTCTAAAGGTATTCAATACTTAATATTAGATGGTGGAAATACTCCAATATATAAATATAAGTAAAATACCATTGGTACAAACCTTCTGGAAAATATTTATGCATAAAGTTTGTATCTTTAGTCATATAGTCAGTGCTCATAAAGTCTCATATCATTTAAGTACTATATTTTTATTTAATTGATTATAATGATATTTCTTCCTCTGTAATCATATCAAAATTGTTAGCTACAGTCACCCAAAGCAAATATATGTAATCACATTCTTTCACTTCTCCACACACACACACACACACACACAATTATAGTATTTAATTTCTTTCCGCTTATTATCCTATAGTACATTGATCTTTTACACACACACACACACGCAATTATAGTACTTAATTTATTTCCACTTGTTATCCTATACTGCACTGATTTATATATATATAAATAAAATACTATATATATATCTTACATAAACACTTCTCAATGCAATTTAATATAACAGCAAGGAGAAATAAATTCTGTTCGAGTAAATTGCTTTGAAAAGTGTTTATATAAGGTGTATATTGTATTTAATTATAGCACTTTAGAGAGAAATTTAATGTTTTATAAATAAATCCATCGAGAATATTGCAAAACAACACTATGTTTTCAAATAGTCATATATTTTTGGTTGAAGATAATGTACCACTGAATGAAGTCTGGCAAGAATGGAATATGCTTATAATTCTTCTTTATTTTCTAAATTAATAAAATTAACTATGAATAATTTTAAAATAGTTCATTCTTTCCAAGTTATTGATATAGAACTGCATCCCTTACTGTGACCACAGTTCTAAGCAATATTACTGATTACTTACTGTATGCTGACTGAGAACATTCAAATTTTATATTTTCATGTCATCTATAAATTATTTGTGCTTTTTAAAATGTGTTCATAAAACATACAGTCAATGATTCAGATAATAATTAAAAATTTGTGTTCATTGATTTTTTTTTTTAGCTTAACAAAAAATTTGATTTAAATTAATTTTTTAATATATTTTAGGTGGTATAAATATTTTGCTTTGTATGTATAATTTTATTTAAATTATCATACTTCTATATATTGTGCATTTTATGGCTCTGAAGAAAATTGTTAGAATAGATGAAATTGCTAGTTTGAATAGAATAAAATATTGCATTTGCATTAGGTTAAGTTCACAGAAGAGGGTATAGATATTATTGCTTACATAATGCTTACTACTGCATCCGTTAATGTTTTTTCAGCCATTAGTTCTTCTTTCGTATTAACATCTCATTTTTTTATTCAATGCAAAGTAAAATATTTACTTTCCTTACTTAAATTTTTATAATATATACAATTTTATTAATTAATGTCTAAAAAATTTAAGTGCTTTACAATCATTTTCTGACATTTTTTCACTATTTCTTATTTTTTAGCAACTACTAATTGGTAATAGGAATTGTGGATTTAATCAGTGAAGTATTGAATAGCTTCACCTCTCAGATCTAACTGCTTCAGCTTCACCTATTTATATAGAAAGTAGGTTGAAGTAAAGAAGGGTTCCCCCCTTTTCTTTCAAAGTGTAAGCTTGTGGTTAAGATCTGTAGAGATCCCTACCTTTGCATTTTCAAGCACAAATTCTTGAGGTTTATTGCCTTAGTATTGTAACGGTCAGAAAACGTGTGACTCGTAAACATAGTGCAGAATTCGACCACCATACAGAACAGCAGCACCATCGAGTAGCGAAGCCACCCATGGTACTGAGTTCGAACATAGTTTATCGGTTCCACAATACAATCCACGAAACAACACATCTGATGTGACATTAGAAAAGATTTCCTTAGGCATGGTGGTCAGGGATATGCAAGAGACTCATGATTTTATTCTCGAGTTAGCCAATAACCAAACTAATATTAATTAAACATTCATATTTACATAATCGAGGAAATAATATATAGAATGGGTATCGAATAAATGAAACGTAACTGCAGACGTATAGTTTAAAATTATTTATTAATATACTTTAATAAAACAATCATTTACTAATAATATTTGTGGATTTAAAGCTTCAGTAGCGGGATTTGCGACATGATTATATTTTAAAGAATACATTTATTTATTTAGACATTATTTTATATTGAGGATTTCAGTAGCGGTATTTCCGATACTGAAATGTTTACAAAAGGAATACATTTATTTGAAGGCGTAATCTAGCTACCTAAAATTCTCGAGTAAGTATTTCTAATGCATGCCTGGAGGGATTTATACCTTTGCAATGCAAGAGTCTAAAGTATGGGTTATAGGAGTAATGGCAGACATATATTTATTTAATTAAAATATTTATTTATAACTAAGGGCAAACATTTATTTGAGAATGAATTATGCAGATAATGCAGAGGCGGAGTGATATGTTTAGAATAATAAAACTAAGTAAAGGAACACGTGGTACGCTTTAGAAAGGCGATATGGAATGGCAGTATATTGAAACTGCAATGCCGCGAATGAGTTTATAAAACTGTCGGGCTGGTCACTGCCGCGGCCCGACGGTAAGGTGTCACATAAGCGTAACCAGGACAGTGGTATGTGTCGCTTTTGACTCTCATGACAGTCAAATCCTACAGGACATTATTATGCCCTTTGCAGGCCTGTTAATTTCACCCTGAAGAATCCGAATTCACCAGAATGGTATCGCGCTCTAAAACATAACACATGTATAATGTACAAACGATAGGATGAGATTTAAATAGATTTCTATGGCCCTACATTATCAACATTTACTAAAGAACATTGGTGACTCTCAAAGAAATGTAAATTTTCTGGAATTATTCATGATGATTTAATAAATACAAAACAGATATAAATTGGGAATTATTGTAACTAAACTTAGAAGGAAGAAACCCCCCCATTAAAAAAAATTATTGCATTGAATGGTGTGATTTATATGGAAGTTAAGTTATTTAGGAAATTACATATTAATGAAATGTGACACACTTTATTTTCAAACGACAAGATTAAACTTTGAAAAAGAGACAATTGGACAGCATAATTAGATAATAAATAAGATAAAGTAGATTTAAAAAACACCCAAGATAGATGAGGAGCTAGATTAGTAAATATATATTCAGTTAACAAATGGTAGTTTTACATTTTATAATTTAGATAAGTATTATGAAGAGAGCTATAACATATTATTAGAGTACCTAGGTTTGAAACAGACGGTACCTTTTTAAAGAAGTTCAGTCCATGGGTTAAGTAGCAAATAGTTCATGAGTGGCCATCTTCTTGTATTTAGACTTTGTTTACTTTCCAGCGCACTTTCTTTTCAGGCCGACTTCAGGTTAAGAGGGCAGGACGCTCCGACAGCCATCTCCCGATGGAGAAAACTGGTGCTTTACTCGGTCAACCTTGGCAGGAACAAATTATTTATATTTTGGAGACTCTCAGTGATCGAGAGCAAAGCTAAAGTTTAAGGAGTGTCTCCAGCAGTCTAAGAGGCCTCTTTTATCTTGATCTCTCACGTTTTTGTTAAGGTATTTTTAGGTTCTATTTAATCTGTCCTGAGGATAATCAACGCATTTTGTTGGTTTTTAATTAAAGAAAGCTGCCATTCTATTGTTTACATTTTACATTTACTAATTATATTTTGGGGAATTTTTCTTTAATTAATCTATTATCTATCACTGACCGATGCTTTTAAATTTCAAAAACAAAAAGGGAACATAAGATTATTTTAACTTTGAATTAAATATTACATCAGATTTTTTTAGAATTATTATTAAATGAAATTTAAACAAAGCAATAAATACGAACTTTATAATCCAAAATAAATGATTAAAATTATACAAAATCATATAACTAAAAGAAATCTAAATTATACTATTTTATCCCTATTTATTGCGTTTAATTTGAGATCGAAATGTGTGCGTGTTTATGCTGAATTCTACATATATTTATACATTTTTAATATTGTTACACACACAATTCGATATCAAAAAGTTTAAATTTGGGCGGGATAGACCGGTCAGTGAGAGACGACAGAAAAAGGTGAAACTTAAGATTCGAATATGAATCTTACTGTTTCAGTATATATTACTTACGTAATCAATGTGCGTTAAATAAATTTATAATTACAACATTAAATTATCGTAATAGATTTCTAACTATAAGTTTGTTTCATTGACTCATTATAAATCGAAAGATTTCATGAGTACTAATTGGTAATAGGAATTGTGGACTTAATCAGTGAAGTATTGAATAGCTTCACCTCTCTGGTCTAACTGCTTCAGCTTTACCTATTTATATAGAAAGTAGGTTGAAGTAAAGAAGGGTTTCCCTCTTTTCTTCCAAAGCATAAGCTTGTGATTAAGATCTATAGAGGTCCCTACCTTCGCATTTTCAAGCGCACATTCTTGAGGTTTATTGCCTTAGTATATTATTCAACTACAATCCTAACAAAAAATAAGAAAAAAGTCTCTGAAAAAGATCGTTAAGCAATCAAAACAATGATAATTTATTAATAAAATTTTATATGTAGCAAATTTTAAATGTGAAAAGTAAATATTTCACTGTATAGCATTGCATCCATTATTTTTAATTACTTTATTTATATTAATTAAAATATGTTTTAACTTAGAAATTTTTTGAACTAATAGTAAAACCTTTTTCTATTTGATTTATTTTATTAATAAAATGATTGGTTGCTCAGAAATCATGTGATTTGAAAATCAAAAATGGCACAATGGGTTTTAATTTCCTAAAAATTTATTGATTGAATTACAAATTTCCTATAATTATTTCAGCTAAAAATTTATTGATTGAATTACAAATTTCCTATAATTATTTCAGTGTAAATTAAAATCACTTTTGACCAAGACAACATCCAGTCTCATAACAAATATCACATCAAACAATGGTCACACAAGACAATATTTATTTTCATAAAAATATATCAATGTTCTCATAAAAAATACTATATGATGAATCACTGTTTATACAAGTCATGCTTTTCTCTTAGGCAACATTCAATCTCAACAAATATCCTATTAAATAATGTTCACACAAATTACATTCTTGCCCAAACAAATATTACGGAATCAATGTTTATGCAAGTAGTCCACATATCTTCCTCAACAGTAGTATTCAATCTCCTAGCGAATATTACGTGAATCAATGCTCATATTCTGTATATTTTTACTCAAGAAAATATTCAATTCCACAAGATTTTTTCCGACATTTGAACTTCCTGTAATTCCTAAGCAATTATTATTAAAATAATAATTATTATTATTAATATATTGTGCAGGCTTAAACCTGCATTTATATATGTAATATGTGCAGGGTTCGAACTCAGACTTTCACACGACCCACCATTCTCAGTGCCATCTCATATTGCTGACCCACCTGATCACACACATGTTGAAAAGATAAATAATCACCAATATACGTATTTCATGCTAAACCAGCAATCATCAGTTGGTCTAGAGTACTATCCTCACACATATATATAATCAGTACTCAGCTTTATATTAAGATAGCCAATATTTATACTTTAATGGACAGGCTTCAAACTATTCCAACTCACAACTCCTTAGCCTTCCATTTCATTGAAAATCCGATGATGGAACATTCAAAGCCCCTGATAGTGCCAAGGTTGTCATCCTACCCATGTTGACATATTAGTCATTCTGACCCCTCATGTACAGGAGAATAATCCATTTATATATACATATGCGAGGGATGGGCAGACCTTTTTTATTATTATTAAAATTTTGAATCGTCTATAAATCAAGCAGCTATCTACTACAACTCAATACTGGGTGGTATATATAAATGTGCATACTGACAAACATTTTCCTAAAGTTAAAAAAAACCACTTACTTTCAAATGTTATGCATGTGGTCTACAAAATGAAATTATATAAACTAGCTGTGTTCTACTTATTTCAATTAAAAAGAAAATAGAACATTTCTCTTTGAAAATCAATACATTACTTATTAAAATCAATATAATTATTAGTCTAATAATTTTAACTAGATCCATTATTTTTAATTAATTTTTTTATGTTAATTGAAATGTATTTTGTACACGTGACCATATCGGTTTTCACATTAAATAAATTCAAGTTAGAAATAACATTTAAACTTTCTATTTAGAAAATCTAATATTCATGCATACACACATATATTTATATATTGAAGAGTTCTTTATTATTCCCCTTCATCAAATTCATAGATAAAAAAACATGGGAAATCCTGTTTTAATATCTTAAGAAAGAGAAAAATTACTTCTCTAAATTAACTCTGCAACGGAATGCTAAATTATGCCGACAAAAGTCCGCTACTATCAATTTTATTTATTTTCATTTTTTGGTGTGTGTGTGTGTGTGTGTGTGCGCGCGCGCGCGTATGTGTGGTAACTTTGCTTATTAAAAGCAATTCACAAAACAAAACAAAAAATTCTTTTACGTGGATAAGATTTGAACTTGTTTATCGCTTTTAACCATTGAACTACTAAACTATATATTTCGTGTCCCTATAGTAGTGAAAGTTACATTATAATAATCGTACTTTTTTATTTTAATAACAGCAAACCATCTCTCCTTTGACTAATCCAAATTTTAATCTGAAAACATTAACCGCTATCTAATAATAGCTTACTTTTAACACCTACTTAATAATAACTAAATATTTATTTTATGTAACTTAGCTGACTATGGACCAACTATCTGCAAAATAAAGTCATATCTGCTTGCGATTTGAGTTCTTCCCTGAATTGAATCCTATGTGGTAGGCATGGCAGATAGAACGATTATATCACTACAGCACAAGACTAACTGGCCTATGCATTCAAATTTTTAAATGTAGCTAGTAATGTTTAAATGTTAAAATAATAAAGAAAACTACTTTCTTACTATCTATATGAAGAAGTCACATCTTTTAATTAAGAAATGATCAAATAAAAAAATCCGAGAATAAAAAAAAACATGTATCATTGAAATGGTGATCATATGATATTTTAGTGGTTTAATACCAAATCTAGCTAAAGGATAGCAGTATTTGTAGTAATTATAATTAAAAATCCAAAGATACTAAAGAATATGGATGCTGAACTGGATTCTAATCTGTATGACTATAGAGGCAAATTAGCTTGGATTGAAAATATTATATTTTCAATTAGGGCTAATGGCTTTATAGTTAACTAAAAAGATAAAATATAAGTGTTGGAGGGTTGCACTGAATCCAAAAATCCAAGTTCACTATATCCAAATTCAAGATTTCCCATTGATGAGAGTCATAAGCTAGAAACTAATTTGAGGATATTGGATGGGAATGCATTGGATAATGATTAAAATGGGCAACCTTCTAGTATCTATTGATTACTATAGCTTATACTAGGTGGCATTATTGTGCGAAAACTTTTTTGCTAATGCTTGCATAAAGAAACGGTGATCAAGTCAAGCGTTGATAGCCGAGAGGTCATTGCAACCACCTTGCAAGCACGTAGTTGGTTGCAGATGGTTCTGGGTTTGCCTCCCGGTTGATGCTATGACATATGAAAAGAAACAGTGATTACATGATGTTTTAATAGCTTAAATCAAGAGAGTTAAGAGGTTGGAATGGAAAAAGTCTAGACGTATTGCTAGATGATGTGTCAGTAGATGAAAAGTTAGATAAGATTTTAAATATTTTTTAAAAATCTAGAAATAGACTACATAGTAGATGGATAATAGCAGAAATTAGTTTAAACTTTTTATATACATACTTATTTAAAAATATATACATAAAATGTGCAAGTTTTTTTTCTTATATGTAAAATAAAATCATGTACAAACAATATATACATCAGTTTATTTATCAATTGTAATGAATGAGTCCATTTTTTTTCATGTGTCAAAGCATCAGCTGGGAAGCGAACCCGGGACAACTGCTTGTAAGGCAGCTGTGCTGACCACTCAGCCACCAACACTTGAATGGGTCCATTTTTGATTGTCAATAAATATTATTGAACTGAATATAAGTAAAGACAATTAAATCATAACAAGAGATGCTGAGTATCACATGGAATTTTTTCCGAAAGTGATCTTGCTTGTAAAGAATAGTATATTTTCAATAATTATTAAAGATTTTAGACTGCTATATTTTGCTCCTGACATTTCCAGGAAGAAAGTGAAGAGCATATATAAATACAATGTAATTTTTATTATAAAATACAATGAAGTAACATGCAAGTCATATAGTTTTAAAATTACAAATAATTATTACTGTATTGAAATATTATAATTACTTAATATGTTTTATTAATAATTGTTTCAGATTGGCCACACAATTATGAATCAAAATATAATCATGATGCTGATCATCTTCTAGGAACATGATTAAATTTAAAATAGTCATTTCTCAATTAGTAATGTAAAAAGAAATACTGACTATACCTCCGAGCACTTAGAAATTCTGAAATTAATCTAAGATTTGAAAATAAACAAATTTGTTCATAATTATCTACATGGAAATAATGTTTCCTTCATGTCTTTTCATAAGAATCTGAAAAAGATTTTTAAGACTATACTGATCTAAAAGATCAATATGCCTAAGACCTCATCTGCAAAGAAAAATCTTTCCATATATAGATAGTATCGTATGTAATGAAATTGGAGCTGTTATAATAATAAGAAATGGATTAGTTATGTTTATAACATAAATTTTGGCTCTTATATGTAAATGACTTGAAGCATATTAAGTTTAGGCCTTCACTGAAAACAGAATAACAAGCTGTTGTAACTGAGAGTAAATGTAAAGATGAATCCCTGATATACAAACTAGCTTAGAATAGATGTGAGATGAACTTCAAATGGATGAATTAACTGAAAGTGGATGTGAGATTGAACTTCAGGTGAAAAAACTAACTAAGAATAATTTAATGATAACTCTCAGATATTTAAACTAATTGAAAATGGATATAAAATAAACTCCAAAAATGTGAACTAGGATGGATACCAGATGTACAATTTAATAACCAACCTAAATTTAATAGGGATGACAAATATGTCATTCAAGGACTAATAATCTAGAAAGTCATCATGTACTATACTAGTAGGTGATGTTTTAGTGGGTCACCAAATAATAGACTAATAAATTATCAAGTACAGCATACACTATGCAAACTTTCATAAACTGGTAAAGCAATTCGGACAGAATATATTTTGGTTCTAGAACTATCAATGATTTATTGATTCATGTGTGGCACAATTTAGTTTTTGGACAAAATAATGAGAGTACAAAATAAGGATGACTGATATGCTGTAAACAATAAATCCAACCTGAAATGTATAAACAATGCCACATGGATGACCTTTGAAAAGAAAATGTAGAACTAAAGGAATTTTATTGATATCTCTGAAAATTATGGCAATGTCATCAACAAAAGAAAAAATACTGATCATATGAAGATGAAGAATCACCTTTACTTTGCAATAGATCCATAATAATTGAAGATTATAGAAAATATATATATACAAGATCAAAGCTTGAGTATCTCGTATAAATATATTTGTTTCTATTATTGTTTGATTGCAAAACACTTTACACATCTGCAATATGAAATGGTATTTTGCTTTCACAACTTAGATTATGGCCGCGTGAACATTTGGTGAGGTCCACCATGTCTAAAATGCAAAAGAACAAAACCACTTTGAGTCACAGATGTGCAAATACAAATGAAGTAAAAAACAATATTATTGTTTAAATACTGTAGGCAAAAAAATATAGCATTGTTAGCCGAGAGGTCAGCGCAGCTGCCTTGCAAGCAAGCAGTTGGTTGCAGACGGTTGTTGCAGGTTCACCTCCCAGCTGATGCTATGACATATGAAAAAATATATATATAGAAATTTTTTCCCTTCTTATCTTTCTTTATTGACATAATTTTGTAATATTTAAAGAAAAGTAAAAAATTGACCATTTTAGAAAAATAAATAAGAAAATAATAATGAATAAATGAATAGAAAGTTGTAAAAAAAAAATTGTGTGTAAAGTGTTTCAAATTGTAGAAGCAGTTAATTTGCCATTGCTTTGTGTGGGCAAAAGCAGAGCTGATGATCCAAGAGCTAAAGGTTTCTGATCATTCTTAGATGAAAAAAAAGTTTGGTTATCTGAATGAAAGTGTAGGTTCATTCTGCTATTTAGGTACTTGAATATCACCTGACCTCCTCAGGAAGGAAT
The DNA here is from genome assembly GCA_028023455.1 of Epiperipatus broadwayi. Lineage (NCBI taxonomy): Eukaryota > Metazoa > Onychophora > Udeonychophora > Euonychophora > Peripatidae > Epiperipatus > Epiperipatus broadwayi. The sequence continues at coordinate 3,504,059 of JAQFVV010000126.1, read as the reverse complement.
CACATAATAGTTCTCATATTATCATTGATTCAAAGCAATCTTGAAAATCATATTTATAGATCACATTCCCTCTCAGCTAATAACTATAAACATCATTAATCCTAATTTTAAACAAGTAGAAATTTTTCTATTTAGTAATCTCTATAAAATTTCAGTCGCGCTACGTAACTAAGAAAACAACCAATAACTAGCAGCACAAATTGGAGTCACATGATTTATTAATCAGAATTGTGGTTATTTAACTCAGCCTTGTGAAAGTACTTTTAGCACAATACTCTGAGATGCTATGATGGTAGTAAATTTGTGTACAAATTAGAAATATAACAACTCTGAATTTTCATCATCAACTAAACATCTCTTGTAGAAAGTTATATATATATATATTAAATTTAAAGATTTATATGAATCTGTAAAAATGTTTAAATTAATATATATATCTTCTTGCAGGAGAGACTTGGTTGCATGTGAAAATTCAAAGAATTTTTTATATTTCAAATTTTCATGCGTATCTAAAGAAAATATTTATGTTTAATTTACTAATCTTATATTATTTAAAATACCCCTGTGTGATTTGGTGCAGTTAGTAGAGCATCTCCAGGATCGATTCTTGAGCTCACAGGTCTGGTACTCAAACTTTTTATGAATTCCCAAGCAAGAATAAGCAGCGACACCTTTGGACTAATGAAGATCAAATACCATTGTTATTATTATTCAAAGGGTTTCATCTTGCATTGATTGTAATTGCAATTTGATAGATTATTATATGAAAAAATTCCTGTTATATGTAATGTGGAGGGTGGTGGGTCCTGTGAAAGTCTGTGCTCATATACCCTATATATTACGTATATAAACACAGGTATATAATAAGCCTGTGTGTTTCAGTTATTACATAGTAGAGATGTCTGCCCATTCCTTGTATTAAATAGATTATGTCCTGTGTATGAGGGGTCAGATTGACCTTAGGTCAACATGGGTGTGACAAGAATCTCGGCCTTAGGGTGGCCTTTGAGCGTTCCATCATCAGATTTTCAATTGGATGAACAGTTGAAGAGTTGGAGTGTGGAGTAGATTGAAGCCTGTCCATTAAAGTATGAGGATTGGCTATTTTAATATATATCTGAGCACTTGTAGCATATATGGTAGAGATGGTAATCTGGACCAACTGATGATTGCTGGTTTAGCATGAAATACGTATATTCGTGATTATTTATCTTTTCAATATATATGTGTTCAAGTGTATGTGTTACGAGATAGTGTGGAGGGCGGTGGGTCCTGTGAAAGTCTGTGCTCATATACCTTACATATATAAACACAGGTATATAATAAGCCTGTGTGTTTCAGTAATGAAAAGAAATAAATTACATATGTAAGATTTGCAACGACTATGTGAATTAATCATGAAACAGAAATGCTTATCTCATGTAGATACTTTAGTCCGTTTATATGACATGTTGCAATGGTGTCTTTTAACATCTTTTGCATTTTATTTTTATTCTTGAAAGATTTCAATATTGCCTAATTTTAACTTTTCAATTAATTATATCTTGAGCCATATTCGCATTTGCCAATTATGATCATCATAAAATACTTTTTTTTAGAGCCTATTATTATTTGTTTGCTTCATAGACTCAAGCCAACAAAGAAGTATCTTTACAATATTAAAGTTTAATATTAGAAAAAAGGCTCACATTAAACAAAAACTGATAAATTGAACAGTTTTGGAACGAATTGTTAACACAGCTGCCTTACAAGCAGTTGTCCCGGGCTCGCTTCCCGGCAGACGCTTTGACACATAAAAAAAAAAAATGTATATTAAGTTTTCTTCTAAAGGTAGATAAGGCAACTGCTTAATAGAGAATAATAACACCTTAGATAATAATAACACCTGGTCATTATCAGTAATAGATTTTCATTATTAACACTGTTAACTTTAGCATCACAGTTTTGGCATCTCAGAAACTGATACAATGTAAGTGAGAGGGTTAAACTGCATTGCAATTTCATTTGAAAAAGAATTTTTTTTTAAAAAAAAGAAAAATTGCAATAGTATATAATGATTACAAAAACATTTACAAAATTCATAATGACTTCAATTAGTTTTAAGATAATTAATAAACTGACTAAGAGATAGAAATAAAAAATAAAGATGTTTACATAAAACTAAATAATAAATTAAGAAAAACAAAAATTAAACCAAGTAGAGTTGGATGAAAAAAAAGAAAATAGAAAAACAGATATATAGCAAAGAAAAATTGACTTATAATACGCAGCAAAAAAAAACCCCTGCCATTTAGAGAAATGTGAAGTCAACAGAAGTCAATCATTGTAAAAGCAAAGGCAACGGAAATTGTGTTAGCAAATAAAAGGCACTGAAATAATAAAGATAACAGATCATCATTTGTATTACACAAAAAAGAGAGATAACATCTTTTTTTTTAAAAAAAAAAACAACAACAACACAAAGTTGTTAGCCAGCAATGTTTTTAATTTTAAATTAAAACATTCTTTTCTCCATTCTTACTTCAGCTTTTTTAAGGTTAGCTGTTCAACCTCCACCCCCCACCCCCCTCACTTTTTTTTTTTTTACGCTAAATTTTGTACTTAAGATTAACTTGTGGGATTTAACATTTTCTAATCCACTCATAATTTATGTCATTTGATTTTTGCTTCCAATAAAACACAACCTATTTTTCTCATTATGAGTCTACATTTCACACCCATATAATTAAAACCTATGTATCAGTTTAATTAACATTCTGATTTCTTATTGACATTTGTCCTTACCCCGAGTCTACTCTCTTTTAATAGCTTCAACATCTGTTGGTTTTTGCACTTAGCCATATTCAATATGGTTTTTGATTTTTAGTAACTGTTGTCGATATAAAATAAAGTCTTCTCAAGTACTAGAAACCATTATCTCCAAAAATTTCACTTTTAAATAGCAGTATAATGAATGCTCACTATGATTATAAATATCATCTCAGTTTTTAATATTAATTATGTAATGTTTTAATTTTTGCAAATATACTTTTGTATTTATATACTCAATGAAACAATAAATTTATTTTATATTTGATTTAGAATAAAATATATTAATAATGTCTACAAACTGAATTCAAATCTTAGCTAATATTAAAATGGTTTTGATAAATGTAAAATGTTTTCAGATGGCTCGCCTGTAGTCAACACAATTAACCTTCCAATATTAGTCAGAAAATTGGTATCTAGCAATTCTTAGCTAGAGAATAGAGCAACGACAAAAAAAAAAGTCAAACTCTCATCATCTGGCCATTAGCAAGCTGTGATGCTATGAGATAAATACTAACACTGCAATGAGAAATTTAAAAGCTGCTTTACCTTTTTTTTTCCCCTGGGAAGAGAAATGGGCCATTCCTGGAAGTACTGCAATACCAGGTCAACCCATGGCAGAGGTGGAGCAAGCCCCTAACTCTCCACCTAATTCCAAAAATCAGTTTAATATTCTGGCCCCCATTAGGGAGCGTATCAGATATTAAACTGATAAGAACAGATGCTACCCTTTGATCAAAGTGCTTTACCTTATTTTGTATCATTGTTACCAAAATTGATAAAAATTTAACATCAAAGAGAAATATAAAAAAAATATATAATAAATTACACCAATTTATTAACAACAACACAACAGTAAAAAAAATGGGGTTTGTTTCACTTTATTAAAAAAAATATTATTATTACAAATATATTTCTCAGAAGTTGTTATAAGTGATATCAAAGTTATTTTCTTTTACATTCATAATAAGTTTTTAATGTTGAAATGTTCTTACAGTGATTCTTTCATTTATATCTCACAGACTCACATCAAAAATTTAAAACATGAATTCTTTAAATATTATTATTTCAAATATTTTTATAAAAATTAACCATTACTGCTATCTTCTCCATTGGGTTTTTTAATTTAAAGAAAATAAGTACTCCTTGAAATAATGATTTAGTGCACCATTTTCCATGATCACTGCTTGAGTCTAGGATAATGCTTGAAAATTTTTTCATTTCTTAATCAAACTTATATTTTATTTTAAAGTAGTTAGAACAGATTCCCTAGCTGGCTATACAATATTGACCATTAAATATCCAACTAAATCAACCAGTATTGGTCTATAAATTACTATTTAGCTATTTATTGGAATGACCAAATAAGCATTGATGCATTGACTATAATAAATACAATCATAAAATGATGTGATCTTCATTACTGGCATTGAAGCTATGACTACGTACTTTATTTAGAAAAGTAAAAATAAATTATTTTAAAGATAGTTGCTAGAGGTGTCAAATTCCAGATAAATGGTCAAAAATCATACTTTCAATAACATAATCATATGTGATATGCATGTTTGTGGATATACGCACACATATATAAAGGTAATAGTAAATAAATAAAACTAATTGTAGAATTAAAAGATTTATATTTTAAATACGGAACTGACAAATTATTAGAAGTTATAAGATTAAAAAAAAGATTATATTCTAATTATAGCGAAAAGGAAAAATTATTACTAACGAGATAAAAATGTACTTATAATAATTAAATTAATTAAAGTTAGTTGATAACAAGAATTTGAGTCTCATAATAACTCGTTAATTAAAGTTAACAAAAGATAAAACATTCTGGAATCCAACATTATGTGCACTTGAGAAATAACTACCAGCCAATCAGCGGTAGGAAGTAAACAAGGAAGAGGACATGTAGGTTGGAGAAGAAAAAGGAACAGAGTTTATGAAGAACTCATCTGGCAGATAAGCTAAAATTTGGGTGCTGGACATCATCCTTTTCCCAGTAGTTTCTAGAGCAGACAGCTTGCTTTCGGATGTGAGAAAGCAAGCTAGGGACTAAACAGATCAGAACGATCTTTATTATTATTTTGTATGTCCTTGGGCTTATGTGTATACAGTTATATAAAATGTAGTTACTCTAATAATTATTGTCAGTTAAATTTATTAAATGCACTGGATTTAATTGAAGTAGTATCGAGTCATTATTGGGTAAACTATTGGAATTCAGTCAGTGTGAGGAAGCTCCCGATAAGGTTCGGGCTATAAGATTTAGTAAGGTGCGGACATAACAATATACTTACTTGACTAAAATTAACTGAAACAAAAAGAAAAGATTGGAAAATAGAGTGATCTGGTATTACATCAGGTAAAATTTGGTTTCACTTAAGACACCAGCATATTTTCCATGTTGCTATTCAGGGTTATTTAACGGTAGAAGTGTTAAGCTCACTGTGTAATGAATTTGTTTAAACTACTCAGCAGAAAAAAAAAACCTCTCATTTTAAACTTAAAAAATTTATACTTCAAAATAGAAAACAAAAATATCAAAATTCCTGCAATTTTTTCTTAACGGGATATAAGATCAAATTTACTAATCCAGCAACAACAAAAATGTCACTTTTTTAATGATTAGAGTCATTAAAATTTTACCTGTCCATTCAAAGTAAAGATTATGAGATAAAGTTTCTGTAATTTAAAGTTATGAGATCTCATGAAACATTTAAGTATTGGCTGATACCTATATTTTCAAGAACATCATTAAAAAATCAATCCCAAAATGTTTCCAGATTGACAAAATTTATCTTCTTCATGAATAATTAAGCAAAGCTACTAACTAGGACCCACCAAAATGTTAAGAAATTGCACAAAAACAGAATGTAAATAATAATTGTAGGGCAAGTTTCTTGGGAAATCACATGATGTTTGAGTATTTAATTAGTAGTAGATTGAGCATATAAGTACCAATCAATTAATCCAAATGAGTTGTTTTAACTTTACTCAGCTCAAAATCAATCTATAAGCTTCTAAGTTGTGAGTCCATACCTCATCCATTGCACTAAATCACCCAATGCCAAAAATGAAGTGATGAGATGAAAATACAAAACTAATTATAAAACAAAAGTTAACTCCAATAAGACATCACCTAATCTATAAAAGTTTCAGACTAAAAAGCATAAACATAAATCAATAAACATCACATGACCACCACTTCTTATGCAGTGCTCTCAGATCCAGGGCTCCTCACTGATGAAGGCCACAAGCAAGAAACTAGTCTGGGGATATTGGATGAGTAGGCACTAAATGGGGATTTTACACACAAGCCTTCTGGCATCCATTGATTACTTTAGCTTTCTGTATGTGGCAATACATATAGTGAGTTTTGCCTGTTTTAACAAAAGCATAAACATAGTGAAAATGGAAGAAAATTTCTAAAAATTACAACAGTATAAAAGTTTGCACTTTTATCTTGAGAATTACAAATACTTAGAGATGCATGGAAATAACAGGTAAAAGAACAACATATGGACAAAATCACTGAATAACATTTATGTGCTATTATCTTGAGCTTATGTTAACAGTAAAAATGCACCCTGTTACTAATAAAATAAAAATGGATATATAAGTAAAGCAAGTAAAAACTGACACAGTAATGTAAACTTTTTTTGTGCATACCAAGTAATTAAAAAATTTTTCATTGCAAGTTTATAATTTCCTTCTATACTTCATTTCTATTTTCTGAATTTTGATTTTTGAAGGTAAATCATGACAAGGGTCTTTCCATTATTTCTCTTGGTTACTAATTTAATCCAAGTCTATGCTCAGCATTATTCTTTTCAAGTTATCCCTATTTATAACATTCCAATTCAAAGTTTTAGTAATGTACCTTTTAAATCAGCGGCTTCATCAGATATCCTTTTTATGGCTATTAGTCTGTTTAATCTTTTAGCTTTCCTCATTTTAGAGTGGAAAAAGATGAAGCAAATGATTACCATTAATGTCTTCCTATTTTTCAGGTTCTTCACATTTTTAAAATTCGAACATTCATCCCGTTCTTTATAAAATTAGGATAGGACAAGACCTAAGATTTAGAACTTCTGATTCCCACCCTTCCACCCCATTTATTCTTTTATTAACTTTAAGTAGTAAATCAGGTATACTAAACTATTTCATAATCTTTATTTGCATTTATTTCTTTTTTTTAAAACTAACAATCAACATCTTTCTAACTTGACTCAGTTTCTGTAACAAAAAATATAGTAGAAGGGGGATTAGTATATACTGGATTACGCTCACATTTTAAACACTCCAAATTCCACTACAATTAATTACTTTTAATAGTGGAGATAAACACATGAAAGGTTATGAGTTCATAAAAAGTTCAAACAACAGATATGAAAACATTCTGAGCCATAATCAATAATGCTTGAACTCTAGAGTTTACTACTCTACCACTGCATTAAACTACACAAGACAGACCAAAATAGTGCATAGAGATCATGTTGTACTAATTACCCCAAAGTTCAGGCATTAAAGAATATATTTTTTCATTGAAACAATTGTGTGATTAGATAATGGATGTATATAAATAACAATGAACACATTTTTTATCCTTATATCATAAGTTGCCCTGAATTTAAATCATTAAAACACAAACTGTTAAATCAATAGCGAAATATTTCCACAATAGTGCCACCTAGTGCAAGCTCTAGTGATTAATAGATACTATAACATTTGCATCATAATTCTTATGCAGTGCTTTTTCATCCAATATCCTGAGTAGTTTTTAACTTATGGCTTTCATCAGGAGGAATGTTGGATGTGAAAGCTGGGCACCTGGATCTTCAGTTTTAATGCAATCCTCTAGCATCAACTTTTTTATATTTTTGGTTAAATATAAATCTATTAGCCCAAATTGAAAACAATGTTTTCAATCATAAGTTTGATTTGAACTGCATGGCCGTACAGTTTAGTATGCATATATTTTATGAAAGCATAAAAAATGAGACCATGTGATGTTTTAATGGTTTAGTACCAATCCTAGCCAAAGAATAAAAGTGGCAATGATTATTAAGAAAAACAAAGCAACAAAAGATATACATACTGAATTGGATTCAGATTTAAGTGCCCCTGCATGCAAATTAGCTTGGATTGAAAAAATTGTGTTTTCAGTTTAGGATGGAAACTTTATAGTTAACCAAAAAGATAAAAGGTAATGCAGAAGGAATTTATAAGATCCAAATATCCCAGATCTAAGACTCCTCACTGATGAAAGTCATAAGCTAGTCTGGCAATATTGAATGGGAAAATACTGGTTAGGGATTATGAAGTGCAGCCTTTTATCATCTATTGATTACTAGAGCTAGGATAAGGTGACACTATTGTGGGGGGGGAAATGCTACTCTGAATTTTTGAGACCTGAAGTACCTGAATATATTTTCAAATCGACTTTATTGACATAACCCTTTGATTTAGTTAAGATAGGTGTAATCTTTTATTTTAGTATGAGAATAATATTTACAGATATATTAATACCAATAAAATCATATTTATTTTCATTTCTATTGCATAGAAATGTACTGCATAGAAATGTACTACTATATCTGCACAAACTTTCTTTAAAATAGCATGCATGTAGTAATTTTCTCTAAAGACTTTCTTTACACATAGGACATTGTTTACATAAACTTGGACATCACTTTCTATTCTCTTCCAAAATAAAATATTGCCCAAATTTCTTAATAGTATTTATTCTGTTAAAGTATTTATTCTATCAACCTGTCCCTAAAAAATGGTATACATGACCAAACTACAAAATAAATTCACATCTTATTATGTAATCTCCTGTTTATTTAAATATTTCTTATCTATACTCACAATATTTCTTATTAAGTTTCAATCACAATTTTCTTTAAACATCTTCATTTATTGTTTACTAAATTAAAGGAGAATATTATTGCAATAAAAACATCAAATATCTTGTATTCAGTATTTCAATTATTTATTATTAAATAAAATATTAGTGTAAGTATATATTATAAGTGGCTGCAGAATGGAGTTTTCTGGCAACTGAAAGGGACCCTTTGATTCCTCTTGAAGATCTTAAAGGAATCGGGCAGGGCAAATTCCTAATGTACACTCCAAACATTCTTGTATTATGAGGTAATTTTTCAAACAGTATACAAACATGGATGGGCTGATCACCAACATGCATTAGCCATTATGGTGAGTTTATTGGCTTTTACCTCTGAGTTTAAGATCAAGAAACACCATGGTCTTCCTTCTCAGTTGCCTGAAAACTTAGTGTGTGCGAATGAAAATTTTTTTTCTAATAGATATAAAAAATCATGATAAACAAAAATAAATTATAGCCCTTATTCCCATCAGCCAAGGCAGCAATTGGTGGCAAAAGCAGAGAATGCTAAGAATCCCCTGATTGTAGACCCAGGCTGCCATCAGATGATGACTTTTTATTTAGGTACTTACAACTACAGATTATTTTCAAATGAAGGAAAATTGCAGGAATTGGAAGAACTCTTTCATATTAAATTAGACATTATTGGACTTTGTGAAGTTAGAAGAAAAGAGGAAAAGAGAACTGATTTAAAAAGTGGACATGTGCTCTACTACAAAAAAAAATATTGGGAAGTACAAGTGGAATAGGATTCATTATAAATAAAAAGTGGAAGAACAACATTGTGGAGATTGATGGTATATTGGACAGAGTGGCAAGATTAGTTATTCAACTTAATAGCAGATACCAAATGCAGATAATTCAGGTTTATGTCCAACAAGTTCTCATAGTGATGAAATAGTAGAAGATTTTTATATAGATGTTCAAAAGGCTTTTGATTAGATTAAACAATATTTTAAAATGGGAGATTTTAATGCTAGAATTGGTAAACAAATGAAAGATGAAAGTGCTGTAGGTACATTTGGTTACAGTACTAGAAATAAGAGAGGACAAATAGACTTGTGGAGTTTTCAGGAAAAAAAACCTTTATATTATGAATTCTTTTTTTTGAAAAAAATGTTAAAAGGAAATAGATATGGAAGCATCCAAATGAAAGTACAGCAGAATCAAATTATATTTGAACTAACAGAAAATACATATTTCAAGATTGTAATGTCCTTAATAAATTCTACACAGGAAGTGATCATCGATTAGTAAGATGTAAAATATGTGTTAATGCAAAACTAAAGACAAAAAGTATTAAGAAAAACAATATTTATAGTTGATATTCCTAAACTTCAGAAACATTCTAATGAATTTAAATTAGAGCTTACAAATCGGTTTCAAGTATTAGTAGATTTTGAACATGATTCAGATTTGAATGAAATTAATAAGAAAATAATTGATGCACTTTTAAAAACAGCAACAAAAATAGCTGGTAGAAAAAAGCAGCAATTTACCAATAAAATTTCAATGGAGACTGGAGAATTTATGAAGAAAAAAGGAAATGTAAAGATATATAAAAATGATGCATTAAAAAGAATTGAATATCTCGAATTTTGTAAAATAGTGCAAAAAAGAATTGATAATAATATAAGAAAGTATAATTGTGAACTAGCAAGGAAAGATGTAGAAGAGAATAAAAGTCTCAAGAGTGTGAAACAATATTTTGGTATTGATAGGAAACTTATATCTGCAATAAGGAAAAAATATGGAACTATTACTAAAAAGAGAGATGACATCATGAAATGGATAGAAGACTTTTATCAAGAATTATATAGTAATAAAGAACAAGTACCTCCTACATCTATTATACCTTCTGGATTGCCCAGGATTTTAAATGAAGAAGTGAGACATGCAATTAAATTTATGAAGAAGGGAAAAGCTCCAGAAAATGATGGAATTATAATCAATATATTAAAAGAACTAGGTAAAGAAATAGAAAAAATGTTGACAGTTATATACCAAATGTCTAAATGATAAAGATGTACCAGATGATTTGAAGAAGGCAGTATTAATATTAATACTTAAAAAAGGTGATAAAGAAGATATTAAAAATTATAGACCTATCAGTCTTTTATCAGTTTTACACAAATTTTTTACCAAGATAATTACAACTCATCTACAGAGAACATTGGATTTCAACGAACCAAAAGAAGAAGCTGGATTTAAAAGTGGTTTTAGTACAGTTTATCATATCCAAGTATTGAGAGAAGTTATAGAAAGGATCAATGAATATGAATTGCCATTATGCTTTGAATTTGTAGATTATGAAAAGGCATTTGACTCTATAAGCATTTCCTCAATGATTAAAGCATTGCATCATCAAGGTATAGATTCAGAATATTACCATATTCTGAAGAATATTTATAAAAATGCAATATCAACAAATTAACATTAGAAAAGGTGTAAGACAGGGTGACTCCATATCTTCAAAACTTTACAGCAGTGCTGTAAAAAATATTTTGTGGATTAAAATGGAAGCTAAAGGAGTAAAAGCAAATGGAGATTATTTAAGTCATTTAGATTTTGCAGATGATGAAACTGTTTTCGCAAATAATGCTTCAGAGCTTCAGGAAATGTTGCAGTTATCAGATGAAAGTAAAGGTAAATGTTAAAAAGACTAAAGTAATGTTCAATGGATTTTCTCAACAGAAGAAAATAAAGATTGATTATGATGAGTTAGAAAAAATGTAACAACTGCAAAAACTTTGGGTTAGATTTTTGTTATAGATGGAAACATAATGGATAAAATTAATCATAGAATTAAATTTGGTTGGAGTGCTTTGGCAAAAATAATGTAATATTAAAAAGAAATATGCCTATGTGTTTGAAAAGGAAGGTTTTTAATAATTGATCTGAGAAATGGACACTTAAAAGAAAAGCAATACAGAGACTTCAGACCAAATAAAAAGTATGGAGAGATGCATATTAGAGGTAACAAAAAGAAATTGAAAATGCAATTCATGGGTAAGAGAACAAACAGGTGAATTAAAAGACTGAAGTGGAGTTGGGGTGGACATATTTCTAGAAGAGATGATAATAATTGGACAATTCAAATCTTAAATGAAATTCCAATAGATTGTAAAAGACCCAGACAAAACCTGCATGTAAGATGGATGGATAAAATTAGAAAGTGTGCAAGGGTAATGTGGAAAAGAAAGGCTTGAGATGAGAGAAGATAGATTGAACTTGGGGAAACAACCTGAAATGGAATAATAGTTGTTGTTGTTGATATATTATAAATCCTAAAAAATGAATTTTATATATATTACCATCTAACAATTTAATTTGAAAAAAAAATCATATAAAATAATGCCAAAAAATATAAACAATATAACAAAAAAATAAAAAAGGTTATTTTTCTAAAATTATTTGTGCTTCTCTTAACATTATTTTATTTCCAAATTAAATAGTTTTATATATATGTTTTTAATACATAACTAACTTTTTCTTCACTTTTTTCAGATATATAACTAGTACATTTGTACTCAAGTTTGTATTGTTTACATTCTTTAAAAAGACCACAATAAATGATTGAAATATTAAAAACGAGATATTTGATGTTTTAATTAGTATTTTTAAAAATGGTGACTGGAACTTTATCTGAATTAAGTTTATTAAAAATGTAGTAAGCAAATTTTTTGAATCTAGATTTTAAAATATTTCTTTTGTGTTTAGCCTTGTTGACAACATTATTCTACACTGCCCTGAGCACTTTAAGGCAATGGTAAAATGTCAGACTCAAAAGCTAAAGCATGTCTTGCATTGATGGTTGAGAGGTCAGCATGATTGCCTTGCACTGGCAGGCAGTTGCCCAGGTTGCGGGTTCGCGTCCCAGCCAATGCTATGACACTTAAAAAAAAAAAAAGCTAAAGCATTCTGAATGAATTCTTAATTGTACAAAGAGTAATTCAATTCAGTGAATTAAATTAAACTGTTACATTCAAACTAACTATTTAGGTGGCTTAATGTCACAAGAAGTGACAACTATTGCCTATAGTTATGAAAACTGGTATTTAAAAAGAATATCCATGATGATGATGTTTTTGTCTAGCAAATGTAATAATCTAGAATTGAACTCATACAATTTCAGGCCCATTTTATTGTTCAAATATTCTTATCTTTAAGTTTCAAACCTGAGCTAAAAGCTTTGATTGAATAATTTGACACTCTCATGTAATCACTTTCAAACAACTATATCTCTTTTTTAAAAACTAAATATTTGATCTCAACTTTAGGATTATTTAATTTTGAAAACTTTCACTTGCTTTAACATTTTTCTAATGGATTGAATGGCCACAAAGTTATTTGCAGTGATCTATCACAAGAATGAACAATTATTGGATAATATGGTAAAATGAATCCAAATCTTCAACCTAGTTTCTGAGTATTGGTTTTTTATCAGTAATGTTAATAGCAAACACTCAGAGGTAAACTCAGTTAGAACATCTGATGCTCCATTGATAGCCCATATTTAAAATAAATGGCTTTAAAGTAAAGTGGTAGGGTAGATTACTTTTTAATACATGCATTAAATTAAAATAGAAGAATGATGTGAGACTCTGTAAGACTCTGTTTTAATACAATAAATCAATCTGATATCTGGAACCTAGTTTAGAAAGCTTTGGATATTTTGGGATGCATATCCTCGATTTTTTCAAATGCTTTTTCACAAAAATATTATATAAACAAGAGCAGCAAGTGATTGCTACACAAATAACCACATTAGTTTCAGTTTTGAACTGGAATTCTCAATGATAAAAAAAAATCAAAAAGCCAGTGCATATGTAAATTAATTTGTCCATTTTCTTGAAATAGAAAAAAACATATCGTATCTATTGATAATAAAATACACCTCCTTGATCTTTCTCTTACAATCATTGGCTTCAGAGTACACTATTTTGGGATTGCAGGGTTCGAACATCTGACCAGCCTGCTTCTCATGTTCGAAAAATATTGAGAAGTTATCATTATTCTTTTTTGCTCTTCTGTACGTATACATGTGCTGAGCAGCTCTATTATGCACAGTGGTCTTGGTTTCCCCATAGTATGTGGCACTGCATCCAGCCTGAGTGCATGAAATGCTGTATATGATCTGGGGTGCCTGAGATGGATCCATTCTATCCTTCGCATTATTAATAAGTCTGTTAGTATTAGGGGGAGTGTGGAAGCCAACTTTAAATTCATTAGCTAAAGTCTTTATAAACTGTTGAGATATTTTGGGGATGTAAGGGAGTGTTTTATCATCTAAAATTTATATTTATTGACAAAAATTTTTCTTTTAATTTGTTGTATTCACTGACATTACTTTTTCCATATATATTTATATTTCTTAATTTAAAATAAATAATCAAAAGGTTTATTATTTGGGAGTTCATAAGAAGTTCATGCATTAACAATGGCAGATGTAAATTGCAATTCATAGACCTTTGAGCTCCAGGTTTTCTATTGTATCACTACACCAAAGCATTACTGGTAGCAGGTCTCCAAAATGAATGGCCTCTAGCTGGTAAAAGAATGGAGTTTTAAAAAAATCATCAAATCAGATATTATAATTATGGAAGAAAAAAGTTGCTCTGGTGACTGGGACAGGTTAACACACGATTAAGAAAACAAAATTGGAGAGTGGAAAAAGATATAATTTCAAACATACACCAGTGGTAACATGAGGAAGGTATGACAACCACTTCTTTCTACCTTATTGGTTCTCTTCCTTAGACACTCCCATCTCAGAGACATTGCACTATTGGATCATCCCTTCATAGTTATTTCAGAATCTGTACAGAGCTGAGATTCCAATTATTTAATTAAAACAGAGCATTATAATTAAAGCTTCTGAATCTAATGCAGACTTGAAGTAATTATCTGCTCCGTGCTCTGAATATCAAAGTGAAGAGATTTGAAGAAGTGCAGATAAACTCCTCAGGAGCAACCCAAATAGCAGTAGTAGTTATAACCCTCTTTTAATTTTTGTATATATTAATTATTTCCTCATACGTTTAGAATCTTTTAAAAAAAGCTTGAATTTGATGTTTTTACACCAACACAAAGCTTTCTAATCAATTTTATTTTGTTATTTTTAAATGTTTTCAGTTATATATTAAATCATTTAATGTTAAAAATCATTTCCTATATGTTTTTACTATTTTGTTTAGATGTTCACCAGAATGATCCTTCTTGTTGCTTACAAAGTTGTTTTTTTAATAATTGCTTCTTAATAATACTGGGTTTTATTTTTCCTTAAGTTTGCTTTATATATTCTGAATCACTTTATTATTTAACCATGAGAATGTTAATCTAGCATAATCAATCTTATTTGTTTTTAAATCTGATTTTATTAGTCCTTTCCACTTACTAGTATAAAGCCATTGTCTTCACCTAAAAACCAAATCATTACCATTCCCTTTGCCATAATCCCCAACTTATATGATCAGTCTGTAAAAATTATTTTGTTTAAAATCATTTGATCCAGTAAGGAGATTCTAACTTAAGACTTATATTCTATTTTAAGATTATGTTTCAATTTAGTTATGAGTTTGTTATATTTAATAGCTTTTTACACAGTCTCCATAAACCAATTTCACTTCTGATATCTGATAGAGAAATATGTAAGCAAATGTGTAATCAGTGTAATAAAATGGACTTCAGTGTGGAAATTACACATCTAATAGTATTATTTAATTGTGTATCCAAACATTTGTTTGAGCATTTTTCCGTAATCAGGGACACAATATTCATAAATATAATAGGTAGCTTCTCAAAAAGTTGTTCTAAAGCAGAAGTCACCTAAGTAGTCAATATCGACCCCTAAGGGTTGAAATAACCTTACTGGAAGTCGATCTTGACTAGAGGATTGATTGGGGGTCAATGGAAAAAATGATTAAAAATCACAAATATAATTATATATATATAATGTTTTTGAATAGTGATTCAATGATTTAATACCAGTTTGCTTACTGGCAAAAATTATACAACTCAGCACTGTGGACTCAATATAGCTACCCATCTATGTGGAAAATGGCTACAGATCAAGTCACGTAATGCTGGTGAAAATTTCTGAGCCCATGTTCCAGTTACCCAAAACATAGATTATGGCATAGTACATATCATGCATTCCCAGAACACTAATGTTATTAGTATCTCTATAACCATTTTTACTCCACCATTCATTTAATATTTCATATAATTATTGGTATATATATATAATAAAATAAGTAATATTATAATTACTATGTATTTCTATTTGCTGACCAATTTCATTTTTTTATTATTTATAAGATCCTAATTCTACAACAGCAGCTTTAGTTTTTTAAAAAAAATGTTAACAATATTTACTGAATTATTTGAAATTTGGATTT
This sequence comes from Epiperipatus broadwayi, assembly GCA_028023455.1. Classification (NCBI taxonomy): domain Eukaryota; kingdom Metazoa; phylum Onychophora; class Udeonychophora; order Euonychophora; family Peripatidae; genus Epiperipatus; species Epiperipatus broadwayi. The sequence continues at coordinate 3,487,934 of JAQFVV010000126.1, read as the reverse complement.
ATTCCTTCACCAATAAATGAAATGATATCTATGTGTCTTCTCTGTGAAAAAACTTTTACAAATGATGCAATGAAACCAGATGCAATGAAAGATCATCTTGAAAGAGTTTATTCTGATAAAAAAGATAAAGATCTTGATTTTTTTTAAAAACATAGAAAAATTTGCAACTCGACCACATATAAAAAGTTTTATGAAGCCATCTGCTATAGCTGAAATTGAAGAAGGAATAAACCACTAACAATAAATTTTGGGGTCACTAAGAGATTTATTTCTAAGGTTCTACAGTATCAATAATCAAAAATGTTTGGCAATCCCTGTTCTAGAGAAATTATATGCATATACCAAAAATACAAATGATATCATAATCGCTACTAAAACCATTAGAACATCACATGATTACCACTTTCTATGCTTACACAAATCAGTATTAAAGACAAGAGGCCATGGTAATGAATATAGTTTTTTCCCAAGAAATTAACTATGAAATCATACCCCATTTAGTCACTGACCATTTGAAAGATTAGTTCAAAAAATAACCACATTAATGTGCCACATTAATCATGCTCTTATTACTCTTATGTGTCAACAAATCTGATATTCAAAGAAAGGTAGAAAGCAGATTTATTTAATAATAAAGATTAATAATATGAAACCATATAGATGAAGTGGAATTAAGAACAATATGATATATAATTTGCATCAATGTATAAAGATAATTTTCTTAGTGTTCTGGATATCTTAAATATAAAGAAAATAATTCCCCATCATTGTCAAACTACCATAAGTCAAAAGAAATAAATTGTCTCATAAATACAAAGATATATAACAAAATAAATGTATGTTATAGATACAATATGTAAAACTTTAATATAATGAAATTAAATCTTAATTCCAATAACATCTTAATACCTCCAACATTATCACATGATTTCTCATATGTTTATTCACAGGATTTCAATAATAATTATCTTCACCCTACTCAAGACCCATTTTCTGTAAGCTTGAGTAATCGATGACATTTAGATGGTATAGCTCTTAAAAATCCTCAACACCAAATGACCAATTACTGGCTTTTACCTTTGTCACTGAGGATTAAGATTCTAATCAGGAACTAATGCATTTATACATCTAGAAGCCACTTTTTATTTAGATCCAGGCTAAATCATTTGCATAGTTAAACAGATCTGACATCCAGTCAATTTATATATATATATATTTGAGACCTCAAACAAACCAGTTGGTCTACAGATGAGAATTTTATAGTATCATATCATGTGGTATCTATTGATTATCAAAACTTGCAATAGATGGGTCTAAAGCAGAATGAAAATAACTATTCATGAAAAAAATGAGACAATCATGTGTTGTTGTTGATGATAATTAATCTTTTTAGTCAAAGGTTAAATGAGGATTAGAATATTATAAAGGTCTTTAAATATACAAAAAAAATGGAATGATGTCAGATTTATATGGATATATTGAATGAAATATACTAGGTTTTGAAAACATAGCATGGTTTTTTTTTAAATTTCAGATTTTTAAGATATTTATAAAGAAGTAAAATATGACTTCTAGATGCCTAAGTACATTAGTCCCAGTTTTGAATTCCAGTTTACAATAATGAAGGCAAAGGCAAGAAGCCAGTCAGTCTGGATATGGAGATTTTATAGCACTATATCATTTGGTGTTCAGTGATTACTCAAGCCTGCAATAGATGGCTCTAATGTAGAGTGAAGACTTGTTATGGGAGAATAGGTATAAACAAAGTGACTATACAGAAAGTGAGTTATTAGTTTTTATGCTGGGTTTGTGAAAAGATAAGGGGGATTTAGATTTAAAGGCCATAGAGTTGACAAAGATTATGTTGTGGAAATGGGATGGGGCAGAATATTAGAAGACTTAGAGTGGGGAATGGAAAATAAAGTGGCTAACAGGTTTATCTGGGCATGGTTGCTGAGATATTCTTGACATCGTTTAAGGAGAAGCCAAATACATCACATCACATGCATGAAAACAGAAAAATGAACAGCTACAGCAATCTGTTAATGTTGAAAATAAGTATTAATATAATACAACATTCTTGCTTTATACAGATAACATAAAGTGAGCTCAACATCCTACTCATAGTAACAAGTAAGCTGGAATTTCTCCCACATTTAGAAACATTGCTGTCTTTAGCAAATACTTCAAATTAAAGTTTAAAGTAACTGTTAATCCAGAGATACTGGCCTTATTAGATAATCTCTCATGATTTTTAAACCAGTCTTGTCTGAAAAATGTTTCAGTTATAATAATAAGATATATGTTGTTTATAACAGCCTAGAGAATGTTTCCAAAACAGTGATACTAAAAACTATCATCATTAAAAGAGGAAAATGTGATAAATATATATGAGCTAGGTTATCACGAATATAAAATATTTTATTAATTAAAACAAAAAATAATATATATAAAACAAAAAAAAGGACTATTGGTCATTTAAATGTCAGTTTAAAAATGAGTTATTAACTGTCGTATATATATATGTTCTCAATACATTTGCTGCAAACTTACTGATGCATTCAGTATTTATATACAGTTGCTTTCTATTGAAGGAAGGCTATACATTGCAATTAATAATTTTTTGCATTTTCTATTTTCAATAGCTGAAGGCAAAAAGATTAAACTTTTGCTGATTAAAAAGAACTTCCAATGTTTGGCAATGAGACAGCAGAGATAAAATGAGTGGCTTATTGTAAAAAGAGCAGAAATTTGTCAACTCAATTAATTACGAAGATATAATTAAATAATTTGTAGTTACTAAAATTAGAAATAAATGCAGGATTACTAGATGGCAAATACTGGAGTATTCTGTTTTAGAATTTATATTTTTTTGTGGTAAAAAGTTACCGATTGTAGAATATCATTGTAAATTTCTTTTGATATGCTATAAATATTATTTCACATTACACAATAAAATATTGACTTGTCAAACTATGTTTATGTTGTAAAGATTATCTCAAAAACATTCTAAATTTGAAGTGGACATAGATTTTTCTCATAAAGATCCATGTGCAAGTATAAATAAAATTATTATTAGCATCAATTTATATATATATAGAGTTAGATGATTCTATAAAACGTACAGAAGTAAATAATAATGCCAAGATGAATAAATATTTGAGTTATAGCTAGGGGAGTACAGATGTTACATAGGAATATCAAATAATTAATTAATAATAAAAAAAGGCCATACTTTTAAAAAATGGAAAAAAAAAGTATATGTTAAATATCATAAATTTACTTAAAGCAAAACAAATAATAAAATAATAAAATTTATTACATTATAGAAAATTTCTAATAAATATTTTATTACTATTGTAATTAGTTGTTCAAAGAGAGGCACATGTAACATATAAACAAAACATGTGATGTTTAGTGGTTTAACATATAAACAATTTGGATTTAGATAAGATATATAAAAAAAGATAATATATGGGAGAAAAAACATATGCCTAGTTTTGAGAACAACATTGAACAAAAGATAGCTTGGTCTAAACTTGAATTATATGGAGATTATTAGATTAGCTTTTAAAAAATATTTAGAATAATTCAAAAGCAAGTATAAAAATGTATGCAGAAATCAGAAGCAGTTTGAAATTGGATCAGGCATAAGTCAAGAAAAGTGCTAAGGAGCACATATTTGTAATAAAAATGCAAATGATACAGTAGCCATTTAAGAATATGGAAATAAGCTAAAGTCAATATAAGAGATGCTAAAGAGACAAGCAAAGAATATTGTTTATGCAAAAACATGATCAAAAATAAAAGTAATGTGACTAAGAATAAGAGTGAATAATTTAGTAAATTGAAAATAAATTTACTAAAAATTTAGACTGCTAAAAATAAATAAAATTAAGAATAGAGCAGGAACTAGATTATAGATTATGGATTAGGATTTACAAAGTAAAAAAGAAAAAAGCTAATCAAATCAAGATACAAAAAAGAACTCGATCTTATTGGCTTCAGGATTTATAATCTGCTGCTGATAAACAATCATTTCCAATTCAAAAGAAAATCTAGAGGATGTACTTTTAATATTTTAACAGCAACATATAAAGAGTCTGGTTTAGTACATAATATTCAAAAAAATGTCTTTATCAATCAGTGATGAACGAAAAATCTTTAGCAATTTTTAGTTTGGGTCATTAGTAACTTGAGACTGTAAACCAATTTAAATATTTTACTAGCTTTTTAGGTAGAAACATCAATTTAGATGTTGCAGTGCAATAAAGCCTCCATTATGTTTTAAAAAGATAGGGTATTTCAACATAGTGATATAACAATTGCAATTAAATTAGTTATGTATAGAGTTACTATTTTATCTAATTTATTTGATCGCCTATTGCCTTAACACAATAAAAAAAAGTTTATGGATTATCTGTAAAATTCTAAAAAAAATTAATGGCAAGATATCACTCAATATACTCTTCAGCTTTCTGATTGCAATACCATAGAGACCGTTATTGTAAAAATACATGTTTTTGGATTAAGCATGTGAAATGAAGAAACAATAAAAAGCAGTCTAAAAAGATATTTTATAATGGCTTGAGCATGGTTATCATTGCAGAGGCAGATAAAGACATTTTAAAGATGTGCAGTAATGATTACTTTCATTAGTAAGATTCAACTAAAGAATACAATGATTACCTATCATTAGACAAAGTGTCAAAGCCTTCCAGAAAATAAAGTTTGCTGCAGAAGTAGTTAAAAGACCACAACATAAAATAACAAATAAACAGAATAATGGACCATCATATTCAACATATGCACACATTTTATGTCACATGGATTTCACAAAACTCCTCTCTAATGTCTTAATATTATTATTTGGAATTGAAATGACTAGCACTTGTGCTGATTATGATATGGTTGTGAAACATGGTGATAACAAAAGGTTCAATGAGAAGATCTTGATATTTGAAAGGGTGTGTTACAGAAAATTGAAAATTGGTTGGAGGGAAAAAATATAGAAAGAAAGTCAGAGGATATTGACTACAACAGTCAAATTAGAAACCCAAATTTTAGGTATCAGACAAGCCATAAATAAGAAAGAAAAAAGTCAAAACATAAATGGATATTAAAGAATAGTGTGAGATAGCTGGCATAATTTTAGCCTCTTTTTTTTTTTGCAAAGAAAGACAAACTGGAGATGATATCAAAACTATAAAACATTTGTAGACATTGTGTTCAGGATTTCTAATGATAATTTTAAAGAAATATTGGTAATTAACTATTTGGATTTAAGAAACAAATGTCTTGTAATGTGTGAATGAGTATATATGTAAAAATAGGTTTCACAATTAGCTAAATTATCATAAGATAATGTTAGAAGATCACCAAACAAAAAATAAAAACATTTGTTTTTACAGTATTTTACTTTAATTTTTAATATTTGGAGGTGCCTAATAAATCAGTAAATCCTCTATAATATCTTTATTAATATATAGATAAAACAGCTTTAAAGAACCTACTGCAGAACAAAGGCCTCTTTAGAATTCCTTCTCATATAGGAAGAGTAAGAGATATCTCTCATCAGGTTAATCAATTTCTGGTGGGTAAATATAACGATTTTCTTTGCATCTTTTAATTAGTAAAGAATAATTCGATATCCTATGTTTATTTGAAAATTTTCAGATAGGTGAACAAAAAAAGTAACATCCATCTGAAATTAAAGTCCACGATGTGAGCATAGCGAGCGGATACGCTAACTACTACTTCATATAGTTATTGTTATTCTACGTATTCAACTTTTATATTTATCTCCGGCATTAATATTTCTAAACTTTAATTATACGACAAAAGTTGTAGTAAGTCATTATTTAAGTAACGTTTAAAAAATTATTCAAGCAATTAAAAAAAGACATTAATCGAATGAATGCACATTTATACACGCACACTCTCAAATATTTAAAGTACAATTTTTTTCTCGCAATTTATACCGATTCTCTTATTGTTCCGACTAATTTATTCGCACATTTAATTTATAAATGCATTTCTTTCTTTTAATGCATCTATCAGCTTTCAACATAATTCGTAAAGGAAATCATCTCCCACGCGAAATATCCAGTCTAGTTACCGTTTAAAGTGGTACAGTAATGAAGTGCGTGATTAATAGATTAAGCGTTTAGTTTTATGCTCTTCCAATTCGGTTGGGAGATTAAAGGCAATTCATTACGAATTAATTAATTTTAGCCCTCGAGTTCCAAAGCATTGCGGAAAGAACCTTGGCTTTTTTATAACATTTATGGATTTATCTCCTACGTACTTTCAACTCCCAAAAAATATTTTAGATATATAATTCGCTAAATTTATTGACAAAAGTTATTCCAATTTGATTAGTCTATTTAAACATTGAATTTTTAAACTAATATAAACAAATATTGTTTACCTGTTAAATACATGTTTCCTTCACTTCTTTGCGGGTCGAGACATGAATACGGAGGGGGTGCTTGGGATGATGGTGGAGGAGGAAGTGGAAAAAGTGAACAATCTGATGGAATAGGAGAATGATTTTGAACAATAAAACTTCCACTCGGAACATTGTAAACGGTTCCCGGGGTGTATGGTAAATTTAAAACTGTAAATGTTTGACCATTTCTATTCAGTTCAGGATCTTCGGGTTGAACCTGGCAGGGAAGATAATATACAATATCATTTCGGCTAGTGAGAACTTGCTGGCCGTCGCAGACAACCTTGCAACAAATTGAAGAGGATTTAATTGCAAAGATTGTTTCGATGATAGCAATTAAAATTAGGATAAAGCTTATAACTGGTGAGGGTAAATAGTAAATCCCGTGAAGCTGCGAAATGCCTATTGTTGATATCGCTAGCAAAACCATTGCAGCGACGGACGACACAATGGACATAACCATGAAAGAAACAATTGTGCAGTAATCAGAACCCTGTTTACGACATAAAACTCCTAATATTCCGGTAGAAATAAACATAATCCCAGTCCAAATGGCAGTACCGGTTGCACTTAATGTAGCATTAATCATAATAGCGATAATACCGAACACTACCGCACCGCAGCCGCAAATAAGCTGGGTAATACCGAGCTTAAATGCAGTGCAAGTAGGAAAAACATACTGATCAGATGTGGAGCTAGTTCGTATTTCCGGAGGAGGTAAGCGAATAATTCCAGAGAGAATAACCGACATAATAAATGAAAAAAATAATCAGCGCAAATTTCAAAAATAAAAGCAAATTATCTTTAAAGATGGCTCACTTTCATCCGTGACGTCAAATTGCAAGCTCAAGCGATGAAGAAAATTATCTATGGAAAGCTATTAGTTACAAAATAGGGAATATCGAAATTGTAATTTTCAATTTTTACAATAAAATGATATTGAATCAGATAAATATTTTAATAGATACTAATAAAAAATACTGTAAAATATAAATATAAGCCTTCTTCCCCTTTTACAATATTGTGTGATAATGAGTTATATTTTTTGTGAATAGCTAAGTATTTTTGACCATCAATAGCTAAGTATTTTTGACCATCAAAATTTGTTTGCAGTTTTTTTTAAAAAGTTTTTTAAGGTCTTGACATGCTTAAAGTTTACATTTATTAGTAAAACAGTTTTTCATCATTTGTTTTATTAATTTATAAGTTTATTTATGTAAGATATAATATACGTGGCTTAAAACACATCATTGCAAGGAAAAGATTTCTCCCCCCCCCCAAAAAAAAACTAAGAAGGAGAAGACATTACTCATCAGGTCCATCAACCACTGGGTATTAAGAGTTTTAAGATTTTTTTATGTTTCCCCTACCAGTTAAAAATATTTCATTAAATATATTATTGTCTTTTGTTTTGATAAAAACTTTGGGATCTCATTTTTGCAAATGACTTTTTTTGCCTTTAGAATGTTTTATTAAAATTGACTATTGCAAAACTTGCAAATTTCTTTGTTTTTTTATTCTTGTTAAATACTTTAAAGATGAGCGACCTCTGAGGACAATGTCAAGATTAAAAACAGAAATATGACTATGAGCTTATTTAATAATGTGACTGTATGCTTATTTGATGAGTTATGATAATTAGTAATTTATCCATTTTGAATATGCCTTATTCTAACATAAACTATTTTTTCTATTCCAATTTTCCCATTCGATTAAAAACTTGAGCTATTAAATGCTAGTACTCATTAAACCCTTATTGAGTACTATTCTACCCATATCAGATAAAATTTTGACTCATAATCTTTGACAGTGAGGAGCTGTGGATGTATATAGTATCTGAATGCTTTAGATTTTTGTACATCTTTCACCCAGCCCCCTCCCCCTTCATTCTTTTCTTTTTTATTATCAAGTTACCAGTTTGATATTTCAAAGACATTAAAATGCTTTGAATCCAAGTCAACTTGCTTGTACAGCAATATAAATCTGACACTGGTCCAATATCTATAGATTTTGATGACCGCAGCAGTTTTATTATAATTGGAAAACATATATATTCTTTGACTAGGATTGGTTTAAAACCTATGGCTCCCAATTATATAAAGCTGGAATAGAATAAATACTTGATTCATGAAAATCATTGTGTAAGCTGGGATCATATAATGTTTTAATATAACTTGTTTACCAAATTCTCCAATTTGTGTATATGAATATTATAATATTCTAGTTATTGATAATTATTAATGTGTTATAACAAAATTCTTATATATATATATATCAACCACAATTTTTGTTGAAAGAAAGAAAATACATATTCAAGTGATAGCTAAACTGTCATCTATTTTTCCATGATGAATATCAACAAAATCAAATCAGAAATGGGACACCAGAAATCCTTTGATTAAAGTGTTATAGAGAAGACTCAACAAAAATTTAAGAATGCTTGGGAATCTTGTACTATGGGGGGGGGGGAGATTATTGCTTAGAAAATCATGCGATGTTTGGGCACAATGGTAGTAGATCTTGAAGTCCATTGTACTATCACTTTTCTAAACTAGACAGTACAGCTTTTAATTGAGATTTGAATGTACCTTGATTTTTTAAAATAGATTTATGGAGGATACTAATCAGAGCAAGAAATGTACAAGATAAAAAAATAATAGTTTTGATTGTTTACAGAAGGGCCAATATTTCCCCAATATTCCTTGGCAGAAGAACAATGAAGAAGAAAGTGTTTCATATCAGGCTAACAATTGCTGTGAAATCAAAATTTGTGAAGCTTTCTTTCTTTGTTTCATCATTTAGTTAATAATAATTACACAATCATTCATCAAACAATAATTATAGTTGTATGGATTGTATGTAGATTGGCTATTTGGGAAAAAAGAGGTTATTTGAAGTTTTTTGCAATCTAAAAAAAAAATTCTAAATTTTACTCAAAATTTAAACTCACAGGTCATGAATATATCAAATAAATGTTTTAGTTATACATGCTTATACAAACACATATGAATATATATTTATAACCAATCAGTTTTGCTGATTTATAATGCATCATTATTGGAATTAAACTTATAAAATCATAAAACATCATTTAAGATGTAAATTTGGACTACTCATATCTCGCTTTACATATATTTCAGATACAATTATCTTTGTTATGTCTGATTTTTCATGTCAAAACACCTAAATGTTATAATTATTTTAATACATTTTTATCTGAAATGTGTATATGAAGAAGAAATAATTTAAATTTTTATGTTAAATATTGATTTTTGATCTTGTAAGTTTGTATCTAATAAGGAGTATGTCATAATTTATAAATGTTTGGTTACACATTACCATTTTATATTATTGTTGATCAATTGCAGGTTGAATTTCTCTTCCGAGTTTAATACTGTTTTTCTAATCTCTAGCCTCTCTTCTCCACATCATCCTAGCAAATTGTCCTATTTCATCCATTCAATTTTTATATATAGAGCTCGCAAAACAAGCTCTAAACAAGCTTTGATAATATCCTCACCCCCAGATTGGTTTCTGCTTCTGGCATCATCAGTGAGGTACCAGGATATTCATTAGATTAAAAATACTAGGACAAGCCCAGCACTTTATCTAATATATAACTATTGAGAAGAAAATCTGAAATTTTCAGACATCTGACTTGATTTTTTATCATTTTATCCATTCAATTTATATGTGGACTCTTTATAGATCTTTTACAATCTCAAGAGATTTGATTTAAAACTTTAAATATTCATTTTTTTTAAAGCAATATTTTCAGTTTAACTTCATTTCAGTCTCTTAATTTCTTCAATGATCCAGTTATACCTATTTATCCTTTTCCAATGTATTTCATTTCCAATTTCTTTTTGTTATTCCTAAAATAAATATTTCCATACTTCACTGAGTGGTCTAAAGTCTTTATATTGCTCTACATCTCAGGTCTATAAAAAATAACCGTTAAAATAATTATATTAAAAACCTCTTTTTAAACATGTAAACTATTTTTAATTAATACTATATTATTTCCACCAAAAGCACTTCTTCCAAATTTAATTCTTTGATTAATTTCATTCATTATTTTTCCATCTATATTTGTGATTATTAATTTTTTCTAACTTAATGATTATCAATTTTTATTTTCTTCTTTTAAATGCACTGTATATAAATAGACCTCGCAAAATAAGCTCTTAACTTATTAAATTAGGTCATGTGACATCTGATTGATATTTTTTTTTAATATATATATAGCATTTATTTATAGCTTTACTAGTATATTTTCATCTGATAATTCTTGCAATATCTCTTGATATTCTGAAACATTATAAGCGTTGGTGGTCAAGAGGTCAGCACAGCTGCTTACAAGCAGTTGTACCGGCCGATGCTGTGACACATGAAAAAAAAAAAAACTTCTTATAAAATTGCTCCAAAAAGTTTTAAAAATGTGGAATCACTTTGTGATACGCCTTTCACAATGTTAATTTTCTTAGTATCTTATGTAACCTAATTGTTGTTTCACATTTTGATAAACATTCTTCAAAATATGACAGTATCTCACATCTACCTCATGACAATCTAAAGCTTTTATCACAAGGAAAATCCATAAAGAATCAAATGCCTTTTCATAGTCTATAAATTCAAAGCAAATTGCCGCTCATACTTTTCTCATACTTCAATCTGATCCATTGTACTAAAATCAATTTTAAATCCAATTTGTTTGTTTTGTTGTTTATTTTGGTTAGTTAAAATCCAAAATTCATTGTAAATTAGTTTAATTATCTTGGTAAATATTTCGTATACAACTGACAAAAGACTGGTAGATCAACTTTCTTAAATATCAATATTACTACTGCATTCTCCCAATCACCTTATAAAAGCTTTATCATTTCGATAGTTTTCTCTGCAATTTTTCTATTTCGTCAGTTACTTCTTTTAAAATGTCAATAATAATTTTATTATTTCCTGAAATGTTTTTTCTTTTTTTATAGATTTAATGGCATGTCCCACCTCTTCATTCAAAATTATTTGGTAATTTTGTTTTTTTGTTCTTTATTACTGTGTAGTTAATTCTTCTCTCTTTCTTTATAATATGTCCACATTTTTTTTATTTATTGCTGACAGAACCTCCTTTCCAATATCAAGATGATATTTTACATTTTTGAGACTTATTCTTTTCTCTAGCTTTTATTGTCAATTCACATTTATATTTATTTAATTATTTTTTTCATATTATTTTGTAAAACTCTACAGAGTCACTTCTCTTTAATGAATCATTAAAAAAAAATTATATTCATTTTTGCCTTAATACATTGTCTTGGTTCAATAAAAAATTATTAGTAAATTGAAGCTTTTCTATGCAAGTTATCTTTCTTGCTATTATCATCTTATAATTGGTCTCAGTCAAGTCCGAATTATTTTCAGTCTACTAATATTTTAATATTATTTGGATGTTCTAATTTAAATTCATTGGAGTGTTTGAGAATGTTAAAAATATCAACTGTTAATACTATCTTCTTTAATAGTTTTCATTTCTCTAGTTTTGTATTAACATGTATCTTATGCTTTACTATTGATGATCACATCTTTTGTTGAATCTATTAATAACATTACAATCTTGAAATATGTATTTTCTGTTAATCAAAATTTAATTCAATTCTTCTGTACCCTCAATTGGATGTTACCATAAGCATTTATCATTTTTTCTCAAAGAAAAAATTCATAATGTAGTTTTTTTTGCCTCAGAATTCCACAAATCTGTGCCTTCTCATATCTATCATTACAATTAAATTTACCCACAAATTTTGCATAATCTTATGAAAAGCGTTTTCTACATCCATATAAAAATCATTTTCTTTGTCACAATGATAACTTGTTGAGATGAAAACCTAGATTATCTGCATTTGATATTTTCCATTAGTTTGAATAACTAATCTTACCACTTTGTTATATATAATCAATCTTCATAATATTGTTTTTCCATTTTTTATTTATAATGCATACCACTATACTTGTACCTCCAATATTTGTATCTTTGTATTAAAGTATATTCCACTTAAATATTAATCTTTAACTTGGATTAAAGTTTATATCTGTGCTAGAGAAAATCTCTAGTTTAATAAATGATTAGTAAGAATCATTACATGTTTATCAAAAAGTTGATAACTTAAAAGTTGGGAGAGGAGTAAATTGATGCTTGAAAATAAAAATGAGACAATTTGCTCTACATAAATACTCTTCATGTAATAACGATGTATATGAGAGATGATGACCTGATCCAACCAATGAGTGCTGGTTCAGCATGAAATGCATCTTGGAGGTTATTTGTCTTTTATTGTATCTTTATTTATATGAAATTATTTATGAAATAAAAAAGAATGAAAAAACATAAAAGTTGTCTATCTATAAAAAAATCTCATTTAATCTTAGACATTTCTTCCAATCCCATGCAATCTTCCTTCACTTGAAACTGATTTGTAGTTGTAAATACACAAATAAAATGTATTAACATCTCTACCTTCAGCTACAAATTGATGCCTTTATTGATAAATTTACATTCTTATGGAAATGAAGGAATAATTTAGATTTGTCTGTTATGATTGTAAATATTTATTAGAAAAAAATTCATTCACATACAAATTCATATTGTCTTCAAGAAAATTTTGATATTTTACTTAAGGACTATCAGGCAACTTTGACACAAATCATTTAGTGAAAGTATATTAATAATTTTTATTAGGCAATTAGATGATTTCTTAAAATTGATTTTAGAAGAAGCAAGAGATAAAATAGAGGGTTTTCATAATCCTGGAATACATTGTACTTCTTCACATGTATTTAAACTGTTTGGTCTTTTTAAAGTTCAACAAGGGATGAACCTCTAAATGTAAATAGAAAAGACAATTTCTGATTGATGTGGTTTTTAACTGGAAGCCAAAAAATATAAAAAAATTATTTTCCTAAAGAAGAACTGCAAGTTTCAGTAATTTGTTTACATATTAAAGGTTATTTACACATTATTTTTGTAAAATACTCATACTTTTTAAATCATATTTTTTTCAAAATAGGTAATATTTTAGTATTATCAAAGTCAGGGACTTGATTAATATCTAAATCATGTGATTAAAAGATGATGTAATTAACTTTTGATTGAAGGTATCGCATTTTTTAAAAATTGGTAACACTCCTGCTTTTGATAATACTAAAATAATAGCTAATTTTTTTAAAAAAATATTTAAGAACTATGAGAGTCTATTGAAATTTTAAACTAAGAGCAACCAGTTTAAATACATATGAAAAAATAAAACCAATTTTAAAAAAATCAACTGATTTGAATTCTATATTATTAAACACAAAATAAATTTATGGTTAGTTATCATTAAAGAAAGAAAATAAGACTTAAAAATAAACATATTATTTATTGTTATTAAAATTTTTTTTAAAAAATGTCTTTACCATTTTGAAAAAAAGCAATTCTAGTTTACCCAGTTGAAACTGCCTCCACTTTACCCTAATAAACTTTTTAAGAGTCATATTTTTAAAAATACTTGTATTTTACAAAAACAGTGTATAAATAACCTTTAATATGTAAAGAAATTACTGAAAAATGCAGTTTTTCTTTAGAAAATTAAAGTTTTCTGTTTTTGACTTCAAGCTAAAACACTTTACCAATTAGAAATTGTCTTTTCTATTAGTATTTAACTGCACATCAAAATTGGCTACTGTCACTGCTTAAAAGGTCCTTATAATGCTGACACCTTCAGATTTTTTTTAGATTAATGATTTAAAAGTGTAACTATGGAAAAAAGCTGCACATAATAATGGAAGATTATAAATAAACTTAAAACAATATAGAAAAAATATAGCAATGGTAATGTCATTGTAACACCTAAAGCAACAAATATTGCATGAGATTGTCACTACTGAATCAAAACATGATAAAAAAATTAGTGCATGGAATGACCCAAATAAGATTTCATTTTCATTATATAATCATAAATATTTTCATTTTAATATATATATATTGAAGTGATATTTATATATGCTTCATGTCCATAAATTAAAAAAATTTGTAGGAATTTTAAAAATAAATGTGTTAAACAATTTTGATTATGTATATAGTATAATTAATGATAAATTTATTTTAAAGGTATGTTAGAACAAAATGTGTTTTTATTAACAATTACAAATTGGAAATGAAATTCTTAGAAAAAGTAATTGTAAAATGCTTGTAAACAGATTAATTAAGTGAGGAGATAAATATCTGACATAATTTAGGTGGTTATTTTATTAATCCCTTTCAAAGATAAAAATTGGTAAATAGTATGATTGGGAAAATTGAACTGCAGACCAAAGTGGAGATCAGACATTATATACAACCAATAGATTGAAGGATTCAAATGACTATCAATGGTTTTGCTGATAAGCCAGGTCAAAAAGATATAAATGGGAATCGTAAACTGATTCTGATTATGCTTATTCTGAATTATTCTGTTGTGTACTTTAAGTAATACAGCTACTGTGTTCATTCATGCATGCAGGAATAAAGAAGCCATCATCAGCTTCACTCTAACCAATTGGCAGAGTGCAAGCTGCAGTTCATTGCCAAGTCCAGAAAAGAAAATTGCCAATTAATAGAGAAACAACTTGAAAATTGTGTCCAGTATCTTTACACTATATATGCATAAGCTTCAATTGTCCAAAGCTTCAGAT